>OZ017742.1:197814512-197994512 GCA_963969285.1 Odontomyia ornata | reverse complement strand
CACGAATACGGACGCGATATTAAAGACAGCGGCCTACGGTTGTTAACTCACTCTGATAATATGTACTTGGGGGATTCCCCTTTTTACAAATAACAGGGCATTTTCTGCAACTGTACCAAGACTTTTGTGGAGTAGAAAAGAGACATTGCCAACAAAAAATTATTGTCTTCAATGATCATTATTGCCGGATCCCTTTAAATTTATGAAAACTTAAATTCAACAGAACTCGTATTATTACCATTTCATAACTTTTGGTTTTCAAATAAAAATATTGATTCAGTAATACAATTTTCAGTTACCGATTCTCTGTACCTTGACTTTTGTGGAAGACTGTATATATATATATATATATATATATATATATATATATATATATATATATATATATATATAGATATATATATATATATATATATATATATATATATATATATATATATATATATATATACACAATACTAAAGCATATCATGGATGTAGATAATATTCTTTGCAACTACCAAGGCTATAACAACCTTGTTGTTTAACTATATTGGTAATATTTTGTAGAACTTTATTTACAATTAATGATTTTCCTAGATAAGAATTTTGTATAAAAGAGGACGAAAGTGTATTAACGAATAGCAGATAGAAATAGAATTCCAACCAACTTTCTAATTTTTTACCTAATATAATATTGTTTATATTTTCTCTCGTTTGACAACATGCTGATTTAAACAAAATAGCTGCCGGAACACAAGCTGAAATGACACGCTAGAACTTGCTGGAGGAGAACGGCAAATTCTTGTCCCTGCCCCCAGATTCTCTGAACAAACTCAACTTACCAAACTAAATCAGATTGAGAACCACAATCTCATCTATGGTGGCAAGGACAAAATACGGGGAATATTTTTAAACTTAACTTTTGAAGAGGTATAAATTTTTTGCATTGTAAAAATAAAAAGTTTTAGTCGCCGATTCTTGTTTTTTTATATATCGAACAACTTATTTCAAAACAAACTGTGAACACAAAGGTTGTCCAGCAAAATCATCCTCATCACACTACGACTTACAATTACATCTTGCGAAGTTTACAACAGCTGCAAAAGACAAGATCTATTTATTTATTTAACCCAAAAATTTACATAAAATACAGCAATTTATAAAATTATAAAAATTCGACATATTGTACGCTTACAACATTCAGAAGTTGTATTCAGAGAAAGCCGGTCGACAAGAACATTCTTGGAGGCTAGCATTCTTTGGGGAGTGCTGCCCCTACGGACCTGAGGATATGGGGGGTGCCGTGAGGTTCCCTCCTGGGATGACAGGTAACGACCCTGATTGTATCTGGACTACGCTTTGGACAACGAACTGGAATTGATGCTTTGGGCTGGCGGATGTGATGGTTTGGACCTAGTTGCTTTGCACAGTAGCGCCGAGATGAAACTCGTGTGTGGACGGCTCCAATTCAACTATCATACCGTCTCCGTCCCGGTAAAACCTTGGCAGGCCTCGGAGTACGTTCGAAGCTCGCACCATTGGGTTGGTGGTGTAGGTTCGGTTGAGACGGACTCCCCATAAGGGCTTGTGCCAACCCTCGCAGGCCTCCCTGCTCTGCAAAGATAACCATGGGACCAAAAAGGCGACTACACACACGAACGGAGATAGCGGCTCCGAGGGGGGACCCAATAAAATGGAGCAAACAAAATCTAAAGATCAAAAACATCCAATAAATGAAACCAAAAATAATAACGACGACGCAACCAGCAGTTGCAGCCACGATGTCAACAGTACATCGAGAGCTGTACTAACCACGAAAAAAACGAAGACTAACACGACGACAGTGACGGTAGACGAAAAACGGAGAACAGCAGACAGTCTGGTGCAGACTGAGATTCCTGCGGCGTTTGGGCGCAGCAAAAAAATTATGCGAACGCCCGAGCGTCCTCATAAGGAGAAGCGGGAGACTCGGCAGGATGCTTCAGGTGTTCGAGCAGTGGAAGATAACATAAAGAGCACCGAAAATTCGATTGTCACGACTGCGATCGTTACCGAAGCGACCGATGCAAGGGTCACAAATCCCGACATTGCAACGAAAAATCCAGAAGCAAACGAGCTGATTACGGCACGAAAAGCAAAGAGTGACCAGTCACCGCGTGATTGTACCACCACCGTTGAAAATGTGGCGGAAGTACTGTACTCGGAAACGGAACGCGAAAACCTCTCCCAAGGATGGTTTCAAGGTACAATTGCGGCCCAGCGATATGAAGAGGAAAGACTACTTCGAAAAGCGGGAGATGTTCTGAAAAGAATACAAGCTGCATGCGACTCCCCAAAAATAGCAAAGTAGCAAAGGAAGGGCTCCTTGAACTAGAGGAGCTCCTAGGTCGCATAGGGCACTATCGGAGGAGCTGGTTAAGGGCCGAAGATGAACAGAAGGCTAAAGAGGCGCTTGGGGCAAAATCTAAAGGCGGCATGTTTATAGCCCCATCATTAAAAGTCAATAAAAGAATGGCGTCTAGCCCAATCGAAGGAGATCGGAATAAAAGAAGGAAGGAAGAGGCACTTGACGGGCGTGGAGCACCAGATCAGGGGTTCCAGACAGTGCTTACAAAAGGAGCAAAGAAAGCCGCAAAGAAACTCCTTCAAAAAAAGCCAGAAAATAAAATTCGCACGGACGCCCAATTAGAAAAAGGACCTGATGCAAAACAGGAGAAGCAGAAGCCCCGACGAAGACCCCGGCAGCAGGCACTGCTTGTAAGGCCCCAAGATAGCCGATCCTACGCGGAGGTGCTCCGGGACATCAGGGGAAACGTAAGGCCCGAAGACACCAATACTACCATTAAAGTAGTACAACCAACGTGGTCAAGCCACATACTGGTGGAATTCGGAGCAGAGGCCGGCAATAAAGATGCATTCTGTGACGCAGTAAAGAAAGTCCTCGGCAAAAGCGCAACTATAGCCCCGCTCGAGCCGATGGGAACGATCGAAATACGAGACATTGACTACGTGACGGATCTGGCCGAGGTAGAAGAGGCCATCAAAAAGGAGTTCCCTAGCGTGGGAAGGATCAAAGCGAGACAGACACCAGAAAACAACAGAGGACAACGCATGGCCATAGTTGACTTGACCGAAAAGGACGCCGAACAATTCCTGAACAAGGGCAAAGTACGAATTGGGTGGGTTGTCTGTAGGATATGGCGAAGAGCAACGCCTCTTCAATGTTTCAAATGCCTTGGTTATGGTCACACCACACAAGTATGCAAAGGACCCGATAGGAGTTCCCTGTGTTACAAATGCGGTGAAATGGGACATAAAAGAAAAGAGTGTACAAAGAAGGCACACTGTATTCTTTGCCAGGATGCTGATCCAAAACCTGAATTTGGACACGTCTTGGGATCAGAAAAATGCCGGGTGTTCCAGGAAGCCCAAGCCAAGGCCAAATCAGAGCTTCGATGACCCGCATCCTGCAGCTAAACCTATACCGCAGTTCAACCGCCCAAAATCTGCTTGAGCAGTTTGCGAGGGACATAAAAGCCGACTTCTTGCTGCTGAATGAGGAACACCATAGTAAAAGTCCTGCATTATGGTACTCTGATGAAACTGGTACTGCCGCCATCTGGGTTCGGAACAGTGACTTTCAAGCGGAGAGTTGTGCACGTGGGGATGGTTTCGTGTGGGTTCGGTGCTCAGGGATCACCTTCTTTAGTGTGTACCTAACGCCTAACGAGTCGATATCATCTTTCCAAGCCAAGCTTAATCCTCTGGAGGGCACTGTCTCGAACGCAGAGGGCAAAGTGCTCGTTAGGGGCGACTTCAGTGCTAAAGCAATCGAATGGGGCATGCCTCAGACGGATCCGCGGGGAAAACGAATCCTGGAAATGGCGGCCAGGACGGCCCTCGTCGTACTAAACTCCGGAAATACGCCGACTTTCCGCCGTATTGGCTGTGAGGGAACCATACCGGACGTGACATTCGCCTCGGAGTCCTTAGTACGGAGGATATACAACTGGAAAGTATTAGAGGACTACTCAGCCAGTGATCACCAGTAAATTCTGCTTGAGATAAGTGATGCTATCTCCCAACGTCCATGCTCTCGGCCTTCTACAACTGGATGGAACATTGGAAGAATGGACGTCGAGAGGTTCGTCAAGGTTCTCACAGCAGGTGAGCCGCTGCAGGGAGCTCCAGAGGGGACGGAAGAACTGGCAGCTCAAGACGTGGTGAACTCTACTATGAGCATAATCACGACTGCTTGCTGCGCTTCTATGCCCCGTCGAAGACCCCGGCACGGCAAGCCCCCAGTGTACTGGTGGTCTACTGAAATCGCTGAAAAGCGGAGGGAGTGTCACAAGCTTTGGCGTGAGGCTCAACGGGCGCGGAACCGTGACGAGGCATGAAACCAGGTGGCAGCATATAAGTCGGCCAGGAAATGCCTTCGCAAACTGATCAACAGTAGCAAGGCTCGCTGCTGGCAAGACCTAGTGGACAATGTGAACAAGGATCCGTGGGGCCTTGTCTGCAAGCTGGCCATGGGGAAACTTGGTGCCCTACGGAAACCTTGTATACATGACGCGAAAAAGACGGACGCGATAGTGCGGGGACTCTTCCCCGCCCATCCCGTCCGTGTTGACGCTGTCAATGGTGAAATAGCGGTCGAGTGTCCACTCTTCACACAGCCAGAACTGGAGGAGGCAGTCCTCTCCTTGAAAGCGAGGAAGGCTCCAGGTCCAGATGGTGTTCC
The DNA here is from genome assembly GCA_963969285.1 of Odontomyia ornata. Lineage (NCBI taxonomy): Eukaryota > Metazoa > Arthropoda > Insecta > Diptera > Stratiomyidae > Odontomyia > Odontomyia ornata. Next base: position 197,989,786 of record OZ017742.1, on the reverse strand, counting down.
AGCTGAGGTGTTGCGGCTCGTCTATCACCATTGTCCTGACTTGCTGCTCAGCACATTCAACGCTTGCCTACGGGACGGGGTTTTCCCGGTACGATGGAAGGTGGCGAGGCTCGTGTTGATCAGCAAGGGGAAGGGAAATCCCGAATCGCCGTCTGCATACCACCCGTTATGCATGCTAGACACGGCTGGGAAAGTGCTAGAGAAACTCATCAAGGGAAGACTCACTGACGCGATTCGTGGTGCTGAGGACCTAACTCCTCGGCAGTACGGCTTTAGAGCAGGACGTTCTACCATTGATGCGATTGCAGAGGTGGTGAACGCGGTCCAAAAGGCAAAGGCATATAGTCGCACCAAGCGACTGATCGTCCTGTTGGTGACACTCGACGTCAGGAATGCCTTCAACTCCGCTAGATGGGTGAATATTCTGGACACGCTGGAAAACTCTTTTCAAGTTCCAGAATATCTAATGCGGCTTTTGAGGAACTGCCTAATGGACCGAAGCCTGCTCTACGACACGACACAGGGCCAACGAAGGATGGAAATTACATCGGGTGTTGCCCAGGGATCTATCCTTGGTCTGGACCTGTGGAACGTGTCTTACGATGGGCTACTGAGACTTGAGATGCCAGATGAGTCGCGCTTGGTCGGCTATGCGGATGATGTTGCGGCTCTGGCCGCTGGACGCACCGTTGAACAAGCGCAACTTAGGCTAGGTATGCTAATGCGCCGAGTGAGGGACTGGATGACTGCTCGCGGGCTCAGTTTAGCACTGGAGAAAACCGAAGTGGTCATCTTGACAAAAAAGAGAATCCCTAGAGTAAGGATGATCAGTATTGGAGATATACACATCGAATAGAAGCCAGCGGTGAAGTACCTGGGACTACTGATCGACTCGAAGATGAGTTTCTCTGAGCAAATCAGGGCAACGGCTGAGAAGGCTGCTTCGGGAATATCGGCCCTGAGTCGACTTATGGCAAACGTAGGGGGACCCAGCCCATCAAGAAGACGCCTCTTGATGAGTGCTGTAGGGTCAGTGCTACTGTACGGAGCAGAGGTATGGGGCGACGCTCTCAGCAAGGAGGTATACCGAAAACGATTGGCACAGGTACAGAGGAGAGGAGCACTGAGAATTGCATCTTCGTATCCAACAGTCTCCGACTCGGTGGTGAGAGTGATCGCAGGCGTGATATCTGTCGCCCTCCTTGCTAGAGAGCGCCGCGCTATTCACATGCGCCGAAACGAGGATGCAAGGGAGATGGTTGTCCGCGAGGAGAGACAACGCTCGCTCAACGATTGGCAGCAGTCTTGGAGGAATTGCACGAAGGGAAGGTGGACTGCGTGCCTCATCCCGGATGTGAGACCGTGGCTAAATCGAAGGCATTGTGAGATTGATTTCTATCTGACCCAGCTTTTGAGCGGGCACGAGTGTTTTCAGTCTTACCTGCACAAGATCGGTAAGTCACGGTCTCCCGATTGTCGGTTTTGCCCAGGAGAGGAGGACAATGCCTGTCACACATTTTTCGCGTGTACATAATGGGTCAGGCTGCGAAGGGAACTCTACAGGGAGACGGGAGAGCTCACCCCGGGTAATATAGTTGCGGTGATGCTCGAATCGGCTGACAAATGGAACCAGTTGGCACATTATGCTCGGGCAGTCCCAAAAGATAAAAGGGACTCACAGCAGCCGGAGGCGCTGGGGGTGGGGGATCGCTCTTCTGGCATTTCCTCTTCCCCTCTCCCCTCCCGCTAGGAAAGGGACTCCCCAGCTTGAAGGCACCCCACGGCGTAACAAAACGAGACCTGGCCCGAAGTAATGTGTCAAACGGTTCCAGGCTAGGTTCTCAGATTGACAGGGGAGGTGTTTAGTGGGTAGTCAAAGGGTTTCCTCCATGGGAGTCCCACACTGCCAGACTCGGCGGGCGTAAATGCCTTCACCTCCCTACCACAAAAAAAACAAAAACATCAGAATTAAATTCCTTATTCAGAAAGAAAAAAATACTTGTTATCAAAACACAAAATAATTTCATGTGCATGATAATCAATTCACTTTTTACATATAGAGAATGCTCAATCAGTCGTAAAAATCACTCCGTTAATTCAAAACGCAAATTCAACTCATTTAAGTGATCATCTTATTATCTCTTAAGCTACCTTTGTTCACACGATATGATCATTATCACAATGACGACGGAGGCCTTCGTTCGTATCGTCCAAATGAACATTTTATCCACCTGCCGCTTTACAACCGAAACCATTCATTCAGCCCAACAAGTCCTCATATGATCTCATCCATACCCGAGATACATTAAATTCAAACGATACTATGCATATCTCAAGCTCACACATATGCATTTCAAGCGATAATATGCAAAACGTTTTCGCTACAACAGATGCCGCGTCTCTTAATTCTCAATTAGCTGAAATTTTTAAAGGTCGTCGACATGATTAAACTAAATGTATTACTCGATGTTTGTTACAGACGCGTTGTGAGAAAAATGTGGTGAAAATCATATGAGGAGCACGTGTTTATTGTTTGTAAGCCGGGAACAGCTACTTGCAAGCAAATAAAAAACCAGTTACAATACTCTCATTCTCAATTAGAACTACCATATCATCACATGATCTTGCAGGTGATTGTAAACAGAACCCATCAATCGAAAAGTATGCCGGTACCTACGTAGCAAACTATAATTTATCTAAATTCTGTACTCATATCGCGAATTCAAAGAACAGGATGAAAGCTGAATTGTTGAAGAAGTGCAAAAATAACGTGAAGAACACAAGAACCATTGATACCACCATGTTTTCATCGATAACAATATTGGCTTGCAGGAGTGGTCTTGACACCAAAACTAAAGTATTCCCTACATCCATTGAGTCTGCATAAATGCTAATACGTTAATATTAATGCTCCTTCCTCTTACATTCAGATCATAACTTTACCAACTATTTTGGATAGAATAGATTCGCTAGCATATTCATATTTCCACATAATTGTGGAATCGCATTGCATTGTGGTCACGTTGGATGCAGCCATGGTGTCAGCATAAATTGTGGAATAGTAGCGTGGGAATCCGCTAACTGGCTAACTGGGTTCGGCCACATTACGATTTTCCTGTCGTAACCAGCGATTTTCAGACGCAAATACGAACACACTGTGACAAGATTCGCAAAGGAACTTCAGGCATGCGCAGAACTAATATGTTCATTTAAGGTTTGTCTTTGCCAGGAACACATGCGCTAACTCATTTGTGCGCTATGCAAGAAACTTCCGTGCACGTCAGCGTCAAATGTCCAAATGATGTGCACCTGCGCGAGTATCACAAAAACTACCCCACAGTGCGATTTTCTTGTCGTAACAATCGATTTTTAGACGCAAATACGAACACACTGCGACAAGGTTTGCAAAGGAACTTCAGGCATGCGCAGAGCTAATATGCTCATTTTAAGGTACATACGTCTTTGCCAGGAACACATGCGCTAACTCATATGTGCACTATGCAAGAAACTTCCGTGCACGTCAGCGTCAAGTGTCCAAATGATGTGCGCCTGCGCGAGTATCACAAAAACTACCTACTAAACTGGTTTTCGGCCACAGTGCGATTTTCCTGTCGTAACAATCGATTTTTAGACGCAAATACGAACACACTGCGACAAGATTTGCAAAGGAACTTCAGGCATGCGCAGAACTAATATGCTCATTTTAAGGTACGTCTTTGCCAGGAACACATGCGCTAACTCATATGTGCGCTATGCAAGAAACTTCCGTGCACGTCAGCGTCAAATGTCCAAATGATGTGCGCCTGCGCGAGTATCACAAAAACTACCTACTAAACTGGTTTTAGGAAAAATCGCAAATTCTTGCGACTGCCGACCTGGACAAAATTGTCGAAAATCGCAGTGTGCGGGCTTCCATTTAACCATGTGTAACTTGCGACAGAAGTGCGACTGTATATTCGTAGTCTGATGCATCCCTTAGGAAAAATCGTAAATTCCTGCGATTGCCGACCTGGACAAAATTGTCGAAAATCACAGTGTGCAGGCTCCCATTTAACCATGCGTAACTTGCGACAGAAGTGCGACATTTAAAATTTCCGAAATAGATATACTCTCTTCAGAAAACCTCTCTTCCATCCCTCCATACCCAATATACAGTGAGCGTTTTTGCAAACACAAAACGAAGAAGAAAGTTGAATCCAAATTTAAAACTTCATCCATTCCTTAAGTTCCAAGGATGATATCCATCTGTATGAGGTAGATTATCAATCTTAGGAATGGTTTTAAGCAGTGGTGAAGGCAAACACAGAAGAAGAAGAATTGCAGAGACGACATGCAAATACTATCTTATGCGTCAGTTTTAGCTCATTCGACCTGCGAAAAATTACTTCACGAGTTGAAGTAATTTCCAATTAAGAAGTACAATACATGTTCTACATCAATTAATTTAAGAAATCAGTGTTTTTTTCATTTTTAGGGTATTGTAAAATCATTTTACAATACCCTACTAAAATCACGTCCTGTCTGTCCGTCTGTCCATCCGTCCGTCCGTGTGTCACACCACGTTTTCTGGCAAACTACATAGGCTAGAAACCGAAGATTTTGTAGGTAGGTGTGAAGTGACGCCTTCTTCAAAGTTTCAATACGAAAAAAAAATTATAAGGTATTTAAGGGGGGGGGTCTCCCCAAATAGGGGAGTTGCCCCTGAAAAAAAAGTTTTACCTAGAGTTGATACAAAATTGAATTCATCTTTACCCATATACGAGTACCTTGTTTAATGTTGCTATCTTTCAGCCTTTTTCAACAACTGCGTTAATTAGCTCAATTGGAAAAACAGAAGAAGGTTGTATGAGTAATTTTTCTTCATCCGTAACGAGCAGCAGATCAAGAGAACACTGGCCTAAGGAGAAAGGTGCTGGCTGTCCCTGGAAGAGACGGCAAGGCATTGCAGAATTTTGCTTTCATCGATTTGGAGATTTGCATCCGGAATTAACAACTCACTCTGTGAGTGTTCAGTATTTTATAAGACAAAGAAAAGGGAAAGACAGTAATGGATAGCTGACAGATCATCTCTGCTCTAGAAAGTACATTAAATTCAAACAAATAAAAAGGAAGTCTTAAATGTAATCAATGAATTGAAAAAGAATACGGCGCCAGGCATTGATAGCATCATGATGAATGAGATTAGTATAATAAAGGAGGACATAGCCCAGATTATAGCAAATTTTATAAACGTGCATATTAGGAATGGAACTTTTCCGGAAGAAGAAAAACTTGCAAAAATAGTTCCTATATTTAAGGGTGGTGATCATCTTGACCCGAATAACTATCGCCCGATTGCGCTGCTGACGGGATTTAGTAAGATATTTGAAAAAATACTAAACAATCGATTAACATCATCCTTAATTGAAAACTCTATCATAAGCCAACAGCAGTTTGGTTTTCAAAAGAACAAGAGTACTTTGGATGCCCTACATTCTGTCACACGTTTCATCAATCTAGGACTTGACAGGGGTGATTATGTCATCGTAATTTTTGTGGATTTGAAAAAAGCATTTGATACAGTTGATCATGACGTCTTGCTTCGTAAACTTGAATCGTACGGTATTCAGGGTAGTCCTAAGCAGTTGTTTAAGAGTAACTTGGAGGGAAGATCGCAGAGAACTTTAATCAACAATGTCCTGAGCGATCATGCACCTTCGGAAACAGGAGTTCCCCAAGGTTCATTACTGGGTCCAACTTTGTTCCTGCTATACACAAATAATCTAAATACATGCGGGCTGACGGGATATCACACATTATATGCTGATGGCACAGTTCTACTTTATTCAGGACGAGACAAAACTGCCATTGAGAACACTATCAACGAGGATCTAGGAAAATTCCATCAGTGGTTAATTGGAAACAAACTAGTATTGAACACTTCAAAGACAAAATATATTGTTTTTAAGCAAAAGAACAAAGGAGACATAGATGTCGACCTAAATATTAATGGCGAAAAATTGCAAAGAGTGCTAGAAATGAAATATCTTGGTCTTATCATAGACCATCGTATGACCTGGTTACCACACATAAAAAGCTTAAGGAGGCAATTAGCCCCAATAATAGGATTGTTAAGAAGATATGAGGATTTTCCAATGCACATCAAGAAACTTTTTCTAAATGCGTTTATCCTGGCGAAATTGCATTATGGAGTACTTATTTGGAGTCAATCAGCAAAGCAACATTTAAACAGTATATCCAGGCTGCTGACCAAAGCGTATAAAAACATTCTGAAGCTACCAATGCTTACTCAAACTAGTTTGGTTTACCAATTGGCTAAATCATTAACCTTTAGTCAAATTATTATTATGGAGAAAGCGAAGTTTATCTACAGAAATTCAAAAACTAATGGATCGGAACGAGCGCTATTAATTAAGGTATCACAGATCAACCCATATAATGCGAGGAAAGCAGATCAATTCGTAATACCTTTTGCCAGAACTGATCGTCCAAAGAACGATGCAACGAATGATGCTCTGCGTATATATAACAATCTACCAGCGATTGTTAAGGAAGCAAACTCACTTATGGTATTTAAGAAAAGACTAAGGGAGCATTTAATGACCACTGATTGAAGCGTGGACCTGTAATCCTGCTTTTATGAGCCCAGTATCTTAGGGCGTTCTTTTTTGACCCTATCGGCGAGATACTGAAGTGACAGTTACTCAGAGTTTTTTTTTGAATGCGTCGTATTATATTGAATTTTTTTTATCTCTGAGAGCTGATCATAATTTTTTTGGACTCGATGTTCATGAAAAGGACTAGTTCACATTATATTGTGTGCCGACGTAATGTGAATGCAGATCGCACGAGCGTTGTGCGACGAAGAAAGAGTGATGGAGAGAGTGGTAGGGAATGGAGGTATTTTAAAAAAAAAAATAGATTTTACGTCATTTCATACTAACGGTAAGATTTTATTCGATTTTGTAGGAGAGAAAAAAACTGTATTCTTCAGAAAGTAGAAAAATTTTCATTTCAGAAATTTTGTAAAATATTATGGGCAGTGCGATTCCCTTGTTGAGCTATTGAAGAAATGTATTGACTTCTTTAGTATCAATAATACGGGGGGTACCCAATTGCATGAAAAGTTAAAAACTGAAATAGAAGCTCGGGAAGCCGGCCAGGCAGACATGTGTATAAGTCAGGCTCATACAACTCACAGAATGGTTCAGAGCGGTAGTGGAGTGGAGAAAGTTTATGAAATGTTAGCGAGAGATAACAAATTCTTTAAAAACATTTAACGTTAGGCGAACAAAATTATATTCTGTACACAAGGGTCCCAGTGGCGAAACTAACAAGACTCCCTTTTTTGGGGGTTCAAAGTCAAAGTCAAAAGCGCTTTACTTAATACCAAGCGATATAAATTTTCAAAGAATATAAAGCAAATCCCAAACAATAAACACACAAAAACTTAATTCCCCAAATGGCTCTCTAATTTATACGTTATCATTAGACATATTTCTTCAAAAAAAACTATAGCAAATTCAATTAAGAAAATCATTACATATTTTAAAAATCAATTGGAAAAAGGAGAAAAAACCAACGAACACTATCCTAGAATTATTTATAATTTAAACACAACAGTGAACTTTGATCCTACACCTAATATGTTTTAAATTAATTATAATAAAATGCAATCAAAAACCTTATCTTACACTAAAAAATTCTCTAACAATGTTCCCAACCTAAGCGTTTAATCTTATTTCTAACCTAATATAATAAACATAACATATAACTAACCTATACCTAATTTTTCACAAAAATAAACAACAATACTAAATGTAGCAATAATGAGCTGAAACTCAAAAACTAAATAACGAAAAACACCAAAACTGAAAATAAACACGAATAATTTAGACATTGTCATCCAGCCACCAATACCTAGATTGCCCCGGCTCAACTCGATCAGCTTCATCGAATCTAGCAACTGAGTATCTCCATTGGAATTGTTGGTCTCGTGAAATCAAGCTCGGAGTATATTTTATCTTCTTATCGGTGGCCCGTCGATATATGTGATATATGACTGGGACGCCGTCAGAATCAAAAACGTATCGATTCATTGTTGCGAATCCCGGCGTACCGACTTTCTCCCATTCGCAACTTCAAATTGCCGCCGCAACTTCTCCACTTTCCTTTGGGCACTCCTACCTTTTCATCTGTAAATTTATTTATTTTATTAACATTTTTATATTCCCTTTAATTTTTACGCCCCCATCATCACAATCTTATCCTTTTCCCTTATTTCCAACTAAAATAATACAATATATACTAATAATTTCAATTTTCCCACTAACAACATTCCATTGTTTAATTCCCACTAACAAAGCTTCATTCAATACCTTTTCCCTAACAATATCTAATTCCTTCCTTCATACCAACTAATTCTATTCCCACTAACAAATTTTATTTTTTATACTAACAAAAATTAATACACGTTCTCCTACTAACAAAGTTCAAACTCATACCCAAAGGCATCGTTGAAGTTGCTTATGAGATGAATGGGAGATCAACAATCAATGGCACCATTAGCTGCGTCGCGAGTTCTCGATCGGGGGTCTGCTGGAATTTTGAGTTCAAGTTCCCCCGGGTGCAGGGAAGCACTCTTTTTGGGGTATCGGCAAAACCAATAGCTTCCGTAATGTACATGTGACACTTTGCATTCAATCAAGCGCTTCTTGGATTGTGCAAATTGCCATATGTAAAACAATGGATACTATTGAGTTTGTCGATATGGAACAAAAGATGTGTGGGTAGCGGAATCGAAGTGTAATGAACTTCGATTACGTTACCCAGATGCAGCAGCGGTAATTTGAAAATGAAAAGGATTGCGGGATCGTTTTGGATGAAGGTGAACTGTGGAATGAGGTGGTGAGGATTGGGCAGTCAGTATTTGATTTGGCAAAGAAGAGGGAGTTTTTTCGGTTTTTGGTGAAGTTAGTACTTGGCTGGTAAAAATAAAGGAGTTTTTCTGTGCGGGATAATAGTGATTTTTGGGGGTTTTAAAATTGGGAAAAGGAGTTTTTGGGGGTAGAATGTTATTGGGAGTTGAATAAATTTTTTGAAGTTTTAGTGACGAAGAGTGGAAGGATTGAAAAAGTGAGGGGAATTTTGCATTTTGTGAAGAGAGGGGATTTGACTTTGTGTAGTGTGAAGAAAAGAAAAATTTTATTAATTTGAAGTGCGGAAAACGAAAATTGTGCGAGAAAAATAAAGATTTTGCTAATTTGGACTGCGGGAAGACGAAAATTGTTGTCAAACGTTGGGTTGAAATTTAGTGAAAAAAAAGATAAACAAAAAAATCAGAAGTGAAACGAATGAATTTAAGAAAACATTACTAACTACAAATTAAAAGTGAAAGGAAAATTTGCCGGTATTAGACAGATTGGAGGAATCAATTAGTGCGGATAATAGTGGCGGTTACGTTATTCTTTTTTTTTTCTGGTTTAGTGATTCTTAATTACAATTTAATTTTCAGCGACCCCACGCTTCTTTTGCTGTATTGCACTGGACGCTCATTCTACGTCTAGCACTCGTTGCGTGTAGACGTGTTGTAAAAATTTAGAGAGCCATTTGGGCCATTAAGTTTTTTTTTATTGGTATTGTTTGGATTTTGCTTTATATTCTTTTAAAATTTATAACGATTAGTATTAAATAAAGCGCTTTTGACTTTGACTTTGACTTGACGTGTTTTTAATCATTAATTTTGAACAGACGGGTACATTGAGACTTGTCTCGATACTGGCTTCATTCCTCCAGAAGCATTCGTGTATTTGGACATGAATTGGTATGTTTTTGATTCTGACGGAGTCCCGATCATATATCATATACATAGACGGGCCACCGATAAGAAGATAGAATATCCTCCGAATTTGAGCTCGCGAGACCACGACCTACAATGGCGTTACTCATTTGCGAGATTTGTTGAGGTTGATCGAGCTGGGAGGGAGCTGGCACGGTATTGGTGGCTGAATGACAATGACTAAATCATTCGTGTTCGCGTGTCTCGTTTGTATTTATTTTCTTTTTATTTTCAGCTCATTATTGCTACATTTAATTGTTATTTGATTGTGTTATTTAAAATCAGCTTATAAGATTTAGAATGGGTATATTGTGATGTTCGTTATATTAGGCTAAGAGATAAGGTTTACTTTGTAGATTAGGAGTATTGTAAAAGTATTATAGTAGAATAAGTTAGAGTTTTTTGAATAAATTTTATTAGACGTAAGTAACAACATATTAGATATAAGTCAAAAGATTCCTGTTTTGTGTTCTTTGTATTACATTTAATTTTTAAATAGCGTTGGTTGGTTTTTTTCCGCTTTTTCCAATTGATTAATCATATTTAATAATATTCATTTGATTAATTTAATATTGTTTAAATTTAGAGTGCCAAGTGGGCCATTAAGTTTTTCTAATGGTATAATGTTTTTGAAACTTTGCTTTATGATTTTATAAAAAATGTTATGGATTTACTTAATAAAGCACCCTGAATTGAATTGAATTGACGTGTTTTTAATTCGCTCCTGTCAAGAATTTTTATAAATCAAAATAATTTTTAAAAAACGTCAATTAGAAAGTAATTTTGGAAAAAAACTTTTTACATCGTCGAACTATTCGAACAATTTATCGAGTATCTGGATTTTACCTGCGAGAAAGTTTCAAAAAAGAAGAAAAGTTTATTTTCACCGGGGGGGTGGAGGAGCCCGACGGCTTCCCACCGCTGGGGGACCCAGAGCCAGGCATTTCGAAAATTACAAATGATAAAGTCATCAAGCGAAAAAATAAAATAGACAACTGTGAGCATGGAAAGCGTATTACGCTTTTAAGGGAAGATTATGAAAAAGTAACCAGGGAAAATACAAGGGTTATGAAACAAAAAGACGAGTTAAAACTCCTTATAAAGAGTTTGGAAGATATGGTCCGGACGTTGTCAAATGGGAGCAAACCAAAAGTGAAGCCACAGAAAACGTCCGGCAAAGAAGAGCCGATATTAACTAAGAAGAATGAAAACAAGGAAATAACAACAACAAGCAAGACCAACGAGAAAGCAGTACCACCAAAGAAAACTCAAACATATAAAACAAAATCGCAAGACACGAGCAAGCCATCAATCCATGATGCTGAAAATATCCTGAGCGCAGGAGGAGCGAACGACAGCGACAATCATTATGCGGTGCTGTCTGCAATGAACGAAGAAATGGACATCGAGATGGAGAGCAACGATAACATAGGTAATATTGATAGTAGTAATAATTTCATTAAATATTTAAAATTAAAAAATAAGCAAAAGGAGAAGAAGCCAACCGGTGTGTCTGCTGGTTCTCCTAATAAAATTAATAAGGTAAATGAGTGAATTCCTCCAATTAACGTTTTTGGGCAGCGTGGAGGAGATATAGTTCGGTTATTGGCAGCCGAACAAAAAATCGAAAACTTTGAAGTTAAGAGAGTGACCGCTGATAAGCTCTCGATCAAGACAAAGACACTGGCTGATTTAAAACTGGCGAAAGATGCTCTTAATAGTGTCAAAGCTCCCCACTTCACATACACGCCAAAGGCGGAAAAAAAAAATTAGTCCTTCCAGTTGAAGGGTTTGGACTGTGGGGAGAATACAGTTGATCTCCTTGAAATGTTGCAGGAAGCAGCACCATTTATTAAGTTCATCTGTGTGAAAAATTTTGCTACGAGGAGATCAACTGTAGAAGGTAAAATATTACTACTTCATTTGGTCCAAATTTCCAACGACAGCAGTCCGAGTGCCGTCCAACAGGTAAGGTACTTAAACTTTAGAGTTGTGAGGTGGGAACGCCTCCAAAAAACTGAGGTCAACCAGTGTTATAGGTGTCAAAGATTCGGTCATTCGGCTACCAATTGTGCAATGCACTATCGCTGTGTTAAGTGCAAAGATATTCACGCCCCCGGCGAATGCAAATTGGCTCAGATGGAGCCAAAAGAAAAATTGTATTGTGTAAATTGCGGTATATTTGGTCATCCAGCATCATACCGAGGATTCCCTTAGTATCAAGATGCAAGAGTTAAATTTTCCCCAAGGCAAACCAAAGTAAATCACAATCTGTTACCTTCCAACTTCATCAAACCCGGAGTATCATTTGCACTTGCTGCCAGAGGACCAGCAGACAGCAATGTAAATAAAATAAATAATGTAAGTGGCAATTAAGAGCTTCTTCTTAAAATCTACTAGCAACTTGAATCGCTTTCAGATAGAATTAATAAACAAGACCAAAAAATCAATTTCGTTTTTGAACATTTAGGCCAACATGCTTCAAAAAAGTTTATCATCCAGTCACATTCCCATGCAGAGGATTCGTCTCATCTTGATCAACGTCAAATCCATTGTTACTATACATCGGCGTGATTATCTTCTTGAATTCATTGTTAAGCAAAAGCCTGACATCATGCTTCTCACCGAAACCCACCTCAATTCATGGCACTCCATGGCATTCAAGGATTTTGAATTCGTAAGAAACGATAGGGTAATAGGTGATGGGGAAAGTGGCACCAAAATATTGGTTCGAAGACCCTATTGTTTCCAAAATATTGAATAAGTTGAATTCAAAAGCTTTGAATCTCTTGAAGTGTCCGTTATCAAAATTTTATTGCCAGTTGGGGATAACCTCTTCGTTATCTCTGCCTATGCAACTGGTGGAACTGTTCTCAGGCTCAAGGAGGAACTCAATTACTTGTTTAAAATACTCGAATTGAACAGGCTTCATAATTATTATATTCTTGCTGGTGACCTGAACGCCAAGCATACATCATGGCTGAACGCCAGCAATAATCAAAGGGGTGTATTCCTGAAATCGTGGATAACAGAGAACCAGATTGAATACAGGTGCAATCTATATGGGTCGGAGTTCCCAACATACCCTAGGACAAATTCATATTTGGACCTCTGCATTGCCGACGCAAGACTTGAATTCAACTTTAATAGTCCTCAACGGAAACTGTAGGTGCTTGCTTATGATAGCGACCATGAGGCAATCGTAATGGAAATCAATCATCACAGGGATGATTTCTTCCTCATTCCAATTCAACACGAAAATCATCGGTTGAACTTCAAAAAAACAGACTGGGGAAAGTTTCAAAAGAAGTTTAATCGGAAGTATCAGAAGCAATGTCCCTCTTCTGATGAGGGCAACGCTTGCTCAATGGTTCCTTATGACAGGAATCTAACTAACGATGAAATATATGTCTATTTGTCGAAGTTAAAGAAGCTGACGTTGGAAACGATTCAGAAAGTAGTTCCCAAGATTAAACATCGTAACAATATGGAAGGATATGAAACACCAACCATCGCAAGGTTGAAAAGATTGAAAATCCTTCTTCTCACACGCGTCAAAAGTTTTTATCGACGATTTTTGGACTACAACCATCCCTCGTTGGCTTTGTTGAAATTACACCTGAAGAATGTCCGGAACTTAATCCGGTCATACTTCAGGAGTGAAGTCAGCAATCAATGGGCGGAAAAATTGAGCGGTATTAGCCCACAGGACCCAGATGGCGTGTTCGCGAAAGTGAATAGCATATTCTGCAAGAAGTCGCGAGTGAAGGTATCGAATCTTGAAGTCACTTGTGATGAGATAAATCTTCTCGATAGGGCTGGTATTGAAATTGATAGTATGACTCCGGATAGAAACCGGATCATTTGTGAAAGATTGGATAAACTTGCCCTGATTGGAACACATTTTGAACTGGTTCATCTGCCTATGCCTGAGAGAGGGAATGAAATAGTTTCAGAGGTCGTTGAAGCAAAAGTTTCCGACCTCAAATCAAGCCTGAACGGCCAATCAATGCTTCATTTCAATGAAACATTAACATCTGACCTCATACCGAGCTTGAATCTTATTGATTATTTTGTCAGCTATGAAGACTTGTGTTTCATATTTCGCAGGATAAACAACAAGAAATCATGTGGTACTGATGGTATTCCAAATGTAGTTCTCCGACATTTGCCTGAGGTTGCTATTAGGAATTATTACATATTGCTCAACAACATGTTGAGCAATTCATATTTCCCAAATGAGTGGAAAAAGGCTAAGGTATTTCCGATCTTGAAGAAAGGAAAAGAATCTTCATGTCCCAAAAGCTATCGCCCAATCAGCTTGCTGCCTAACATCAGCAAGGTGTTTGAAGTGATACTCAACAGAGCATTAAACGCCCACATTGAGGAATATGAGTTGATGCCGAATTGCCAAGTTGGCTTTCGTGCCAGGCATTCGATCACACATGCAATAACGAAAGTAACCTCAGACATCTGTTGGAAACTAAATGATAGACAATGCGTTGGAGCATGTCTCATTGATATGGAGAAAGCCTTCGATACGGTGTGGTTAGATGGACTAGTTTTTAAACTCCTTCAGGACAAGTTCCCCAGACACCTTGTCGCCATGATGTGTAATATGTTATACGAAAAATCGTTTGTTGTAACTGATGGAAATCTAACAACAATGCGCGAGTTCAAGGTCTTGAATGGTTTACAGCAGGGAACAGTTACTGCGCCTCTGCTCTTCTCAATCTTCAATCGCAAGCTATTGAACGGCTTTGATTTTAACGTCTCGCCAACGCGATCATTGGTAGCGTTTGCTGATGATCTGATCATCTATACGGCAGACCGAAAAGCTACAATAGTTCAGAGAAATCTCCAAAAAATGTTCAATGATGTACAGCTGTAGACTGACAATTGGCGAATGAAAATCAATGCGCAGAAGTGGGAAACGATCTTGTTTCGTGTTTATCTCGATCAGTATCTGTACTTTACTGAACATGTGAAAATTATGCTCAGTAAGGCACAAAAAGTAGTCATGGGCCTACGAAGACTCTTTCATTCCAAATACATTGATCAAAAGGTCAAAATTATCTGTTACAAGACCCTGGTTGGACCAGTTTTGACATATGGATGTCAGGTCTGGTACAACCAGAGTGCTAGTACTATGGAAAAATTAAGAGTTTTCGAAAGGAAATGTCTTCGTGCATGTATTGGTTTGTACAGAAAGCCTGGGACGGATTGAAAACATTATATATCGAATAGAAGAATCTATCAAACTGCTCAAGTGACGAGGGTCGATATCTTCATATTGAAACTTCTTCGGAATCATATCGCAAGATCTGTGACTGTGAGTGAAAACCCTTGGATTTCACAGCCGTCCCGCCCTACAGAAGTGTATCTAGCGACTTGCCTTGCTACTGACTTCATTCCTCCAGAAGCATTCGTGTATTTGGACATGAATCGATATGTTTTTGATTCTGACAGCGTCCCAGTCATATATCACATATATCGACGGGCCACAGATAAGAAGATAAAATATCCTCCGAGTTTGAGCTTACGAGACCAACAATTCCAATGGAGATACTCATTTGCTAGATTCGTTGAAGCTAATCGAATTGAGACGGCGCAATCCAGGTATTGGTGGCTGAATGACAATGTCTAAATTATTCGTGTTTATTTCCAGTTTTTGTGATTTTTTCGTTATTTAGCTTTTTGAGTTTCAGCTCATTATTGCTACATTTAGTGTTGTTGTTTATTTGTGTTAAAAATTAGTTATAGGGCAGGTATATGTTATGTTTACTATATTACGTTAGAGATAAGATTAAACGCTTTGGTTAGGAACATTGTTATAGAATTTTTTTAAGTATAAGATAAGGTTTTTGATTGCATTTTATTAGAATTAAGTTACAACATATTAGGTGTACGATCAAAGTTTCACTGTTGTGTTAAAATTATAAATAATTTTAGGATAGTGTTGGTTGGTTTTTTTCTCCTTTTTCCAATTGAATGAAATAATATGTAATAATCTTAATTAATTGAATTTGCTATAGTTATTTTTGGATGAAATGTGATTAATGATAACGTATAAATTTGAAGAGCCATTTGGGCCATAAAGTTTTTTATTGTTATCATTTGGAATTTGCTTTATATTCTTTTAAAAATTTATAGCAATTAGTATTAAATAAAGCGCTTTTGACTTCGACTTTGCACCGGGCGCTCGGAGTTCTACGGGGAAAGAAGTGAGTACAATTTTAGATTTTTTTTTCCTTTTTTTTAATACATTATCCAATAGTTTGATTATCATATTCTCTATAATCTTGAATTATTTTATGTTGGTAGATTCTAATTTTTGGATATTGTTTCAAATTTCGAAAGGGGTTTTAAGTAGTTTTGTTTTAACTGATTTTCTTTTGTATACCTTGGATTTAGATTAGAACTTGAAATAAAACGGGCCACAATGTTCTAAGAGAACAATTATTTTTCATTTCTCAATGTGACCTCCCCTTTCCCATCCTTTTCCCTTTGTGCTAGTTATTTTATTTAAGGTGGCTTAGCAACTTAGGCTAGATATGATTAGTATTGGAGACATAAAAATCGAATCGAAGCCAGCGGTGAAGTACCTGGGGCTACTGATCGACTCGAAGATGAGTTTCTCTGAGCAAATCAAGGCAACGGCTGAGAAGGCTTCTTCGAGAGCCTTGGGTGAATTGCACGAAGGGAAGGTGGACTGCGCGCCTCATCCCGGATGTGAGACCGTGGCTAAATCGAAGGCATGGTGAGACTGACTTCTTTCTGACCCAGCTTTTGAGCGGGCACGGGTGTTTTCAGTCTTACCTGCACAAGATCGGTAAGTCACGGTCTCCCGATTGTCGGTTTTGCCCAGGAGAGGATTACAATGCCTGTCACACATTTGTTGCGTGTACAAAATGGGTCAGGCTGCGAAGGGAACTCTACAGGGAGACGGGAGAGCTCACCCCGGATAACATAGTTGCGGTGATGCTCGAATCGGTTGACAAATGGAACCAGGTGGCACATTATGCTCGGGCAGTCCAAAAATATAAAAGGGACTCACAGCAGCCGGGGGCACTGGGGCTGGGGGATCGCTCTTCTGCCATTTCCTCTTCCCCTCTCCCCTCCCGCTAGGAAAGGGACTCCCCTGCTTGAAGGCGCCCCACGACGTAACAAAACGAGACCTGGCCCGAAGTAATGAGTCAAACGGTTCCAGGCTGGGTTCTCATGTTGACAGGGGAGGTGTTTAGTGGGTAGTCCAGTCGCGCATGGGAGTCTCACACTCTGTGCATAAATAGCATTCACCTCCCTACCACAAAAAAAAGGTGGCTCAGCACGGACAGAGGGTGTCCCGGAAGACCCCCGACACGACTGAGCGCTAGCCGGCCTCATATATGCCACCCCGGGCTACACACCTCTCTGCTAATTCTTAATATCTGCAACTGCGGTGACTTCCGTGGTTGCTACATATGGCGCCCAAGTTGCGGTTTTTGTTGTCCATCTCATTTTTTTTCTTTTTGGTGGTAGGGAGGTGAAGGCATTTACGCCCGCCGAGTCTGGCAGTGTGGGACTCCCATGGAGGAAACCCTTGGACTACCCACTAAACCCCTCCCCTGTCAATCTGATAACCTAGCCTGGAACCGTTTGACACATTACTTCGGGCCAGGTCTCGTTTTGTTACGGCGTGGGGTGCCTTCGAGCTGAGGAGTCCCTTTCCTAGCGGGAGGGGAGAGGGGAAGAGGAAATGCCAAAAGAGCGATCCCCCAGCCCCAGCACCTCCGGCTGCTGTGAGTCCCTTTTATCTTTTAGGACTGCCCGAGCATAATGTGCCACCTGGTTCCATTTGTCAACCGATTTGAGCATCACCGCAACTATATTATCCGGGGTGAGCTCTCCCGTCTCCCTGTAGAGTTCCCTTCAAAGCCTGGCCCATTTGGTACACGCAACAAATGTGTGACAGGCATTGTCCTCCTCTCCTGGGCAAAACCGACAATCGGGAGACCGTGACTTACCGATCTTGCGCAGGTAAGACTGAAAACACCCGTGCCCGCTCAAAAACTGGGTCAGATAGAAGTCAGTCTCACCATGCCTTCGATTTAGCCACGGTCTCACATCCGGAATGAGGCGCGCAGTCCACCTTCCCTTCGTGCAATTCCTCCAAGACTGCTGCCAATCGTTGAGCGAGCGTTGTCTCTCCTCGCGGACAACCATCTCCCTTGCATCCTCGTTTCGGCGCAGGTAAATAGCGCGGCGCTCTCTAGCAAGGAGGGCGACAGGTATCACGCCTGCAATCACTCTCACCGCCGAGTCGGAGACTGTTGGATACGAAGATGCAATTCTCAGTGCTCCTCTTCTCTGTACCTGCGCCAATCGTTTTCGGTATACCTCCTTGCTGAGCGCGTCGCCCCATACCTCTGCTCCGTACAGTAGCACTGACCCTACAGCACTCATCAAGAGGCGTCTTCTTGATGGGCTGGGTCCCCCTACGTTGGCCATAAGTCGACTCAGGGCCAATATTCCCGAAGCAGCCTTCTCAGCCGTTGCCCTGATTTGCTCAGAGAAACTCATCTTCGAGTCGATCAGTAGCCCCAGGTACTTCACCGCTGGCTTCGATTCGATCTGTATATCTCCAATACTGATCATCCTTACTCTAGGGATTCTCTTTTTTGTCAAGATGACCACTTCGGTTTTCTCCAGTGCTAAACTGAGCCCGCGAGCAGTCATTCAGTCCCTCACTCGGCACATTAGCATACCTAGCCTAAGTTGCGCTTGTTCAACGGTGCGTCCGGCGACCAGAGCCGCGACATCATCCACATAGCCGACCAAGCGCGACTCATCTGGCATCTCAAGTCTCAGTAGCCCGTCGTAAGACACGTTCCACAGGTCCGGACCAAGGATAGATCTCTGGGCAACACCCGATGCAATTTCCATCCTTCGTTGGCCCTTTGTCGTGTCGTAGAGCAGGCTTCGGTCCTTTAGGTAGTTCCTCAAAAGCCGCATTAGATATTCTGGAACTTGAAAAGAGTTTTCCAGCGTGTCCAGAATATCCACCCATCTAGCGGAGTTGAAGGCATTCCTGACGCCTCATTCTTAATAGCACCATTCGTTGTTTGCAACAAATGGCGCCCAAACAACAGTTTTCTAATGGTTTTATTAGGCTTTAATTATAAGTTAAATTTTTCAATTTTAGGATTGTTGGGCTGAGTACCTGGAGTACCTAACTTGAATAGTGGTTGGTGCATTCCAGGGAAATATTTTTTTTCTCTTTCTCTTTTCTTTTCTTTGTAACGATTTTAGTTATTATCTTTGATTTAATGTTTCGGTTATGTTTCAAATGATATATATTTTAATAATAATTTCATGGACTGTTTTGAGTTTTAGTTCTGAGTTTGATATTATTTTTTTTGATTTTGATCACGGGGTTCGCCGCAGATGCAGTGGCGCCTACCGTGCTGTTTTGTGTTTGACAGTCTTCACCGGCTATGACAGTGGTCAAGCTGTGGCAATGTAGATGTTGGTTGGGGTTCGCCGAATTTTGAGTCGTTGGCTATATCTCTCTGCACGGGATAGTTTGACTTGGATCCAACACTTTGAATTAGCCAACGCTTTCGGCCCTTCCATAATCTATCTGGTGGTAGCTTTGTGACTCTTGTCCGAGCCAATGTGAAGTCCGTAGTATTTCATAATGGTCTCGTAGTCAGCCCTTTGAGGTGACAATTAGAGCGGAGTCCACCTACGAATACCATGGCTATGCCAGGCAATGTTGCAGTTTGTCTGCTTTGTGTCTCGTAAACTTTTAACACCCATCCCATGTAATTACCTGTTCTTTTCCTTTTCCATCAATAGGGAGAATCATTTTGAGAAATGAAAGTGCAAGTCAACTATTATAGTTCAGTTTACACTCGCCTGCACTCATTCCACTTGTTCTATTATACATTTTCTTTTATCTCGCCATCATATTGAAAGTTAAGGGTTTTATTATTGATTGTTTAATAGTTACAGTTAGGTATTTGGTTATTTCATCTTGTTGGGGAATGTAGGTCTAGTTTAGTTATAGATAATTAGAGTTAATTAGGGTTTATGATTTAGATTAGTTTTAGATAATTGGGTTCACGGTATTTGTTAGTTTTGAGTAATTTTTATTAGTTTTAGTTTTGATGATGGAGATTGCGTTTGGTTTAATTATTTTTTTTTTGTGGGTTTGAATAATTGTAAGGTTGAGTTTGGTTAATTGATTATAGTTTAGGGTAGTGAGTTAGGTTTTGGTTTGGGTTAGTTTAAAGTATATTTTGAGACTGTCAAATTAATTTCAATTTTAGTTTAGGTAAGGTGCTAAAATTTCATATATTTATTTACTTGTCTGTTTGTCTGTCTGGCATTTAAATTTTAATTTATTTTTAAAGAATCGTTTGTTTGTCCGTCTGTAATTTATTAAATTATTTTTTTATTCAATTTGTCGGTGTTGCCCGTCTGTTCATTGATTTTAATATTTCTAAATTGTTTAGATGATCTGTGGTTTTTTACCATTTTTTATTTTCATCATATTTCCGCACACGCCATATGATTACTTCGCTTGCTCTTCACCGCGTTCTTCTCAGAATTTGCCAGAATCACATTCACAGCATCCGTTCCGGGATAATGGCCAGACACCTGAATCGGATGAAACTTTTATTCCCATGCATAACTGGGGATTCAAGTTTGATGGAGGCTCAGGTGGAATGGATACTCGCCAGTTTGTGTTTCGTGTTAGCACCCTGGCTCAAAACTACTGTATTTTGGAGCGTGAATTGGTGTCGACCCTGAATATTCTCCTGCAAGAGTCTGCCGAAAACTGGTACTGGCAGATGCGTGAACTGTATGAAAACTTGAGTTGGAGTCAGCTGAAATGTGAACTCATTGAGCGATTTGGATCTCGGCTTGATGATGCACATATTTGGGAAAATATGTTCGCCCGCAAACAGAGATCCCACGAGCCGTTCATAGAGTTCTTTGAATCCATTGAAGCGATGTCTCTCCAACTCAGGACTTCGATGAGGGACACGGATCTGCGAGAACTAGTCTTTAAGAACATGAATCTCCGATTGCAGGAGCATCTGGCTGGACATGAGTTCTCAACTACCCGAGATCTCGTCAGAATGTGTCGCCAAACTGAAGTCACACGGCAACGGCTGGAAATAGATAACCTTCGATATCCAGTTTAGACATGTGGAGTCAATTCTGTGCAACTGCATGACGAATTTTCGGCTGGTTATGACTCATGCCACCAGTCCGGTGGCCTCCCTGCTGAAGCGCATCCGGCTATTCCCTTGCAATCATTTTCTCGGGAAATTGGAATTCAGTCACCAAGGTCTGTGGATGTTTCTACACAGACGTCGCTGCCTGAAGTCCAATTTCACCAAAGCAATTCCCTGGACGTGGCTTGTGACTTTGATTCTGACTGCAAGCCTAACCGCAAGCGGCGAGGATCGAAGTCACGATTCCACAGATCATGAAAATATTTTGTCACGCGACGGATTCTCAAGCGAGCGTGCATTGAGTCAATCGTGGCATCGCACGAAGACAAGCGGCCTTATGCTGAGATCAACATGAAGGGATGCAAATTGAAAGGTCTGTTAGACAGTGGTGCAAGCGTTAGCATCCTGGGAGCGGGAGCCCTTGACCTCGTCTGTGACCTTGGTTTGTATCTTCATTCGTTGCACGCCAACGTCAAGACGGCATCAGGTCATAAGGCTGACGTGTTAAGATACGTTACTGTATTGGTTCAATTCAATAATCGAACTCGGTTGATTCGGTTTTTGATTGTTCCGGCATTAACGTATTCTATTTATCTCGGGATTGGTTTTTGGGACGCTTTTAACATCGCGCCAGTTTTATTGCCCCTGTCTGCAGAATCTTTTATGTCTACTTCAGTCCCCTTGAGTCGTTCTTCTCTTGCGGCCAGTGGCCAATCCGAAGTTGTTGACCACCAACTATCTTCCATCGATAAGGTGAAGCTGAGCAAAAGCATCCCGATTTCTAAACGTCATTATTCGGGTACCGCTCATTGCACGGTCGATATTCATTACAGTGGTGAAATCGTACTGCTAAATGAGGTGCACAATGATACGGATGGAGCATTGTCTGCCGGGAGGAGCGAGTTAAGTGACGGATGCTGGGGCTCGCCAATCACCTAAACAGAAACCAGACAGAATATTTCCATGGTGTGAAGTCCAGTGAATGTCAACTTTTTTGTTTCTTTTCCAGTTACCCCTGCCGACATTCTTTGTTTGCCCGGCTGAATGAGACACTCAGAGTCTGGGTCGTCCCCACGATTGTTGCCAATTCCGGCGTACCGATTTTCTCCCATTCGCAACTTCAAATTACCGCCGCAACTTCTCCACTTTCCTTTGGGCACTCCTACCTTTTCATCTGAAATTTGTTTATTTTAGTAACATTTTTCCATTAATTTTTATTCCCCCATCATCACAATCTTACCCATTTCCCTTATTTCCAACTAAAATAATACAATATATACTAATAATTTCAATTTTCCCACTAACAACATTCCATTGTTTAATTCCCACTAACAAAGCTTCATTCAATACCTTTTCCCTAACAATATCTAATTCCTTCCTTCATACCAACTAATTCTATTCCCACTAACAAATTTTATTTTTTATACTAACAAAAATTAATACACGTTCCCCTACTAACAAAGTTCAAACTCATACCCAAAGGCATCGTTGAAGTTGCTTATGAGATGAATGGGAGATCAACAATCCATGGCACCATTAGCTGCGTCGCGAGTTCTCGATCGGGGGTCAGCTGGAATCCTGAGTTCAAGTTCCCCCGGGCGCAAGGAAGCACTCTTTTTGGGATATCGGCAAAACCAATAGCTTCCGTAATGTACATGTGACACTTTGTATTCAATCAAGCGCTTCTTGGATTGTGCAAATTGCCATATGTAAAACAATGGATACTATTGAGTTTGTCGATATGGAACAAAAGATGTGTGGGTAGCGGAATCGAAGTGTAATGAACTTCGATTACGTTACCCAGATGCGGCAGCGGTAATTTGAAAATGAAAAGGATTGCGGGATCGTTTTGGATGAAGGTGAACTGTGGAATGAGGTGGTGAGGATTGGGCAGTCAGTATTTGATTTGGCAAAGAAGAGGGAGTTTTTTTCGGTTTTTGGTGAAGTTAGTACTTGGCTGGTAAAAATAAAGGAGTTTTTCTGTGCGGAATAATAGTGATTTTTGGGGGTTTTAAAATTGGAAAAAGGAGTTTTTGGGGGTAGAATGTTATTGGGAGTTGAATAAATTTTTTGAAGTTTTAGTGACGAAGAGTGGAAGGATTGAAAAAGTGAGGGGAATTTTGCATTTTGTGAAGAGAGGGGATTTGACTTTGTGTAGTGTGAAGAAAAGAAAAATTTTATTAATTTGAAGTGCGGAAAACGAAAATTGTGCGAGAAAAATAAAGATTTTGCTAATTTGGACTGCGGGAAGACGAAAATTGTTGTCAAAAGTTTGGGTTGAAGTTTAGTGAAAAAAAAGATAAACAAAAAAATCAGAAGTGAAATGAATAAATTTAAGAAAACATTACAACTAGTAATTAAAAGTGAAAGGAAAGTTTGCCGGTATTAGACAGATTGGAGGAATCAATTAGTGCGGATAATAGTGGCCATTACGTTATTCTTTTTTTTCTGGTTTAGTGATTCTAAATTTCAATTTAATTTTCAGTGACCCCACGCTTCTATTGCTGTATTGCACCGGGCGCTCGGAGGTCTACGGGGAAAGAAGTGAGTACAATTTTAGTTATTTTTTCCTTATTTTTTTAATACATTATCCAATTGTTTGATTATCATATTCTCTATAATCTTGAACTGTTTTGTGTTGGTAGATTCTAATTTTTGTATATTGTTTCAAATTTCGAAAGAGGTTTTGAATAGTTTTGTTTTAACTGATTTTCTTTTGTATACCTTGGATTTAGATTATAACTTGAAATAAAAACGGCCACAATGTTCTAAGAGAACAATTATTCTTCAAATCTCAATGTGACCTCCCCTTTCCCATCCTTTTCCCTTTGTGCTAGTTATTTGATGTAAGGTGGCTCAGCACGGCCAGAGGGTGTCCCCGAGGACCCACGACAGGACTGGCCTCAGTATGCCACCCCGGGCTACACACCTCTCTGCTAATTCTTAATGTCTGCAACTGCGGTGACTTCCGTGGCTGCTACATCGTGTCCAATTACACGAATGCTTCTGGAGGAATGAAGCCAGTAGCGATGCAAGTCGCTATATACCCGTCTGTAGGGTGGAACGGCTATGAAATCCAAGGGTTTTCACTCACAGTCACAGATCTTGCGATATGATTCCGAAAAAGTTTCCATATGAAGTTATCGACTCTCGTCACTTGAGCAGTTTGATAAATTCTTCTATTCGATATATAATGTTTCCAATCCGTTTCAGGCTTTCTGTACAAACCAATACATGCACGAAGACATTTCCTTTCGAAAACTCTTAATTTTTCCATAGTACTAGCACTCTAGTTGTACCAGATCTGACATCCATATGTCAAAACTGGTCTAACCAGGGTCTTGTAACAGATAATTTTGACCTTTTGATCAATGTATTTTGAATGAAAGAGTTTTCGTAGAGCCATGAATACTTTTTGTGCCTTACTGAGCATGATTTTCACATGTTCAGTATAGTACAGATACTGATCGAGATGAACACCGAGATATCGAATACAGGATTTATGTGGAACCCGTTCTAGACTACCCTCGCCAGCCATGATGTGGAAATCTTTCCAATTACGTTTCAGATCTTGACTGACCCCCTGCAGCGTTGTCCGAAACAAGATTGTTTCACACTTCTGCGCATTGATTTTCATTCGACAATTGTCAGAGTACAGCTGCACATCATTGAACATTTTTTGGAGATTTCTCTGAACTATTGTAGCTTTTCGGTCCGCCATATAGATGATCAGATCATCAGCAAACGCTTCCAATGATCGCGTTGGCGAGACGTTTAAATCAAAGCCGTTCAATAGCTTGCGAATGAAGATTGAGAAGAGCAGAGGCGCAGTAACTGTTCCCTGCTGTAGAAAATTTAAGACCTTGAACTCGCGCATTGTTGTCAGGTTTCCATCAGTTACAACAAACGATTTTCCGTATAACATATTACACATCATGGCGACAAGGTGTCTGGGGAACTTGTCCTGAAGGAGTTTAAAAACTAGTCCATCTAACCACACCGTATCGAAGGCTTTCTCCATATCAATGAGACATGCTCCAACACATTGTCTATCATTTAATTTCCAACAGATGTCTGAGGTTACTTTCGTTTTTGCATGTGTGGTCGAATGCCTGGCACGAAAACCAAATTGGCAATTCGGCATCAACTCACATTCCTCAATGTGGGCGCTTGATGCTCTGTTGAGTATCACTTCAAACACCTTGCTGATGTTAGGCAGCAAGCTGATTGGGCGATAGCTTTTGGGGCATGAAGATTCTTTTCCTTTCTTCAAGATCGGAAATACCTTAGCCTTTTTCCACTCATTTGGGAAATATGAATTGCTCAACATGTTGTTGAATAATATGCAATAATTCCTAATAACAACCTCAGGCAAATGTCGGAAAACTACATTTGGAATACCATCAGTACCACACGATTTCTTGTTGTTTATCTTGCGAAATATGAAACACAAGTCTTCATAGCTGACAAAATAATCAATAAGATTCAAGCTCGGTATGAGGTCAGATGTTAATGTTACATTGAAATGAAGCATTGATTGGCCGTTCAGGCTTGATTTGAAATCGGAAACTATTGCTACAACGATCTCTGAAAATATTTCATTCCCTCTCTCAGGGTTTGGCAGATGAACCAGTTCAAAATGTGTTCCAATCAGGGCAAGTTTATCCAACCCTTCACAAACGATCCTGTTCCATTTCTTTCCGGAGTCGTACTATCAATTTCGATACCAGCCCTATCGAGAAGATTTATTTCATCACTAGTGACTCCAAGATTCGAAACCTTCACTCGCGACTTCTTGCGGAAAAAAATCAGTCCTTCCAGTTGAAGGGCTTGGACTGTGGGGAGAATACTGTTGATCTCCTTGAAATGTTGCAGGAAGCAGCACCGGCTGTTAAGTTCATCTGTGTGAAAAATTTTGCTACAAGGAGATCAACTGTCGAAAGTAAAATAGGCCCTCCAACAGATAAGGTACTTAAACTTTAGCGTTGGGAGGTGGGAACGCCTTCAAAACACTGAGGTCAAGCAGTGTTACAGTTGTCAAAGATTCGGTCATTTGGCTGCCAATTGTGCAATGCACTATCGCTGTGTTAAGCGCAAAGATATTCACGCCCCCTGGTGAATGCAAATTGGCTCAGATGGAGCCAAAAGAAAAATTGTATTGTGTAAATTGCGGTATCCAGCATTATATTGAGGATGCCCTTGGTATCAAGATGCAAGAGCTAAGTTTTCCCCAAAGCAAACCAAAGTAAATCACAATTTAATACCTATTGGTTCAAAGGCCCTATTGTTTCCAAAATATCAAAAAGTCGAATTCAAAAGCTTTGAACCTCTTGAAGTGTCCGTTATCAAAATTTCATTGCCAGGTGGGGATAACCTCTTCGTTATCTCTGCCTATGCAACTGGTGGAACTGTTCTCAGGCTCAAGGAGGAACTCAATTACTTGTTTAAAATACTCGAATTGAACAGGCTTCATAATTATTATATTCTTGCTGGTGACCTGAACGCCAAGCATACATCATGGCTGAACGTCACAAATAATCAAAGAGGTGTATTCCTGAAATCGTGGATAACAGAGAACCAAATTGAATACAGGTGCAATCTATATGGGTCAGAGATCTCAACATACCCTAGGACAAATTCATATTTGGACATCTGCATTGCTGACGCAAGACTTGAATTCAGCTTTAATAGTCCTCAACGGAAACTGCAGGTACTTCCTTACAATAGCGACCATGAGGCAATCGTAATGGAAATCAATCATCACAGGGATGATTTCTTCCTCATTCCAATTCAACACGAAAATCATCGGTTGAACTTCAAAAAAACAGACTGGGGAAAGTTTCAAAAGAAGTTTAATCGAGAGTATCAGAAGCAATGTCCCCCTTCTGATGGTGGCAACTCTTGCTCAATGGTTCCCAATGACAGGAATCTAACTAACGATGAAATAGATGTCTATTTGTCGAAGTTAGAGAAGCTGACGTTGGAAACGATTGAGAAAGTCGTTCTCAAGATTAAACATCGAAACAATATGGAAGGATATGAAACACCAACCATCGCAAGGTTGAAAAGATTGAAAAACCTTCTTCTCACACGTGTCAACAATATTTATCGACGATTTTTGGACTATAACCATCCCTCGTTGGCTTTCTTTAAATTACACCTGAAGAATGCCCGGAACTAAATCCGGTCATACTTCAGGAGTGAGGTCAGCAATCAATAGGCGGAAAAACTGAGGGGTATTAGCCCGCAGGACCCAGACGGCGTGTTTGTGAAAAGTGAATACCATATTCCGCAAGAAGTCTCGAGAGAAGGTATCGAATCTTGAAGTCTTTTTTGAGGGTTGCGAGGTGAATGTTATTTAGGCACAGTGTGAGACTGCCACGAGAACCCAGCCTACAACTGTTTGACACATTTCTTCGGGCCAGGTCTCGTTTTGTTACGCCGTGGGGCGCCTTCAAGCTGGGGGATCCCTCTTCTAGTGGGAGGGGAGAGGGGACAGGGGAGTGCCTGACAAGTGATCCCCCAGCCCCGACGCCCCCAGCTGCTGTGAGACCTTTTATCTTTTATGACTGCTCGAACTGAATGTTCCACCTGGTTCCATTCGTCAACCGATTCGGGCATCACCGCGACTATATTATCCGGGGTGAGCTCTCCCATCCTCGTGTAGAGTTCCCTTTGCATCCTGTCTCATTTTATGCACACAAAAAATGTGTGGCAGGCATTGTCTTCCTCTCCTGGGCAAAATCGACAATCGGGGGATCGTGATTTACCAATCTTGAGCAAGTAAGACTGAAAACACCCATGCCAGCTCAAAAGCCGGGTCAGATAAAAGTCAGTCTCACCACGCCTTCAATTAAGCTGTGGACTTACATCCAGGATGAGGCGCGCAGTCCACCTTCTCTTCGTGCAATTCACCCAAGACTGCTGCCAATCGTTGAGTGAGCGCTGACTCCCCTCTCATCCTTTTTTCGACGCAAGTAAATAGCGCAGTGCTCTCTAGCAAGGAGAACAACAAGTATCACGCTTGCAATAAATCTGACCACCGAATTAGAGACTATCGGACACGATGATGCAATCCTCTGTGCTCCTCTACCGTGTATCTGTGCCAAGCGTTTTCCACATACTTTCTTACTGAGGACGTCACCCCATATTTCTTCTCCGTACAGTAGCACTGAGCCTACAGTACTCATCAAGAGGCGTCTTCTTGATAGGCTGGGTCCACCAACGTTGGCCGTTAGTCGACTCAGAGCCGATACTTCCAAAGCAGTCTTCTCAGCCGTTTCACTGATTTGCTCAGAAAACTCATCTTTGAGTCGATCTGTAGCCGCAGACGTTTAACCGATGGTTTCGACGCGATATTTCCAATACTGATCATCCTTACTCTAGAGATTTCTTTTATTGTCAAGATAACCACTTTCACTTTCTCCAGTGCTAAACTGAGCCCGCGAGCAGTCATCCAGTCTCTCACTCGACGGATTAGCATACCTAGCATGTGTTGCGCTTGTTCATTATTACGTCCAGTGACCAGAGCCGTGACACCATCCGCATAGGCAATCAAGCGCAACTCATATGCCATCTCCAGTCTCAGTGGCGTATCGTATCCAGAATATCCACCCATCTAGCGGAGTTGAAGGCGTTCCTAACGTCGGGTGTCACCAACAAGACGATCCCTTACGTGGTGCGACTATATGCCTCTGCCTCTTGGATTCCATACACCACCTCTGCAATTGCATCAACGATGGAACGTCTTGCTCCAAAGATGTACTGCCAAGAAGATAGGTCCTCAGCAGCAAATCGTGTCAGTGAGTCCTCCCTTGATGAGATTCTCTAGCATGCATAACGGGCGATATGCAGACGGTGATCTGGGATTTCCCTTCCTCTTGCTGATCAGCTTAAGCCTCGGTACCTTCCATCGTACTGAGGGAACCCCGTCTTGCAGGGATGTGTTGAATATGCTGAACAGCAAGTCAGGGCAATGGTGATATACAAGCGACAACACCTCCGCTGGAACACCATCTCAACCTGGAGCCTTCCTCGCTTCCACTAAAAGGACTGTCTCTTCAAGTTCCGGCTGTGTGAAGAGTGCGCACTCGACTGCTGTTTCACCATGAATAGCGTCAATATGGGCAGGATAGGCGTTGAAGAGTGCCGACACTGTCTCGTCCATCCTTTTCACATCACGTATAAAAGGTTACCGTAGGGCACCAAACTTCCACATAACCAGCTTGTAGCCAATGCCCCATGGATCCTTGTTCATATTGTCCACTAGATCTTGCAGGAGTGAGCTTTGCTGTCAGTAATTAATTTGGGACGAAATTTACTCGTCAAAAACAAGTCAAAAGCGCTTTATTTAATACTAATCGTTATAAATTTTAAAAGAATATAAATCAAATTCCAAACAATAATAATCAAAAACTTAATGACCCAAATGGCTCTCTAATTTATACGTTATCATTAATCACATTTTAAAAAAAACTATAGCAAATTCAAATCAATGAAGATTATAACATATTATTTCATGCAATTGGAAAAAGGAGAAAAAACCAACCAACACTATCCTAAAATTATTTATAATTTTAACACAACAGTGAACTTTGATCCTACACCTAATATGTTGCAACTTATTTCTAATAAAATGCAATCAAAAACTTTATCTTATACTAAAAAATTCTCTAACAATGTTCCTAACCTAAGCGTTTAACCTTATCCCTAACCTAATATTATAAACATAACATATACCTGCCCTATCACTAATTTTTAACACAAAATAAACAACAATACTAAATGTAGCAATAATGAGCTCAAACTCGCAAACTAAATAACGAAAAACACAAAAAAAACTGAAAATAAACACGAATAATTTAGACATTGTCATTCAGCCACCAATACCTAGATTGCCCCGTCTTAACTCGATCAGCTTCAACGAATCTAGCAAATGAGTATCTCCATTGGAATTGTTGGTCTCGTGAGCTCAAACTCGGAGGATATTTTATCTTCTTATCTGTGGCCCGTCGATATATGTGACATATGACGTCAGAATCAAAAACATATCGATTCATGTCCTAATACACGAATGCTTCTGGAGGAATGAAGCCAGTAGCGAGAAAGTCGCAATATACCCGTCTGTAGGGTAGAACGGCTGTCAAATGCAAGGGTTTTCACTCACAGTCACAGATCTTGCGATATGATTCCATAGAAGTTTCAATATGAAGATATTGACCCTCGTCACTTGAGCAGTTTGATAAATTCTTCTATTCGATATATAATGTTTCCAATCCGTTTCAGGCTTTCTGTACAAACCAATACATGCACGAAGACATTTCCTTTCGAAAACTCTTAATTTTTCCATAGTACTAGCACTCTGGTTGTACCAGATCTGACATCCATATGTCAAAACTGGTCTAAACAGGGTCTTGTAACAGATAATTTTGACCTTTTGATCAATGTATTTAGAATGAAAGAGCTTTCGTAGGGCCATGACTACTTTTTGTGCCTTACTGAGCATGATTTTCACATGTTCAGTAAAGTACAGATACTGATCGAGATAAACACCGAACTATCGAACACAAATTTATGTGGAACCCGTTCTAAACTACCCTCGCCAGCCATGATGTGGAAATCTTTCCAATTACGTTTCAGGTTTTGACTGACCCCTGCAGCGTTGTCCGAAACAAGATCGTTTCCCACTTCTGCGCATTGATTTTCATTCGCCAATTGTCAGTCTACAGCTGCACATCATTGAACATTTTTTGGAGATTTCTCTGAACTATTGTAGCTTTTCGGTCTGCCGTATAGATGATCAGATCATCAGCAAACGCTTCCAATGATCGCCTTGGCGAGACGTTTAAATCAAAGCCGTTCAATAGCTTGCGAATGAAGATTGAGAAGAGCAGAGGCGCAGTAACTGTTCCCTGCTGTAAACCATTCAAGACCTTGAACTCGCGCATTGTTGTTAGATTTCCATCAGTTACAACAAACGATTTTTCGTATAACATATTACACATCATGGCGACAAGGTGTCTGGGGAACTTGTCCTGAAGGAGTTTAAAAACTAGTCCATCTAACCACACCGTATCGAAGGCTTTCTCCATATCAATGAGACATGCTCCAAAACATTGTCTATCATTTAGTTTCCAACAGATGTCTGAGGTTACTTTCGTTTTTGCATGTGTGATCGAATGCCTGGCACGAAAGCCAACTTGGCAATCCGGCATCAACTCATATTCCTCAATGTGGGCGTTTAATGCTCTGTTGAGTATCACTTCAAACACCTTGCTGATGTTAGGCAGCAAGCTGATTGGGCGATAGCTTTTGGGGCATGAAGATTCTTTTCCTTTCTTCAAGCTCAGAAATACCTTAGCCTTTTTCCACTCATTTGGGAAATATGAATTGTTCAACATGTTGTTGAACAATCTGTAATAATTTCTAATAGCAACCTCAGGCAAATGTCGCAGAACTTCATTTGGAACACCATCAGTACCACATGATTTCTTGTTGTTTATCTTGCGAAATATGAAATACAAGTCTTCATAGCTGACAAAATAATCAATAAGATTCAAGCTCGGTATGAGGTCAGATGTTAATGTTTCATTGAAACGAAGAATTGATTGGCCGTTCAGGCTTGATTTGAAGTCGGAAACTTTTGCTTCAACGATCTCTGAAAAAATTTCATTCCCTCTCTCAGGGTTTGGTAGATAAACCAATTCAAAATGTGTTCCAATCAGGGCAAGTTTATCCAATCCTTCACAAATGATCCTGTTTCTATCCGGAGTCGTAGTATCAATTTCGATACCAGCCCTATCGAGAAGATTTATTTCATTACTAGTGACTTCCAGATTCGATACCTTCTCTCGAGACTTCTTGCGGAATATGCTATTCACTTTCGCGAACACGCCATCTGGGTCCTGTAGACTCATACCGCTCAATTTTTCCGCCCATTGATTGCTGACTTCACTCCTGAAGTATGACCGGATTAAGTTCCGGACATTCTTTAAGTGTAATTTCAACAAAGCCAACGAGGGATGGTTGTAGTCCAAAAATCGTCGATAAATATTGTTGACGCGTGTGAGAAGAAGGCTTTTCAATCTTTTCAACCTTGCGATGGTTGGTGTTTCATATCCTTCCACATTGTTACGATGTTTAATCTTGGGAACTACTTCCTCAATCGTTTCCAACGTCAGGTTCTCTAACTTCGACAAATAGACATCTATTTCATCGTTAATTAGGTTCCTGTCATTAGGAACCATTGAGCAAGAGTTGCCATCATCAGAAGGGGGACATTGCTTCTGATACTCTCGATTAAACTTCTTTTGAAACTTTCCCCAGTCTGTTTTTTTAAAGCTCAACCGATGATTTTCGTGTTGAATTGGAATGAGGAAGAAATCATCCCTGTGATGATTGATTTCCATTACGATTGCCTCATGGTCGCTATCATAAGCAAGCACCTGCAGTTTCCGTTGAGGACTATTAAAGCTGAATTCAAGTCCTGCGTCAGCAATGCATGGATACAAATATGAATTTGTCCTAGGGTATGTTGGGAACTCCGACCCATATAGATTGCACCTGTATTCAATTTGGTTCTCTGTTATCCACGATTTCAGGAATACACCTCTTTGATTATTTGTGGCGTTCAGCCATGATGTATGCTTGGCGTTTAGGTCACCAGCAAGAATATAATAATTATGAAGCCTGTTCAATTCGAGTATTTCAAACAAGGAATTGAGTTCCTCCTTGAGCTTGAGGACAGTTCCACCAGTTGCATAGGCAGAAATAATGAAGAGGTTATCCCCACCTGGCAGTGAAATTTTGATAACGGACACTTCAAGAGATTCAAAGCTTTTGAATTCGACTTTTTTAATATTTTGGAAACAATAGGGTCTTCGAACCAATATTTTGGTGCCACTTCCCCCATCACCTATTACCCTATCGTTTCTTACGAATTCAAAATCCTTGAATGTCATGGAGTGCCATGTATTGAGGTGGGTTGCGGTGAGAAGCATGATCTCAGGCTTTTGCTTAACAATGAATTCAAGGAGATAATCACGTCGATGTATAGTAACAATGGAGTTGGCGTTGATCGAGATGAGATGAATCCTATCCATGGGAATGTGACTGGATGACAAACTTTTTTGAAGCATGTTGGCCTAAACGTTGATAAACGAAATTGATTTTTTGGTCTTGTTTATTGATTATATTTGAAAGAGATTCAAGCTGTTGGTAGATTTTGAGAAGCAGCTCATTATTGCCACTTACATTATTTATTTTATTTACATTGTTGTCTGCTGGTCCTCTGGCAGCAAGTGCAAATGATACCCCGGGTTAGACGAAGTTGGGAGGTAACAAATTCTGATTTACAATACTTTGGTTTGTTTTGGGGAAAATTTAACTCTTGCATCTTGATACCAAGGGCATCCTCGATATGATACTTGATGACCAAATATACCACAATTAACACAATATAATTTTTGTTTTGGCTCCATCTGAGCCAATTTGCATTAACCGGGGGCGTGAATATCTTTGCACTTAGCACAGCAATAGTGCATTGCACAATTGGTAGCCAAATGACCGAATCTTTGACACCTGTAACACTGGTTGACCGCAGTGTTTTGGAGGCGTTCCCACCTCAGAACTCTTAAAGTTTAAGTACCTTACCTGTTGGACGGCACTCGGACTGCTATCGTTAGAAATTAGGACCAAATAAAATGGTAATATTTTACCTTCGACAGTTGATCTTCTTGTAGCAAAATTTTTCACACAGATGAACTTAACAGCTGGTGCTGCTTCCTGCAACATTTCAATGAGATCAACTGTATTCTCCCCACAGTCCAAGCCCTTCGACAGGAAGGACTAATTTTTTTCCGCCTTTGGCGTGTATGTGAAGTGGGGAGCTTTGACACTATTAAGAGCATCTCTCGCCAGTTTGAAATCAGCCAGTGTTTTTTCTTCATTGCTAGCTTATCAGCGATCACTCTGTTAACTTCAAAGTTATCGATTTTATGTTCGGCTGCCAATAACCGAACCATATCTCCTCCACACTGCCAAAAACGTTAGTTGAAGGAACTTTCTTTTTACCTTATTAATTTAAGTAGGGGAACCAGCAGACCCACCGGTTGGCTTCTTCTCCTTCTCCTTATTTTTTAATTTTAAATATTGAATGAAATTATTACTACTATCAATATTACCTATGCTATCGTTGCTCTCCCTCTCGATGTCCATTTCTTCGTTCATTGCAGACAGCACCGCATAATAATTGGCGCTTTCGTTCGCTCCTCCTGCGCTCAGGATATTTTCAGCATCATGGATTGATGGCTTGCTCGTGTCTTGCGATTTTGTTTTATATGTTTGAGTCTTCTGTGTTGGTACTGCTTTCTCGTTGGTCTTGCTTGTTGTTGTTGTTTCGTTTTTCTTATTTTTTTTAGTTAATATCGGTTCTTCTTTGCCTACACTTTTGGTTTGCTCGCACTGCATTGTATACGAAGTTTCAACTCATTGTTTTGTTTCGTAAACCTTGCGTTTTCCCTGGTTACTTTTTCGTAATCTTCGCTTGAAAGCGTAATACGCTTGCCATGCTCACAGTTGTCTTGTTCGTTTTTGCGCTTTATGATTTTATCATTTCTCATTTTAGAAATGCCTGGCTCTGGGTCCCCCAGCGGTGGGAAGCCGTCGGGCTCCTCCATCCCCCGGTGAAAAAAAACTTTTCTTCTTTTTTGAAACTAACACGTAGGTAAAATCCAGATACTCGATAAACTATTCGAATAGCTCGACGATGTAAAAAGTTTTTTTCTAAAGTTACTTTCTAATTGACGTTTTTTAAAAATTATTTTAATTTATAAAAATTCTTGACAGGAGCGAATTAAAAACACGTTTACACGCAACGAGTGCTAGACGCAGAATAGGGAATTTCCTGGCCAACTTATGTGCTGCTACCCGGTTACATGCCTAGTCACGGTTCCGTGCCCATTGGGCCTCACGACGAAGCTTGTGGCACTCCTTTCAGTCAACCACAAGTACACTTGGCGCTTGCCATGCCGGGGCTTTGCAAGCAGTCTTGATGATGCTCATAGTTGAGTTCACCACGTCTTGAGCTGAAAGTTCTTTCGAACCCTGCACCTGCTGTGAACACTTCGACGAACTTCTCGACGTCCATCCTTCTGATGTTCCATCCAATTGTAGGAAGTCGAGAGCACGGACGTCGGGAGACAACAGCACTGGTCTCAAGTAGAATGCACTGATGATCACTGGCTGAGTAGTCCTCTAATACTCTCCCTTTGTGTATCCTCCGTACAAACAACTCTGAGGTGAATGTCACGTCCGGTATGGTTCCTTGACAGTCAATACTGCGAAAATTCTGCATATTTTCGGTGTTTAGTACGACGCGTACCATCCTGCTCACCATATCAAGGACTCATTTTCCTCACTGATGTGCTTGAGGTATGGCCCGGTCGATTGCTCCCAAAACGAGCACGTTCCCGTCTGCGTTCGAGACCGCGACCTCCCAAGCATTAAGCTTGACTTCAAAAGATGATATCAATTCGTTCGGTGTCACGCTAATGCAGGTGGTCGCTGAGCATCAAAACCACACGAAACTATCACCCCTCCACAACCCTCCACTTGGAAATCACTGCTCCGGACCTAAATGGTGGCAGTATCAGTTACATCAGGATATCATGATGCCAAACTTTTATCATGGTGTTGCTCACTCAGCAGCATAGAGTCAGCTTTCATGTCGCTTGCAAGCTGCTTAGCCAGATTTTGCGCGGTTGAACTGCGGTGTAGGTTTAGCTGCAGGATATGGGTCATCGCAGTTCTGATTTTGCCTTGGCTTTCTGGAAAAGCCGTAATTTCCCGGATCTCAAGACGTCCCCGAAATCAGAACTTGCACCAGGATTCTTGCAAAGAATATAGTGTACCTTCTTTGTACACTCTTGTCTTTTACATCCCATTTCACTGCATTTGTAACATAAGGAACTCTTATCGGTTCCTTTGCATACTGATGCAGTCTGACCATAGCCATGGCATTTGAAACATTGAAGACGCGCTGCTCTTTGCCGTAACCTGCAGATAACCCACCTTATTCTTGCTCTGCCTTTACTCAGGAATGGTTCGGCGTCCTTTTTGGTTCTCAATAATGACCATGTATTGTCCCCTTTTTAACCGACTTCCAAAAGAAAGAAGGTTATCAATTCATCGCGTATATATATTTTTTTTTTTTGCTTTTATTTTGTATGTTCACGCAGAACTTTTAAACGGGGAGAGATAGAAGAGTCCTGTTTTTGGCAAATGATACGTCTTTCTTCCAGTTAGGTCCCGCTTAAAGGATAAGAAGTTCAAGTAACAGTAAAGGACTTTTAAAAAAATTCCGACTTTCATCCGGATTTTTCAGCATAACTGATCGACGCGCATAAGGATTTTGATTGTAAAGGTTTCAAATCAAGGACAACATATTGATCTAAAATGTGTCAAGGCAGGATTGAAATCCCTCCAAGGACACTGTAGATATTAACAGTTAAATATGATACATTGATGTCGAGAAATTGAATTTAAATGATATTTCGTACGAAAAGTGGCAATTAGTTGGCACTCTGCAAGGATTCGTTAGAGATACCGAGTCCTTTGGTGAAGGATGATAAAAATGATCAGTATCCTTAATTTTCTGCATAAACGGTACATTTTAGTCCATCATTTCTACGGGAAATAACCAATAAATACAATCAACAATAGTTAAAGGGAACATTTCAGGATGCTTTTCTCTTCTGCATTCATTTTTTGCTTACCAATGAGCTTGGTATAGGATCCTTCTTACATCCTTAGACGTAAACGTTACATAAAGGATTATAAAATTCCCCGAAGCAATAATAAGGATTGAGTGATTTTAAATAATAGAGTTGACTCGTTACTTTCTAGTTAATATTGTATGTACATTACAACATATGCCCAGAAATCTAAAATTAGTGGTTTTCATACTAAAACCCGCCGAGAATCGCAACCTAAAAAGAGATACGTTTCCTGCTATACTTGATCATAACTGTACAGATGAAAATGAAAATGCATAGCCGAGTTTTCATTGAACTATATGGTATGATTTTATTGAAACTTTCATGAAAATTAGGTGCCATAATTAACTGAAAACGAAGGCGATGGGTATCGAATAAACGTGAACGAATGATGCGGTTAAGAAGGATATTTTTAAGTAAATTTCATGAGATTGATTGCGACGTGAACTTTATGTTTACATAAACAAATACATATGTCTATACATATATATATATATATATATATATATATATATATATATATATATATATATATATATATATATGTATATATATATATACATATATATATATATATATATATATATATATGCATATATATAGATATATATATATATATATATATATATATATACATATATATATATATATATATATATATATATATATATATATATATATATACATATATATATATATATATATATATGTATATATATATATATATATGAAATATATATATATATATATATATATATATACATATATGTATATATATGTATATATATACATATTTGTATATATATATATATATATATATATATATATATATACATATATGTATATATATATATATATATATATATATATATATATATATATATTTCATATATATATATATACATATATATATATATATATATATATATATATATATATATATATATATATATATATATATATATATATATATATATATATATATATATATATATATATATATATATATATATATATATATATATATGTATATATATATGATGTATACATATATGTATATATATATATATATATATATATATATATATATATATACATATATGTATATATATATATATATATATATATATATGTATATATATATATATATATATATATATATATATATATATATATATATATATATATATATATATATATATATATATATATACATATATACTCCAGTTCGTACCAAAACTAGTACAAAGATTTATTCAATTGTGTGATAAGGCTCACAATGAAAAATCCAAACTCGAACAATTTGAAACTAAATGGCAGCCGGTCAAAGGTCGAAAAAAGTTGAACGATAAAAAAGCACTTCAGGGTCAGATCAGAATATAAAAATGGTGGCTAGGCAAAGTTCAAAATTCGAAAATTTCTCAAAGCTACAATTCATATTGGATTATTATGAAATCTAAAGTCATGATGATGAGATCATGGATTAAATGTAATAGAGTTAAATTCGATTCCTATGAACGCTGCAGATTTTAGCCGTAGTGGTTTTTGCATTGCAGTAAAAAGTTATATTTTAATATACGAGAACATGTGATGTATTCAAGAAACTTAGTTTTGAATGGTTTGAAATGAAAAAATTTGCCACTAAAAAGGGTGAAATAAAAAACTTTTAGAAAAAAAAATGAAACCGACTTCGAAATGCCCTAAAAAGGATGAAATAAATTTTATGGAAGCGGTGCCAAATGATTTTCCACATTTCAACATAAATACTTCCAACATCTGCACCATCACAAAAAAATCGGGGGAAAAATTATATGGCAATGCTTCCATAAAATTTATTTCATCCTTTTTAGGGCATTTCGAAGTCGGTTTTCTTTTTTTTTCTAAAAGTTTTTTGTTTTCTGGTGTCAGCCTGGCTTTGATCCTGCCCACGCTATGGAACTCCTTTTTGATGGCTCCTTCTATCTGGGCCAGGTCCATGATGCAGTCAATATCTCTTATTTGGATTTGCTATCGGCTCAAGTGAGGCAATATTAGTGCTTTTGACGAGTACTTGCTTTGCTACATCGCAAAATGCTTCTTTATTGTCGGTCTCTGCTCCAAATCCGACCAGCATGTGACCTGACCACGTTAGTCGTACTGTTTTCATGGCAGTGTTGGTATCTTTGGGCCTTATATTTCCCCGGATTTCCCACAGCACTTCTGCGTAGGATTGGCCATTTTGGGGTATTACGAGCAATACTTGCTGCCGGGATCTTCATCATGGTTTCTTTCCCTCCTGTTTCGTCCCAGGTCTTTTTTCTTGTTGGGCATCCTTGTGAACTTTTTTTTTGCACTTTTTGAAGGAGTTTCTTGGCGGCTTTCTCACTGACTGTCTGGAACCCCTGATCCGGCATTCCACATTCATCAAGTGCCTCTTCCTTCGTCCTTTTATCCCGATCTCCTTCGATTGGACTAGATGCCATTCTTTTATTGATGTTTGATGGAGAAGCTATCTGCGCGTGCCCTTTAGACTTAGGCCTCAGCACTTCTTTAGCCTTCTGCTCTTCTTCAGCCTTTTAGTCCTCTTCAACCTTCAACCAATTCCTCCGATAATGCTCTATTCAGCCTAGGAGCTCTTCTAGTTCAAGGAGCCCAATCTTTAATGTATTGTTGGTTTTTGGCGAGACGCATGCAGATTGTATCCTTTTCAGAACATTTCCCTCTTTTCGGATTAGCCTTTCTTCTTCATATCACTGGGTGGGAATTGTACATTGCGACCATCATTCTTGGGAGAGGTTATCGGCTTCCATTACAGAGTACAGTACTGCTACCACATTTTCGACGGTGGCTATGAAATCACACAACAACGCTTTATTTGTCAAGGCACACCTGCCTTCAGGATGGTTCGTTATTAGTTCGAGATTTACGACCCTTTCTTTGGTCGCCTCAGTAGCGATCGCAGCAATAACTATAGAATCCGCAACGTTCTTCATATTTTTTCTCCACCACTCGAACATCTGGCACGTCCTGCAGAGTTTTCCTTATCAGGACTCTCTGGAGTTCGCATCATTTTTTGCTGCCCCCAAACGCCGCAAGAATTCCAGTCTGGAGAAGACTGTCCTTTAATCTCCGTTTTTTGTCCGCCTTCACGTCCGTATACATTGTCGTTTTTGTCATCACTAGTACCGTTCTCGATGTACTGTTAACATCGTGGCCGTAGCCTGTTGCAAACCGCGGAAGTCACCGCAGTTGCAGATATTAAGAATTAGCAGAGGGGTGTGTAGCCCGGGGTGGCATACTGAGGCCGGCTAGCGCTCAGTCGTGTCGTGGGACTACCGGGACACACTCTGCTCGTACTGAGCCACCTTACATAAAGAACACTTACACAGAAGGAAAAGGATGGGAAAGGCAGGGGCCATGTTTGAGAAATGAAAAAATAATTTTTGCTTACAACATAGTGGCCGATTTATTGAAATAGGAAAAAAAAGAACACAACAACAATTCATGTAAAAAAATATTATTATAAACAAGCTACTTCTATTTGTTTTTCAACAATTTAACTAATGAATCAAATGAATAAATAAATTTCACCACTGCTATAAAAACCAGCCAATACTTTGATTAAAGGGGAAAAATATATACTGAGGGAATAATTGCAATAAAAAAAATTCCAATATGATTAAAATATAATTAATAAAAAATATAATGAAAAAAAAATGCGCAATTACTCACCCCTATTAATGCTGCAGAGCGTTTGGCAAATGAAGGGGGGCACTGAAAATTAACTTCACT
Source organism: Odontomyia ornata (assembly GCA_963969285.1). NCBI lineage: Eukaryota > Metazoa > Arthropoda > Insecta > Diptera > Stratiomyidae > Odontomyia > Odontomyia ornata. The sequence continues at coordinate 197,949,176 of OZ017742.1, read as the reverse complement.
TTAAAACAAATGTTTACACTACTTTAAACACAACCTTAACCGGCCACTTTTCACAAAATGTAGATCTTTTCTTCGGAAACCTGGCACTATAGATTCATCCTTCAGGGGTCCCGTCGCTAATTACATTCAGACCCGCGTTTGGTTTTTGATTCACATTTGATTAAAAACTTTTGTTTTTAATCCATACTTTCATTTCCTTTACGGCATACACAAAAACCTTCAGCAACTGTTATGTTTATTTTTTTCATTACCATTATTACTCCGTACCAATTTTCTTTCCGATTCAACACTATTTAAATTTCTTTTGTTTTATGTAACTTAAACCGACATTGTTTTATTCCGTCTTCACCTCACCTCATTATGTGTTTCTCGTGTGTTTAGCCCGCACCCAATTTAAATTCGCCCGGACTCGCACCCAATTTAAATTCTTTTATTCCTCCAGAAAATGGTACTTTTCATTTATAAGGTCACTACCCTTTCAAATTTCCGCTCATTTCACTCCTGAAAACTCCCCGAGTCACAATCATGGCTTTTATTTACTAATTTTTCATATTAAAACTCCTTACACCAATTTTCCAATCTCAACACTTCTATTGTTTTTTTCCCCGTCGTCATCGAAAAACTCCAAAAAAACTTCTTCGCGAAAATAAACCACTCTTATCCACCTTCTCCAGTAGCTAGAGAATACCGACTCTAACGCACTTTTTCGATACGAATTGAGATTGATTTTGCGCGCCACCTAGTGGCGGAAATTGGAACTAATGGCGCTTGAAGCGGTCGGGAATGGAACTAATGGTTTGCGCCTTGAGTGGGTGTGTGTGTCTCGGGTGTGTATGTGCATGTATAAGGGTGGTATAGGTAGGTGTCTGGGATAATAAGGTATGAGTCCGGGATATGTGTGGATGTCATGGTTGGTTGCGGCGAGGGTGTATGTCTAGGGTATGTTGATATGTGTATCAGATTAGTGTAGATGTGGGCCTTAGTTATGTGTACAAGATTGGTATAGGTGGGTGCCAGGGATCAGAACGTATGGGTCTTAGGTATATATACATCTGTGTCTTGGTCAAGTAGTTAAGTGTTCCGGGTCTTAGTAGCCTCTAGCGGTTAATAGTGGAACTAGCCTTGTTGGTTGCATTCTAGAAAAGACGTGCGCAGCGGGTAACGTGCTGCGTTTGAGTTAACATACATTCATGTTCTAGTTTGTACAGTGCAGCTAAGATGAGGATCTGTTTCTCAATATCAAACTTCAGTATTTTATAGACTAAAGAGATTATACTTGGTTACCACGCCTTTCTCAATAGTATGTTGTTTTTACCAAGTCTTAATATACAATTTTCTAATGAATAATTCCTTTTATAGCGTTTATAGTATTTTATTTCATCACATAGAAAATTAGATCATTACAAAGTATTGGTATTTCATAAAAAAGTCTAGAGTAGTTTATGTTTACAAATGATGTTTGAGTTGGAGTGAAGAAGTCGTTGATATCCAGTTTAAGTACGCTCTTTTAACTGCATCTTGCACAATATTGTTCATAGTATTTCTTCACACAATCGGTAAGCAAATTGTTGTATTGCATGACAATGTTGAAAAAATCCATCAAGATGAAAAGCGTGAAGAGCTCGGGATGTTTATGTATTAGTCTCTCACCTCCAATAGGTATGTGGAAAAGTTCAAGAAGTCCAAACTGATTTGCAGGGAATTCATCTACTCTATCCTTGAGATCAATGAGGTATTGGCGAAGTGAAGTCCATTGACTATTATCTGACTCCAACTGATTTTGTCCACTGCATCGGAAGATTACTTTCGCTTGAAATGTCAGTGGGTCAAATCCAAGTATTACTTTGCTTTTGTGGAAGCCTCCTTCAAGATAGTATGTATAGTTCAACAAGAGGTTTTTCTCATAGATTCGCTGTTTCTCTCGATTCTTTCTCAGTTTCTTCTCTTTCTTGTTCATTTTTCTGGCTGAAGTAGCCTTATCAGTCTGGCTGGCCTTTTCATGCTTCTGACTAGCTGATGAATTTACTGGATCTGCTCGGATCATTTTCAATGACTGCTTCTAGTAGTAAAACTAAAGATGTATATTTATTACACCAGCATATATATTCACTTCTCTGAATTTATGGACGGAGGGGGAGTCAAGTTCAATATGTGTTGATAATACTATTGCATAAGTGAACATGTTTAGCCCTTGGATACTGTAATATTGCCTGCTCTCATGATTTAAATTGAAAGATAAGAAAGTGCTATGGAGTTAAGACTTGAACCACCAAGCCAACAGGAGTAGGAGTCAGTAACAGGAAATGACACTTTGCTCCGTATTTTCTTTAGAATTTTTAGGAGTACTGCAGGGCTACAATAGATTGCTTCTAGGCTAATTAGCTGTCTTTTCATCTGTTAACTATCTATTTAGCTGTCGCTTTTGCTGATGAGCTTTCTATCTTATGTGTAATGCAGGCATGATGACCCATCATCATGCATTATGACGCGTCATAACGCATGATGACCGGTCACGGATGCTTGCGTGGCAATGAGGTAGGCTGGGTAGAAGGTTATCCTGCATCTCTGTGAGGCTTTCCGCCAGCTTCTGCCCACCAATCAACTCGGGTAGTAGGTGTGAAAGAGAAAACTGCCTTGAGTTCACTAGGCAATAGGGTTAATAGGTGAAAAAGAGAAAACATATTGGCGGAAAGTTGATCATTGTTCAGCTGACCGCACCAAACAGTCACTCTTGGTGTATGCATCAGCTTTTCAACAATCACCTCAGTGGATTCTTATTTGCATGATAAAGAGGCCTGTCGATCATATGATGCTAACACATCGACGCTTGATAGCTATTATAATATACATGCCTAGAGGCATTTGCCCGTTTGATTATAGATTTATCGATAGTGCCCTCAGACCGGGGAACCAAACGCGTCCCCAGGGTTGCGGATAGGGGAAGACCTTTCCCGAAAGGTTTGCTGCGAATAACCAATAAGCAGCCGCGGACAATGGCCGGCAGTGAAGGGAGAGTCTCAGGACAAATTATTGTAAGTTTGGAGATTACTTATAATGTTCAAAAAGTATATCTACCTAATACAGCGCAAGCGCTATTCTGATGGCATCCGAAGAGCCGATATTTCTAATAAGAATGAAAAACGCCGAAGAAGGCAGTTTGACTTCTAAAAATCGAATGTGTATTTCATACAATTTACAGTGCCTTAAATACTATTTCTAAGGATTAATCATACGACCTAATTTCCTTAAAGACATACTTAATGACTAATATATGAATATTGCTGACCCTTCTCGAGTGGTCAATGTGTCATCAACATTTATCAATACTTATTTATCAACCTACAATTTTCTTCACACCAGAAATTCATATCGCGTTCAAATTTCTAAAACAAAAACAAACCGCAAACAAATTACTAGATACCATATGGTATTCATGCATTGAATTGCAGTAAGTGCAACACGACACCTTACAAAGACGTGTGCCCATATTCATTCATGTTCATCGTACGATGTACGTGTGGCGCTTAGTTGTAGCAAGTAATATGAGCGATAGTAAATATGCTCGTACGTACTAAGGCCAATGTCACGACGTCTTGCGTACGGAAATAAATCATGTGCATGTTTTGATTTCGTATGCGATGTGCATGTTTTTATTTCGTATGCGATAATAAATTTCCTTCTTTAATGATGTAATAAATTTAGTTGTTTATTGCTTCTTGTGTGAGGCAATAAATATGGTTATTTATGATTTCTGGATGAAGTGATAAATAATGTTTTTAATATTTTTGTAGGTTTAGGGGTTTCACAGCATGTGTGGTATCATACACTACACCCATACCCCTAAAGTGTGGAGTACTATATTCAAATTTAGTATGGAACACTCGAGTTATGGTGAGTTCTATTCACATTACAGACATGTTACAAAAATAAAAATCTAAGTAAAATTCTTGATAACTACGTTTTACATAATATATATGTATATACTTATTCTATTGTCCTAATACTACTCATACGCATTTACAAAAAAAAAATATTTAGAATCAAGTTTTAATATCATATGTACTTCAAATAAATTTTAAATTTTATGCGTATTTAGCAACTAATTTTTATATTTGAACAATATTATTCTTAAACAATTAAATTTTAGAACTACGTTCGAACAATTTTACATTATTTTTGTGTACTTCTTTTAATTTTCCATCAATATTGATTACAATGTTAACACCTTTAATTTCTATTACATTGTATGGACCTATGTAGGGAGTTTCATGTTTTTTTCTGTTGTATTTTTTCAAAAGTACCAAATCTCCTATTTTCAAATTTATTGGATGAACTTGAGTATCTTTTGTTCGCTTCTCTTTCGCTATTTCAATCATTTCTCGCGCTTTCCTAAGAGCATATTGCAATCTTATTTTTAACTCTTTAGCATAGTTATCTAGGTCGTAAAACTTTTCGTTTTTGTTTAAAATGTCATCTGGCAGATACGGTAATTTTCCAAATATTAACTCGTATGGAGTATAATTGTTGTCTACATGGGGGGTTGTATTATATGCAAACGTGTAGTACGAAATCCACTTATCCCAGTCAGAGTTTTCTGAAAATGCCAGAATGTACTCATTTAGTACTCTGTGGTTACGCTCTACAGCACCTAACGTTTCGTGGTGGTATGGTGTAGAAAAGATTTGTTTGATTTTCAATAGATTGCAAATTTCCTGCATTAAATTATTAGTGAATTCAGTACCTTGGTCGGATTTCAATATTTTGAAATGACCGTACTTTAGTATGAATTCATTAACTAATGTAGAAGCTACTGTTCTCGCATCCTTAGTTTCCATACGTGCGGCTACTACGAACTTTGTGAGTTCACACTGCATAGTTAGAATGTATCTATAGTTATTCGAGATTCTAAGAGGTCCGACAACGTCGATAGCTATGGTTTCAAAACTCGTTGTTGGTGTGTCAGTTTTTACCATATTTTCTTTGGCATTTCTTATTTGTTTATTCATTTTGCATTTTTCGCAATTGCTGACATACCTTTTAACCATACTGTTCATGTTTTTCCAACAATATCGTTGATTCAACTTAAGTAAAGTTTTTCTAATACCTAAGTGACCTCCTTGCGGTGTATCATGATATTCGCGTATTAACTGATTTTGTACCTCAGTATCCTTTATATTTTTGGGGGGTTCATAAATCATTATACTGACTTTTGCGCGCTCTTTATATTTATTTGTTTGTTGCAACATATTAATTATACTTTTGAATTCAGCCTCACGCATGAATTCAAATATCTCATCATCACCCGATAAAGCTAGTTCATGAATATTCATTTCAACTAATTCATCTAATAACTTCTCCATGGTAGATACGTATATCATACTGGAATTATCGTTATAGATTGCTTTACAAGGTTTTTCTGTATTTGTAAGTACTGTAGGCTTGCCATTAACGGAAACTTGTTTCTCGTTAGATTTATCACCATTACAGTATACAATTACTTCATTGTTTGTCCGGACAATTTCAAACTGATGATTATTGCGCAGTATAAATTTCAATTTCATGACATTTCTTATGTCCGATAGTGACGTGCAATCCCAAACGTAAAGTTGATCAGGCTTTACAGTTGTCCTGGGTTCATCGTCTTTATTTTTACCTTTTAAGTCTGTCTTTTGTTTAGCAGACATTCCCCGAGTTAACGCTAATATCTTTTTCACCTTCTCATCTCGTTCTAGCGGTATCATTGTTTTCAGTATATCGGAATCAATTCTTATTCTCGATAGTGCGTCCGCGTTGCAGTTCATTTTTCCTTGCTTGAATATGATTTCAAAATCATAGTCAGACAAGTCGAGTCGTATTCTTGTTAATTTGGACGATGGATTCTTATGAGAAAAAAAAGAGAGACTAGAGGTCTATGGTCAGTTACCACAATAAATTTTCTACCGTACAGATATGGTCGAAAGAAATTTATTCCCCAATGTATAGCGAGCAATTCCTTCTCAATAATTGGCTTATTTAAATCATGCTTGTCAAGGGATTTACTAGCATATGATATAGGTAAATCTGATCCAATTTCACCTTGTGAGAGCACAGCTCCTAGAGCACTGCTTGATGCGTCTGTAGTCAAAACGAATGGTTTGCTGAAATCTGGATATTGAAGAATTGGTGGTTGAAGTAATTTGTTCTTCAAATCATCGAAAGCCTGTTGACAGTTTTCATCCCATTCGAAGGTAACATTCTTTTTCAAAAGATTGTTTAAACATTTTGCTATATCCGCAAAGTTTGGTATAAAACGTCTGTCATAGTTACAGAAGGCTACGAATCTTCTAACTTCGTCTGCATTCTTAGGAATGGGGTAGTTCTTGACTGCCTCATCCTTCGCAGGATCCGTTCTAATACCTTCATCCGTGATAAGATGGCCTAAATACACAACTTCTGATCTAAGAAATTGGCACTTATCCGGGTTCAACTTGAGATTATATTTACGTAATCTCTGTAGAACTTTGGTTAGACTCCGATTATGATGATCGATTCTACAGCCAAATACAATAATATCGTCAACATAGAGAAATGCTTCAGAGTTCAGCCCTGACAAAGCAATTGTTAACATCCTCTGGAAACTGTTGGATGAAATTTTCAATCCAAAAGGTAAGCGTTTAAATTGAAAATGACCATTCCCTGTGGAAAAAGCTGTTAAAGGCCTTGATTCCTTATGTAACTCGATTTGATGGTATGAACTGGTCATATCTAGGGTAGAGAAATATTTAGCTCTACCTAGTCTGTCCAATACGTCCTCCAATCTTGTTAATGGAAACTTGTCATTTACAATTTTATTATTTAGTCGCCGAAAGTCCACGACTAATCGCCATTGCTTTTTGTCACCTGAACTCTTTTTCGGAACTACTAAAAGTGGTGAATTATACGGACTGATAGATGGTTCTATGATATCGTTATTCTCTAACTCTCTGATCTGATCATCAATCTCTTCAAGCTGTGCATGAGGCAGCTTGTAGTTTTTGATGTACACAAGAGTGTTATCTGCAAGTTCAATTCTTTGCTTATAAAAATTATTCACTGTCAACTTATCACCATCCATATGAAATACGTCTTGAAATTCTTCAATGATATCCATGAGACTACGCATTGCTCTCTCATCTTTACTGTTTGCATTGATCTTCTATATCAATTCACTAAGTCTGTTCTTATCTACTTTGTCTCTTTTTCTGGTGTTACTTAGTACGTAATAATTATCTAATGGTTCAAAATCAACATCAAACTCCTTCAGATTAACTGGATAATCATTAACGTTTAAGACTTTGATGTGACAGATACCTTTAGCTGGTACAATAGTATTACCTATGAAAACGCCGTTCTCTATTTCCCTATTCTGGATGATACGATCCTCGTCTCTATTTAACTCGATAGGTACAATAATTTCAGTTCTCGCGGGTACGTCAATCTTATAAGTACTCAATGGTTTAATGTCTAAAGGAATTATTACTTCCTCATTGCTAATATTGAAGGCTATTGTATACGTTTCGTAGTCGATTTTACAAAGATATCTTTCCAAGATGTCTCTCCCAATGATACCATCTGTTTTTATCGGAAATGACTCCTCGACTATCTGGAATGAGTTAGTTACTACATGATTCCCAATATTCAACTTCAAATTAGCAGTACCCAAAGAGGTAATCGCTTGATTTGTAATTCCGGTAAATTTACATTTTTCACATCCATTGATATTACCATTGAATGTATTATTTATCTTACAGATTGATATGTCCGCTCCTGTATCTATCAAAAAGGTTAAATCACCCTTTGCTTTCTTACAATATAACTTTATAAAATTTGGACAATTTTTTGTCACTGTATATGCATTGTACGTTGTTTTGCCGGAGTTAGGTTTATTTTCTGTCTCTGCTACTCCGGGAGGGCCTGAATTATTTTTACTATTTACTCCTCTCCGGAGGATTGTACGTTTCCCTGCTCCTGGACAACGTTAACTCTATTCCTATTGGTATTATTTCTATTATAATTTCTACTACCGTTGCTTTCATTATTACCACCATTACGATTATTGTAGTTATTTCTATTCCTACGTTTTTGATATCTGGGCCTATTTTCATTATTACCATTCGTATTATTACGATTATCTCCATTAATGTTACTATCATTACCCCTATTCCTGTTATTCCTATTTTTCTTGTCCCTGCGATCGTTGTTTCGATCATTATAACGTCGGTTATCACCTCTATTATAATACATTACATTATTTGTTTGGATGTTTTCATTTTTTTCTAACTCTAATGTAAGAGTTACAGCATCCATAAAGTTCTGTGGTCTCGCTGCGAAAAGAATATTTTTATATTGGTCGTTCAGACCATTTTTGAATACAGTTAGCGCATAACTGTCGTTCAGATTTGAGATAACCTGTTTCTGTGCAGGTGTGACGTTATCGCCTAATTCATTTATCTGTAGCTGATTCAATTCGCTAATCAAAGACAAAATCTTCTCCTTATATTTAGTCACTGTAGATTTTCTTTGAGACACATTGCTCAATGAAGTATGTATATTCCCTATTGTGTTTGCGGGTTTAAACCTAGTCGTCAGAGTTGTCTTTAACTCATTCAAAGTACGCGGAGTCTCAGTACTCAAAGCGGTTCGTACGTTATCAGCCAGTTTGACATTTAAAACAAAATCGATAAGTTGTGGTTTTGCGTCACTTGATAAAGTTTTATCTATATACTCCACAATTTTAAGGAATGCATTAAGCTCTTTTGGCTTTCCGTCAAACAGCAGAATAGACTTGATCGCTAAATGTAAATCAAAGTCACCCATTTTGCTCTTCTGTGCAACTGCAGCTAATTTATCACACAATATCTTCTCTAACTCTTTTGCAGTTTTCTTAAATTGCAATTTTATTTCTAAGCAATCTTCATCAGTTGCTTCGAACAAGATACCCAAATTCCTCTCAGTTTCTCTTAATTTGTTTAGTTTCTCATTTAAAGTTTCAGTATTACCCAATCTATTTATGCTCTTTTCTCATTTGCCAAAATTTTTTCTATTTCTTTTATCCGTTCCTTTATAACCTCCATTAATTTCCAAAAAAAATATCCGATTTCACAAAAATTATTTACGAAATTCTATACATTTATTACTCTGGCTAATTTTTTGTTCACATATTTTGTGTGAAATCTATTGTAAACATAAATGCAAGCTAAGACTATAAAAATAATCGCCACGGTTGTTGTTGCCTGCCGATATTCGACGAAGATGCTCTCATTGACATTAGTAGAGCAGTTGTTCCCCATTTTCGCTACTTCTGATACGCTAACTCCAACGCTTTTAGCTTCGCGAAGACTTTCTTCTGGTCTCCTCTGCACTTCCTTTTGGGTGCTACTACTTCCTGCTGGACAGGTTGCTTCATCCTGATACATGTGTGGATGGTTGGTACTGCGGTATATCTGCCGCTACTGGTTCGGGCTCGTACTCCTCTGGTGGGCTCTGCTTCGGCCTCAATTCCTCCCAAAGTTCTTCAAAACCGTCCATACTTGGTTGACCTGAGAGGAGTTGGCAGGATCACCATATTGTAAGTTTGGAGATTACTTATAATGTTCAAAAAGTATATCTACCTAATACAGCGCAAGCGCTATTCTGATGGCATCCGAAGAGCCGATATTTCTAATAAGAATGAAAAACGCCGAAGAAGGCAGTTTGACTTCTAAAAATCGAATGTGTATTTCATACAATTTACAGTGCCTTAAATACTATTTCTAAGGATTAATCATACGACCTAATTTCCTTAAAGACATACTTAATGACTAATATATGAATATTGCTGACCCTTCTCGAGTGGTCAATGTGTCATCAACATTTATCAATACTTATTTATCAACCTACAATTTTCTTCACACCAGAAATTCATATCGCGTTCAAATTTCTAAAACAAAAACAAACCGCAAACAAATTACTAGATACCATATGGTATTCATGCATTGAATTGCAGTAAGTGCAACACGACACCTTACAAAGACGTGTGCCCATATTCATTCATGTTCATCGTACGATGTACGTGTGGCGCTTAGTTGTAGCAAGTAATATGAGCGATAGTAAATATGCTCGTACGTACTAAGGCCAATGTCACGACGTCTTGCGTACGGAAATAAATCATGTGCATGTTTTGATTTCGTATGCGATGTGCATGTTTTTATTTCGTATGCGATAATAAATTTCCTTCTTTAATGATGTAATAAATTTAGTTGTTTATTGCTTCTTGTGTGAGGCAATAAATATGGTTATTTATGATTTCTGGATGAAGTGATAAATAATGTTTTTAATATTTTTGTAGGTTTAGGGGTTTCACATCATGTGTGGTATCATACACTGAGTGTCAATGATCTTCACTGTGACATGACGAAATATATGGTGTCATCAATTATCCATATATCCTGGCAGTAGGTAAAATGCTATGAGAACGGAAACCCAGACAGAAAACCAAATCATGCAGGTCCCCACAAGGGGAACCAAATTACGGTGCAGGGGGTCGGATCCCCAGTACCGGCGGCAGAGGGTAGTGAGCGAGCAGGCTCCCGGCCGTCGTCATCCAGCGACTGCAATGTTATAGAAGTGGTGAACTTGGCTTCTGTAACAGATATAACTACAAGCAAACAGGACGCTAGCACGGAGAACCCTTTCAGGCAAAAACCGCTGTTGGCAAGAACACCGATAAAGCAAGTCACCGATTGCGGGGGGAGGCAGCAAACCCCAGAAACAATGTCAAAGTCAACATCACAAGTTAAATCATCGGAGACAGACCACAGACGGACTAACGAACGAAAGAAGGCAGAGTGCGTTGTGCAACCTGGCATCACTGCGGCCTTTGGGCGCAGTAGAAGGACTATGCGCACCCCGGAGCGTCCAGTGCAAGACGTACACAATCCGGATCAAGCTGCGACACCAACAGAGGCCAGTGTAAGACTGGGGGAGGGAGTAGTTTTGCTGTTGGCCGACGCCACTTCAAACGCGACCCAAGCGGTAGAAGCAAAAGGGCTAGGAAACGGGGGCCTCTCCCAAGAGGTGGCGCCAAATAACACAATCGCCCTTGACCGCGCCGAAGAGGAGCGGCTTACTCGGAAAGCGGGGACTATCGTCAAACAATTGAGGGCTGCCTGCGAAGTGCAGAAAAACATAGGCAAGAGTGTCATTCTTGAACTGGAGGAGCTTTTTGACCGCATAACGCACTACAGGCGGAGGTGGCTTGCAACCGAAAAGCACCAAAAAGACACGCTCTCCCTCGAGGCATCAGTGGGTCCTAGCAGCAGCAAAAGAATGGCCGGTAGCCCAATTGAAGGCGACCGTGAGAAAAGGAGGAAGGACGAGACCATAAACGAAGTTGACACTCCAGGCGAGGAGTTTCATGTGGTGCGAAACAAGGCAGCAAAAAACGCGGCCAAAAAGCTACTCCTAGAAAAAACAGACAAAGAGCTCAACCACGAAAAGATCAAAGAACCCCCCGATATACCGCAGAAAACAAAAAGCGAACCGCGGCGCAAACCCTTGCGAGAGGCACTGCTTATTAAACCCACTAAGGGCCGAACCTACGCAGATGTCCTCCGTGAAATTAAAGGAGCGGTCAAGCCAGACGACACCAAAACTGCCATCAAAGCAGTTCGACCAACCCGGACCGGTGGCCTGCTGGTGGAATTCGGGCCAGAGGCCACAAACAAAGATGCATTCCGTGACGCGGTTCAAAAGGTTCTTGGAGATGCGGCAACGGTTGCCTCGCTCGAACCAATGGCCACCCTGGAAATCACGGACCTCGACTGCGTCACGGATAAAGCTGAAGTAGAGGATGCCATTAGGAGGGAGTTCCCCAGCTTAAGTGAAGTCAAGGCAAGATTGACACGTGAAAACGCAAGGGGGCAACGCATGGCTATTGTCGAACTAGCTGATAAAGACGCCCAGCAAATCCTGGCGAAGGGCAAAATTAAGATAGGTTGGGTGATCTGCAGGATACGGAGAAGAGCGATCCCTATCCGCTGCTTCAGATGCTTCGAATACGGACACACCGCGTATGGCTGTAGGGGACCCGACAGGAGATCTCTGTGCTACAAATGTGGTCAAACGGGGCACAAAAGGAAGGGAGATGCTGGGTTGTCAAGGAGGCCCTAACTAAAGCCAAATCGATACTCAAATGATCCGTATCCTGCAGGTCAATTTGCACCGAAGCACAAACGCCCAGGACCTACTTGAGCAGTTTGCGAGGGATAAGAAAGCTGACTTCCTGTTGCTGAGCGAGCAACATCATAACAAGGACTCGCAAGCGTGGTACCCTGACAAATCGAGTACCTCGGCCATCTGGGTTCGAGACAGCGCCCGCCTTCAGGTGCAGGGCCATGGACGCGGGGATGGTTTTGTGTGGGTGCGGTGTTCAGGGATAACATATTTCAGTGTTTATCTGACGCCTAACGAGGCAATGCGATCTTTTCGAACCAAACTCGATGCCCTGGAGGACGCTGTCTCGAACACAGAGGGCCAAATGCTGGTCAGGGGAGACTTCAACGCTAGAGCCATTGAATGGGGTATGCCACAATCCGACTCAAGGGGAAAGCAAATCTTGGACATGGCGGCCAGAACAGCGCTTTTTGTCCTAAATACTGGTAACACCCCTACTTTCCGCCGATGGGGTTGCGTAGGAACCATACCCGATGTGACACTCGCTTCGGAGTCCCTGGTACCTAGAGTACACAACTGGCGAGTACTAGAGGACTACTCGGCTAGTGATCACCAGTATATAGCGGTTGAGATTCACGACGGTGCCACTCTGCGTGCATATGCCCAAACTTCAATCCTCGGATGGAGGACTGGGAGGATGGACGTTGAGAGGTTCGCTGACGCGCTTACGGCAGGCGCACCGTTGCTGGGAGCTCCGCCAGGGAGTGGAGGGCCCACAGCCAAGGACTTGGTGAACTCAACTATGAGTACCATCATAGCTGCTTGCGAGTCTTCCATGCCCCGTCGGAGACCCCGACACGGTAAGCCTCCAGTATACTGGTGGTCAAACGAGATCGCCGGATAAAGAAGCGAGTGTCACAAACTTCGGCGAGAGGCCCAGCGGGCGCGAACACGGGAGGAGGCAGACACTAGGCTAGCAGCATACAGGTCCGGCAGGAAATATCTTCGCAGGCTTATTAACAAGAGCAAGGCCCGATGCTGGCAAGACCTCGTGGATGATGTAAATAGGGATCCGTGGGGCCTTGGCTACAAGCTGGTCATGGGGAAACTTGGTGCCCTACGGAAGCCTTGTATACATGACGCGGAAAAGATGCACACGATAGTGCGGGGACTCTTCCCCGCCAACCCCGTCCGTGTTGACGCTGTCCGTGGTGAAACAGTGGTCGAGTGTCCACTCTTCACACAGCTGGAACTGGAGGAGGCAGTCCTCTCCCTGAAAGCGAGGAAGGCTCCAGGTCCAGATGGTGTTCCAGCTGAGGTTTTGCAGCTCGTCTATCACCATTGTCCTGACTTGCTGCTCAGCACATTCAACGCTTGCCTACGGGACGGGGTTTTCCCAGTACGATGGAAGGTGGCGAGGCTCATGCTGGTCAGCAAGGGGAAGGGAAATCCCGAATCGCCGTCTGCATACCACCCGTTATGCATGCTAGACACGGCTGGGAAAGTGCTAGAGAAACTCATCAAGGGAAGACTCACTGACGCGATTCGTGCTGCTGGGGACCTATCTCCTCGGCAGTACGGCTTTAGAGCAGGACGTTCTACCATTGATGGGATTGCAGAGGTGATGAACGCGGTCCAAAAGGCAGAGGCATATAGTCGCACCAAGCGACGGATCGTCCTGTTGGTGACACTCGACGTCAGGAATGCCTTCAACTCCGCTAGATGGGTGGATATTCTGGACACGCTGGAAAACTCTTGTCAAGTTCCAGAATATCTAATGCGGCTTTTGAGGAACTACCTTAAAGACCGAAGCCTGATCTACGACACGACACAGGGCCAACGAAGGATGGAAATTACATCGGGTGTTGCCCAGGGATCTATCCTTGGTCCGGACCTGTGGAACGTGTCTTACGACGGGCTACTGAGACCTGAGATGCCAGATGAGTCGCGCTTAGTCGGCTATGCGGATGATGTTGCGGCTCTGGTCGCCGGACGCACCGTTGAACAAGCGCAACTTAGGCTAGGTATGCTGATGCGCCGAGTGAGGGACTGGATGACTGCTCGCGGGCTCAGCTTAGCACGGGAGAAAACCGAAGTGGTCATCTTGACAAAAAAGAGAATCCCTTGAGTAAGGATGATCAGTATTGGAGATATACAGATCGAATCGGAGCCAGCGGTTAAGTACCTGGGGCTACTGATCGACTCGAAGATGAGTTTCTCTGAGCAAATCAGGGCAACGGCTGAGAAGGCTGCTTCGGGAATATCGGCCCTGAGTCGACTTATGGCCAACGTAGGGGGACCCAGCCCATCAAGAAGACGCCTCTTGATGAGTGCTGTAGGGTCAGTGCTACTGTACGGAGCAGAGGTATGGGGCGACGCTCTCAGCAAGGAGGTATACCGAAAACGATTGGCACAGGTACAGAGAAGAGGAGCACTGGGAATTGCATCTTCGTATCCAACAGTCTCCGACTCGGCGGTGAGAGTGATTGCAGGCGTGATACCTGTCGCCCTCCTTGCTAGAGAGTGCCGCGCTATTTACCTGCGCCGAAACGAGGATGCGAGGGAGATGGTTGTCCGCGAGGAGAGACAACGCTCGCTCAACGATTGGCAGCAGTCTTGGAGGAATTGCACGAAGGGAAGGTGGACTGCGCGCCTCATCCCGGATGTGAGACAGTGGCTAAATCGAAGACATGGTGAGACTGACTTCTTTCTGACCCAGCTTTTGAGCGGGCACGGGTGTTTGCAGTCTTACCTGCACAAGATCGGTAAGTCACGGTCTCCCGATTGTCGGTTTTGCCCAGGAGAGGAGGACAATGCCTGTCACACATTTGTTGCGTGCACCAAATGGGCCAGGCTGCGAATGGAACTCTACAGGGAGACGGGAGAGCTCATCCCGGATAATATAGTTGCGGTGATGCTCGAATCGGTTGACAAATGGAACCAGGTGGCACATTATGCTCGGGCAGTCCTAAAAGATAAAAGGGACTCACAGCAGCCGGAGGTGCTGGGGCTGGGGGATCGCTCTTCTGCCATTTCCTCTTCCCCTCTCCCCAGCTTGAAGGCGCCCCATGGCGTAACAAAAAGAGACCTGGCCCGAAGTAATGTGTCAAACGGTTCCAGGCTAGGTTGTCAGATTGACAGGGGAGGTGTTTAGTGGGTAGTCTAAGGGTATCCTCCATGGGAGTCCCACACTGCCAGACTCAGCGGGCGTAAATGCCTTCACCTCCCTACCACAAAAAAAAAGAGGCATTTGCCCGTGATGTTTCATCATTTCACGGCTTGTGAGTAATGATGCAGCATTAAGTCATCGAAATCCATCAAAACTCTTCTGAAAAAAGATCAATGACAGATTTTTAGTCAGTTGGAGGTACCAAAATTTTACTCAATTATTCAATGATAGGGGAAAAATCATTCCGGTCATAACATATTGATCCTCCTGCATATCCCGGATAATCCAAAAGGGTTGATCATACATGAGAGTACCAAGATGATTCAATATACTTAATAAATTCCACTATATGCCCTTAATACACCGACTAAACAACAGGCTAAATTAATTCATGTTAAGGCCCTAGCAATGGTTTGCATAAAGTAGAGATTTACTCAACAAGTTTGTGCTTTACAAAATGAATCAAATGGCTGATGTAAGGTTCATAAGTGTAGCAGTGGGCGGTTAGAGTCTCAAGCATTATTCACTTCAAAAATAATGACGGACCGCAAGTCTTATGAAGACATGACAAGACTGGAAAAATAAGCCCGAATTACTATAGAAAGGGATTTCTATATATTAGATTGACAGGAGTCACGAGAAAAGCTAATGCACATGAAAAAAGAAGGATGTATTGACTCAATTTTATGAAGAATAAATCAGCATACGATCAATTAACTCTCGAGCAACTAACAATGGCTTCCTGCTAATCAAGTTTTGCTTTCCAGAACAGCAACCTAGACTTTGAATATTCTTGTCTGACCTATGATGACGATGCAGTCTTCGTAATCAGTAGGCTTAAAGTAAATTGTGAAGAGCATATAACATTTAAAGTAAGGTTACTGTAACTGTATGGAAAGTAATAAGAATTTTCTTATAAATAGATACTTATCAAGCAACAAATAAATTTCGGGAATGAAAGATAGCACCTTGGATCAGACGCTCAACTTATCAACTAAAGACAGCTACACAGACAGCTCAAGAGATAGCATATCAGCTAAACAGACAGGGAATCGGCTTGAAAGACAGCTACATAGACAGCATTACACATAAGATAGAAAGCTCATCAGCAAAAGCGACAGCTAAATAGATAGTTAACAGATGAAAAGACAGCTAATTAGCCTAGAAGCAATCTATTGTAGCCCTCCCTCCTAAAAATTCTATAGAAAATACGGAGCAAAGTGTCATTTCCTGTTACTGACTCCTACTCCTGTTGGCTTGGCGGTTCAAGTCTTAACTCCATAGCACTTTCTTATCTTTCAATTTAAATCATGAGAGCAGGCAGTATTACAGTACCCAAGTATCAACACATATTGAACTTGACTCCCCCTCCGTCCATAAATTCAGAGAAGTGAATATATATGCTGGTGTAATAAATATACATCTTTAGTTTTACTACTAGAAGCAGTCATTGAAAATGGTCCGAGCAGATCCAGTAAATTCATCAGCTAGTCAGAAGCATGAAAAGGCCAGCCAGACTGATAAGGCTACTTCAGCCAGAAAAATGGACAAGAAAGAGAAGAAACTGAGAAAGAATCGAGAGAAACAGCGAATCTATGAGAAAAACCTCTTGTTGAACTATACATACTATCTTGATGGAGGCTTCCACAAAAGCAAAGTAATACTTGGATTTGACCCGCTGACATTTCAAGCGAAAGTAATCTCCCGATGCAGTGGACAAAATCAGTTGGAGTTAGATAATAGTCAATGGACTTCACTTCGCCAATACCTCATTGATCTCAAGGATAGAGTAGATGAATTCCCTGCAAATCAGTTTGGACTTCTTGAACTCTTCCACATACCTATTGGAGGCGAGAGACTAATACTTAAACATCCCGAGCTCTTCACGCTTTTCATCTTGATGGAATTTTTCAACATTGTCATGCAATACAACAATTTGCTTACCGATTGTGTGAAGAAATACTATGAACAATATTGTGCAAGATGCAGAGAAAAGAGCGTACTTAAACTGGATATCAACGACTTCTTCACTCCAACTCAAACATCATTTGTAAACATAAACTACTCTAGACTTTTTTATGAAATACCAATACTTTGTAATGATCTAATTTTCTATGTGATGAAATAAAATACTATAAACGCTATAAACAATGTTTTATTTCACTAAAAGGAATTATTCATTAGAAAATTGTATATTAAGACTTGGTAAAGAGAAGTATAATCTCTTTAGTCTATAAAATACTGAAGTTTGATGTTGAGAAACAGATCCTCATCTTAGCTGCACTGTACAAACTAGAACATGAATGTATATTAACTCAAACGCAGCACGTTACCCGCTGCGCACGTCTTTTCTAGAATGCAACTAACAAGACTAGTTCCACTATTAACGGCTAGAGGCTACTAAGACCCGGAACACTTAACTACTTGACCAAGACACAGATGTATATATACCTAAGACCCATACCTTCTGATCCCTGGCACCGACCTATACCAATCTTGTACACATAACTAAGGCCCACATCTACACTAATCTGATACACATATCAACATACCCTAGACATACACCCTCGCCGCAACCAACCATGATATCCACACATATCCCGGACTCAAACCTTATTATCCCAGACACCTACCTATACCACCCTTATACATGCACATACACACCCGAGACACACACCCACTGAAGGCGCAAACCATTAGTTCCATTCCCGGCTGCTTCAAGCGCCATTAGTTCCAATTTTCCCGCCACTAGGTGGCGCGCAAAATCAATCTCAATTCTTATGGAAAAAGTGCGTTAGAATCGGTATTCTCTAGCTACTCCCACTCCTACTAAGAACATTAAACCATACAAATTAAGAGTAAAGTTCATGTCCCACACTTATCATCTCACACTTTTTAAAGCCAAGATAGCTTGTATTCAGTCTTAGGAATACAACAACGATCCGCAGACTACATTAATATAAAGCTATTCTCTCCGCAAAGCTTCTCGCAACGCTAATTAGTTCCGAAGCTAAGCGATCGTGTCAAATATTCATTCCCAATGTACATATTAACTCGTTCCCAATAATTAACTTCTAAAGCTTCAGCAGTATTTACTGATGATAATAGCACAGTTGTTGAAGAGAATGTAACCAAAAGCTTACACAAAGAGCTTTTTGTTATAGCAACAAAGAAATTAATATAATAGAGAATTAATAAACCATGAATGGTATAAATAACAATTGTTTTTAAGGGCAAGAAACAGAACACCGTTCACATCAACTGCCCACTAACGCTAACAGGTTATAATTTACTAGAAGCTGTACTAATCAAATAGTAATACTCTAACAATAACCACTAACCATTGAGGTATATACAGAAGTCAGGAAAAGACTAATCTGATGAAGAGAGCTTTACAAAGCTTTGGGACTTGCACTTGTGGCTTTGGAACTTGTACATTGGCACGCATAGATTTCGAAACCGGGGGCCATATTATAAATTTTATGATGAATGCGTGGTAAAACTTCGTAGAAATTCTTTGAAGTTACAAGTTTTTTATAAGATAATGTGCTTTTTTATAAACACAGTGAATAAAATTGCAATATTCATAATTAGCTGTCCCAAAAATTAATGAGCTATAAATCCCATATAAATATGTATATTTACAGACAAATACATATATAGTATATAACTTATGGAATTTCTTTTTAGTCACAAGTTAATAAAAGACGTTTTTCTTTTATTGTACAGACTTTATTCCATGGCGGTTGGAATTGAAGTGACCTTAAAATTCTTCATTCTACTTATAATCTATGCATCTACCCAACATCATACGATGCATCGCATGCTTATCTAAGAAAATTTCGTATGCGCACAAGTATTATGCACAAACGTTACGTAGTCAAAAAAGTAATTAAACACCATACATATTCCATTCATTATATAGGTGCATACATTGTATGGAAATGCCGATGTGTACAAAAAGATAGAAAAAGATAGTAAAATGTTATTATCAATAACTCGCCCTTCCTAATTATTACTTTTACTCCTGAAAAAGTTATCCAAATAGTGTATGAATTTTCCGTTTAATTTGATTTAATTTGCCTGCTAGCTGGTTCATGAAGGCTGTTGTTGAGCACTTGCCAATTATTTCAACGATGCTGTTGAATGTTTTTTTGATGGCGTGGGGCCCGATCACGTGGTATACCATTTTGAATCCTTTAATTATCTGTACTTCTCTCCATTTGATGATCGCATATCCTGTCAAGTTGTCTATTGGCTGTACTTCAATTAGTTGTGGTTTAACTGTAACTATACTAAAAAGATATATTAAATGTTGAAATATTTTCATTATGAGAATAACTGTTTCTCGAGCTCCTTTGCTTTGATTAGTTGGTCACTTGGGTTTTTAATTGTTTTTATTCCTTCGCTTACGAAGTTTTTAGCGAATTCCCTTTCCTTTTCACTTTTAAGTTTGCTTATTATGTTTTGCATCAATTTTCTCGCGGATGGGTGTATACGTTTCAAATAATGGTACGGAATGTCTATTTTTAGTGTCTCGGTACCCTTTTATTGCTTAATAAGCTTTGGATGCACATTTTCTTGTTTAGTTATATTAAAGTTATTTTTTATTTTATTCACTATAGATCTATTAGGTTGTCTCTTATTTCTGTGCACTTTGTCCGGTTTATTTAACACTAATTGATTTCCACTTAGATTTGGTAGTTGCACTCTGTTTTTGTTATATTTCCTTGCACACTGTTGTTTATATTTATTTAATGTTTCCTTCACCTGTTTCCTTCAATGGTAAAAACCCATATCCAAACAGGTTTCGCGCTTACGCCCTTATGTTTACACGTTGCATAGTTCAGCCAACCTATTTTTGTATACGATACACGTCTTGCGAGTGCATGTGTCTAAATGATCATTTGATTGTTAGACGTCGTGCGAACAACATGAAAGCGAAGACAGAGGGACAAGCGATTGGGAACTTATGTTTTAGCCTTGAATTGCGCACGAGGTAATAAAAACTGGAATGAAAAATGTATTTTATGATTGTTAAAGTTTGTCGATTCAAGCTTCTATTGGATTTATTTGAATCCTCCATGTTTTTCCGCTTTCTGAAAAATATATTCCAAATGGTAATATCTATTTT
Source organism: Odontomyia ornata (assembly GCA_963969285.1). Lineage (NCBI taxonomy): Eukaryota > Metazoa > Arthropoda > Insecta > Diptera > Stratiomyidae > Odontomyia > Odontomyia ornata. Next base: position 197,928,702 of record OZ017742.1, on the reverse strand, counting down.
CGTCGCATATTTTGCTTTATGTGTTGTAAACTTGCTTATTTTAATGTGATTCTATGAAGATTATGCGTACTGTTAATTTTCTATGGATTCACAGTAGGCAATTTAACTTTATTGAAATAGTGATATTCGTCATGCTGTTTCCTGAAATTGAACATGGCCTCCGCTTTTATAAATTTATTAAATAACGCGTAGCTTCTCGCGGCCACGCATCCATTTTCGCACTCAAATTAAAGAGAAGCACTCGTTTCGTGACGACGACCTTCTTCACCAAATGTTCAATTCGGAATAATTACCGGCGTTTGTGTAAAATTCCCCCACCAAATGATCAACAAAATGCGATTGTGTATGTGCGTTACGCTCGTTCACCCTAAAAAATGTTGGCATGTTTTTAACCATCAGGTCCTCTCAATGCCTCTCACTCTTCTTGCCCATATAACCTGTTTAACGCTAACTTTTAACGCTGCGTCTGAAAAAGCCCATTGACTGTGTGGAGTTCGACTTCCGCTGGCGTACACTTATATGATAATCGTACATCATACGCTCTGTTGTAGGCATCCATTGCTATGCGCATTATTCCTTCTTCAGACAAGTGTGTGTCTTAGGCTCTAATTATTCTTATTATTTCGCTTAAGGTTCTATGGGCAGCGTTAATATCCGCGGTTCCATTGTGGTTATTCGGAGACGTAATATGATAAGTTATTTACTGTTGTTGCAAGAATTTGATGAAGATATGTTTGTCATAGTCGTTTTCCATACATACATGTACGGGTTTTGCCCATGTGTCGAATATTTTTTGCAATACTGCAATTTGCGTCGTCATGTTCTTGTCCTCTATGTAGTGTGATAATAGGAATGTAGAGAATCTGTCCATGATGGTGAGGGACATGTTTTGATCAATCGTAAATACATCGAAAACGATTTCCTGTTTCGGTTGTTCTGGGATGGTTAATGGGATGTATTCGTATTTAGGTCTATTCCTTTCGTACTTATTTTTCTGGCAAATAATGCAATTGTTGATCATCCCCTGTATTTATTTCCTGGCGCTCGGGAAAAAGTAATTTTTGTAGAAATGTTGTAGATTTTTCCAACATCCTCTATGGTATCCTTTAATATGATTTTCGGTGATGATTTTATCAAACTCGGTTCTGTTTGTTATTGTTTGTTTCAGGATATTAGTTCTTGTAAAATTGTTAACTTTGTTTGGGAATAGGTTTACAATAATGTTTTGTAATTTACAAAATTTATTATCCTGTTCTTTATATATTCCGTGCTTTTGGTTCGGATTGACGTTCTCTTTTACCCATTCTGTAATTTTATTTTCGTCGTTTATTAGTTCATCATTAATTGTGTACACATTATTGTTAAATTGTTTAGTTTTGGTGAGTACGCGTCCCCATATTATTTGGTTTTTGTATTCATAACGATTAAGGGGTTAGGATTTTCAACGTTGGTGTGCCTCGTTGCTTGTCCTGAAATGTTATCGATTTCCATTGTATTGACTTCTGATCTGGGTGGTCTTTATGGGTAATCTGCCACAAAGTTCGTTTTCCCTTTGAGGTATTTAATTTCATAATCAAAGTCTGTTAGCTGTTGCGTCCAACGAAATAATTTAGAGTGTTGGTCTTTATGGTTTTCCAGCCTTTGCAGGGGCTTGTGATCGGTTTTGATGATGATTTGACGTCCGTAAATATAATGACAAAACTGTTTTAATGTCCATAATGTTACATGTACAAATAATTACAGGTACAAATAATTCTGCGAGCTACTGTTGCAATTGTTTTCATCATCATTAAGAACGTCAACGAATGAATTTACGAGAACCCAACAAGCATGATCAACATCTGCAAGTGACGTCACTCCATTCATGAACTTGCTCGAACCTACCAGGTACCTCTCGGTAGAACATTCGCCATTGTGCGAGAAATGGGTGAATAGGTAGAGACCCTATATAAAGGCGAGCTGAATGAATGGGGGATTCATTCATTCGACCGCGATAAGAACTGCGATTGTGTGTGGGAAGTGTGTTTCGTAATAGCGAAGTAATTTAAAAAGACAATTGCGATAAGAAATTTATGGACAAGTGTTAGATTTTTTTTGTAATAGTGAAAATTAAAATTAGTGAAAGTGTTAACTGATTATTGTGCATTTTATTTAATAAACTCTTTTAACTTAAATTAAAAGACATTGCGTTTTCACTTTCCCGGAACATTAAAATTATTGGCCGCGAACAATAACACGCGACAGTGGTGTCAAGAAGTGCGAAAGAAAAATTTTGAAAGTGAAAATTTGAACATTTTTATAGTGCACAATAGTAAAATTTAAAGAAACATTAAAAATGCCACGAAGCTTAAACTTAAAAATTAATGAATTGACCATGTCGGAGCTTAAGGAAGAGTTGGAACAGCGAAACCTGGCTACGCAAGGTACAAAGGCCACACTGATTGCACGCTTGCGTGACGCGATCGAGTCGGAAGGCGTGAATCTGGATTCGGGTGAGTTCTCAGATGCGGAAAAAGGCGCAGAAGGTGGAGAAGTAGAAACACCAATATCGAAGGAGCCAGAAAATGCGCTAATGCAAATGTTAATGCTGATGTCATCGAGTCTGACTGCGAAGCTAGATGAACAATCAGCGAAGCTAAGCGAACAATCAACGAAGCTAAACGAACAATCAGCGAAGCTGGACCAACAAGCGATCGAAATCAAGGCAGACATCACACAGAAGCTGGAGAAACAGTCAACCGAAATAAAAGCGGAGCTCGGTCATCTGAACAAACAAATTAAAGGCGTCGACGAAAAGGTTGACCAGGTCGAGGAAAAGGTTTACCAGGTCGAGGAGAGAATTAACCATGAGATCAGCCAGGTCGAGGAGAGAATAAACCATGATATCAGCCAGGTAGAGGAGAGAATCAACCATGAGATTGGTAACATGAAAAAGGAATTGGAAGCAGCAAAGGCAGTAGTAACCTCTTCACCAGCCTCGCTTATAACCACAGCGCAAAGCACATCCAGAAATGTCCAAGCACCAATATTCGATGGGCAAACGGTCTGGAGTATTTACAAGACCCAGTTTGAAGCTGCCGCAAGGGCGAATCGCTGGAATGACCAGGAACGAGCAACTGCATTGATTCTTGCTCTAAGAGGCCCAGCTGCCGAGCTTTTGCAGACCGTCCCCGATGAATTGCACTCAAACCCGAATGCTATAATGAATGCGCTCGACATGCGTTATGGAGACGATCATCTAAAGCAAATTTATCGGTCACAGCTAAGGCATTGGGTGCAGAAGTCTGGTGAGACCCTACAGCAGTTAGCCCAAGACATTGAGCGACTAGCACTTTTGACTTACCCAGCCTACGACCCAGAACATCGAGATGATGCAGCGACAGAGGCATTCATCAGCGCACTAAAGGACCCGGAATTGCAACAAGCCATGCGTTTAGCTCAAAAGCAAACGGTTAAGGACGCATTGGCTTACAGTCTGAACTTTGAGGCAGCGAAAAATGTGACTCGTACCACTGCCCGGGTTCGTGAAGTAGCGACAGACGAGTGCAGGTGTGAACGCGTGGAAATTGAGTGAGACCCGCATGTAAATGGTGCGCCTAGATGCTGGAATTGCGGAGAGAAGGGGCACTTGCAAAGAGACTGCAAGAAGCGAAGAAAACCGAGCTATTGTCCAGGGTGTGCAGCTAGGAGGAGATCCAGACCGAGTCAGGAGCCCAGAATGGAAGCCCTTCAAACAGAGGGGTTGGGAAACATGTAAGAGCCAAGTTCGTGGGGCAGAGGTTGGCTAGGAGGATCGACGTCCCCAGCACCACCATCACCGTGTCAAGACTACATCGTGGAGAAGCGGACTTATGCCTTCCGGGTCAAATTGACGGAGAACACTGCACCATAACAATCGACACTGGTGCAACCCGATCGATTATCCGACCAGACCTAGTTAGACAGCAACAACTTCACAAGGGCAGAATTTTTTCACTACGGACAGCTACGGGAGAAACTGCACCTGTTCATGGAGAGGTCAACCTCCAGATACAGTTGGGAGACCTTGTGTTCCGACATAATTTTCTGGTCGCGAACATTATGGATGACTGCATTCTCGGAATGGATTTTCTGCGACCACATGGAATCACGTTGGACTTGGGAAAACGTGTCTTGAAATGGCAGAATGTCGAAGTACTGATGGAGGATCCCAGCGTCCAAATCCCCAAGATGAATGTAGTGGTATGTACTGACACTGATGTACCGAATTCTTCCGAAAGCATTGTATGGGCCAAGCTTGATGGTGATTCTGGAGACCACCGATCTTATCTGATAGAGCCAACGAAGACATCCGCATTGCGCAGTTTGATTGTAGGACGAAGCCTTGTAAAATCTTTAAGGAACGGATATGTGCCGGTTAGAGTCCTTAACACCGCAGACTCAACCACGAGCATCAAAGCGGGAGAAGTCATCGGCAGCTGCCAGCCTGTTTCCACCATCACCTCTTTGGAAGCTACTCACAACCATCATTGGAAAAGGAGGCAAGACACAGACAAAGCCCGGGAATTCACATCTGCAATATTGAAGCAAGTCAAATTGCCGGTGCAGCTATTCAAACGAGCCTCTGATCTGGTCACCAAGTACAGTGACATCTTCTCAACAAGCCCGGATGACCAAGGCCGAACGAGTTTGGTAACTCACGTCATAGACACACAGGGAGCCAAGCCGATTCGACAAGCACCAAGACGTCTCCCTATAGCCAAACAAGGAGAAGTGAGCGCGCTGATCTCGGACATGGAAAAACAAGGCATTATCGAACCTTCTGTAAGTCCATGGGCCGCGCCTGTAGTTCTAGTAAAGAAAAAGGATGGTAGCACCCGCTTTTGTGTCGACTATAGGCAGCTTAACGACGTCACTAAGAAAGATAGTTACCCGCTCCCACGCATCGATGACATCATGGACACTTTAGCCGACGCAAAATGGTTTTCTACACTCGATCTCAAGAGTGGCTACTGGCAGGTAGAAATTGACAAGAAGGACCGAGAGAAGACCGCATTTTCAGTTGGGACCGGATTGTGGCAATTTGTGGTGATGCCGTTTGGGCTTTGCAATGCTCCAGCCACTTTCGAACGCTTGATGGAATACGTGCTACGTGGTCTAACCTGGAAAACCTGCTTGGTGTACCTAGATGACATCATCGTCATCGGGAGAACGTTCGAAGAGCATGTGCGGAACTTAGAAGAGGTCTTCTCCCGACTGCGACTGGCAAATTTGAAACTTAGTCCCGACAAGTGTACCCTTTTCGCAGCTGAAGTAAAATACCTGGGACATGTCGTATCAGCTGAAGGGGTCAAAACAGACCCTGAGAAAATTGAAGCCGTGAAAAGCTGGCCAACACCAAACAACAAGCGCCAACTACGAAGTTTCCTGGGCCTGGCAACCTACTATCGAAGATTCGTCAAAGACTTTGCCAAAATAGCTAAGTGTCTTCATCAGCTAACCGAGGAAAATCGTCCGTATGTCTGGAATGAACAATGCCAGACAGCCTTTGAGACCCTGAAGGAAAAGCTATGTGAATCACCCGTACTGGCGTATCCGAAACCCGGAAAAATGTTTGTGGTTGACACCGATGCGAGCAATGGCGGTATTGGAGCTGTACTCTCCCAGCAGATCAATGGCGAAGAAAGAGTCCTCTCGTATTACAGTCGAGTTCTTTCAAAAAATGAGAGGAACTACTGTGTGACCAGGAAGGAGCTATTGGCTATAATAGAGGCCACCAAGTAGTTCCACAAGTACCTATATGGCCAGAAATTTGTTCTTCAAACGGCCCATGCATCATTGAGATGGCTACTTAGCTTCAAAAACCCCGAGGGACAAGTTGCGAGATGGATCGAAAGATTGCAGTCATACGACTACGAAATTGTTCATCGAAAGGGCGGAGTTCATGGAAATGCTGACGCCCTATCTCGTCGCCCATGTCCAGCTAACTGCAAGCATTGCCGACGGATTGAGGAAAAGGAACCGCCCGTTGATCTGCGACTGATAACGGCCGAATTCGATGAAGATTGGTCATCGGAGGAGATTCGAAATGCCCAGCTAGCCGATGAAGACATCGGACCATTGCTCGTATGGAAGGAGACGACTGGGCGACCTGAGTGGAAGGGCGTTTCAATGCATGGCGCAACCCTGAAAAGCTATTGGGCACAATGGAACTCCCTTCAGGTGGAGGGTGGTGTACTCAAGCGGGAATGGGAAACGGCGGATGGCAGCTTCTATAGGATGCAAACTATACTACCCAAAAGCCGAATCTACGATGTGGTAAAGGAAATGCATGAAGGATCCTCGGGAGGCCATCTTGGTGTTAACAAAACCTTAGCGAAATTGCGGGAAAGATTCTACTGGCTCCACGCTCGAGAAGACGTAGAGGACTGGTGTCGCAGATGCACCATTTGCGCTTCCGTCAAAGGCCCAAAACGACGACTGAGAGGACAAATGCAAACCTATAACGTAGGCGTGCCATTCGAAAGGATTGCTGTTGACATCGCTGGACCCTTTCCTGAATCTGAATGGGGAAAGCGATACACGCTGGTTGTAGCTGATTATTTCAGCAAGTGGCCCGAGGTCTACCCCATTCCCAACCAGGAAGCAACTACGGTAGCCGAACAGCTAGTGTTGAATTGGATCAGCAGGTACGGCGTGCCTTGTGAACTACATTCGGATCAAGGCCGAAACTTTGAGTCACTAGTTTTTAGCGAAATGTGCGAGCAGCTGGGAATACGGAAAACGAGGACAAAACCGCTGCATCCCCAATCCGATGGAATGGTCGAACATTTCAACGGCACGCTCAATAAACACCTTGCCAAGATGGTTGACGAGAACCAAAGGGACTGGGACCGACATATCCCACTATTTTTAGTGGCGTATAGAGCCGCTGAACATGCGTCGACGGGCCAAGCCCCAGCCAAAGTCATTTTTGGAAAGACTATTCGTTTGCCAGCCGATATAAAGTTCGGAACACCCCCTGAGAAACCCCAAACGATCTCGGAGTACGCAAGTGAGCTAAGACAACGGTTGAACCAGATACATCGGACAGTGCGAAAACACCTCGAATCGGCTACTGACCGCATGAAGACCAGGTATGATCTAAAGGCTAATTCTACTGGCTTCCAGCAAGATGACTTGGTGTGGCTTTATGACCCGCAACGGCGAAAGGGTAGGTCTCCAAAGTTGCAACATAATTGGGAGGGACCATACCGAGTTACAAAGCGAATCAACGACGTCGTATACCGAATACAGGAACATCGTAAGCCGAGAAATAAATGAAAATCGTGCATCTGGACCGTCTTGCCCCAGATTACACCCAGGGAGAATTGACTACAAATAGCGACACATCTTTTCGGGGCGAAAAGAACTGAGGTGGGGGCAGTGTTACATGTACAAATAATTACATGTACAAATAATTCTGCGAGCTACTGTTGCAATTGTTTTCATCATCATTAAGAACGTCAACGAATGAATTTACGAGAACCCAACAAGCATGATCAACATCTGCAAGTGACGTCACTCCATTCATGAACTTGCTCGAACCTACCAGGTACCTCTCGGTAGAACATTCGCCATTGTGCGAGAAATGGGTGAATAGGTAGAGACCCTATATAAAGGCGAGCTGAATGAATGGGGGATTCATTCATTCGACCGCGACAAGAACTGCGATTGTGTGTGGGAAGTGTGTTTCGTAATAGCGAAGTAATTTAAACAGACAATTGCGATAAGAAATTTATGGACAAGTGTTAGATTTTTTTTGTAATAGTGAAAATTAAAATTAGTGAAAGTGTTAACTGATTATTGTGCATTTTATTGAATGAACTCTTTTAACTTAAATTAAAAGACATTGCGTTTTCACTTTCCCGGAACATTAAAATTATTGGCCGCGAACAATAACACGCGACAATAATATCGCGAGCAGCTCCTTCTCAATCGGCGAGTAGTTTCTTTCAGCTTTGTTTAACGTCCTTGATACGTGGCCTATGGGTCGCCCTTCCAGCTACAGAACTCCCCCTATTGCATAGTCTGATGCATCTGTTGCTATCTCGAATTTAATGTTGTAGTCGGGTGTCTTGAGAACTATGTCCTCAGTCAATATACTTCTTAGTTTGTTAAAGGACTGTATAAATCTCGGATTTAAGTAGTCCCCCTCTTGGTCTTTCCGTAACGCATTGGTTAACGGCTCTGCTATTTTGGCATAGCTTCGGATGAATTTCCTATAATATCCGCTTAGCTCTAAAAACTATCGCAATTGTTTTATGTATTTGGGTATTTGCGCCTCCATTATTTTCTTCAGATATTTGTCATCTGCTTTGAGTCCTTCTTTTGTTACTTTGTGCCCTAGAAAAATCGTTTTGTGTTGGAAAAACTTGCATTTCTCTAGTTGAATGCGAAATCCGAGTTTGCGTATGATTTTTAGCACTTTTTTGTGTTGTCGACTATTCCTTGTAGGCTATGTCCAAATATAAGTATGTCGTCTAAATAAACCACGCATTTGTTCGGTATAAGTTTGTTCAACATATAATTGACCGCTCTCTGGAAGGTCGGAGGTGCTGTGCACAAGCCAAATGGCATACGTGTGAAATGATAATGCCCGAAGGGTGTTGAAAATGCTGTTTTTTCCTGGTCATCTTTCCTGATATTAATCTGGTGATACCCGCGTGCAAGGTCTAATGATGTGAAGTACATACAATTTCCCATTGCGTGAAGGTTTTCCTCCATATTTGGTATAGGATAACGGTCTTGCACTGTTATGTTATTTAGCTTCCTAAAGTCGATTACTAAACGGTGTCTAGGTTTCCCATCTAAACCTGGTTTTTTGCTAATAAGGCAGCAAGGTGCACCATACGGTGATTTTGAGTTAACTATGATCCCCAAGTCTAGTAACTCCTGCACTTGTTTTTTCAATTCACCCTGTAGTGAGATAGGTGTTCTGTATGGTTTTATGTAGATTGGATCATCGCTCGTGAGTTTGATTTCATGTTACAAAATATCTGTAACCGTAATTGGTTCATTCTTGTCGTAGATTACGTCCTTAAATTCTTTCAGTAGTTTCTTCACATCATGAATTTCTTCTGTGTTGAGGTTTTGATACAAATTTTGCTGGATTAGCTCCATTTGAGTCTCCGTTTGCCCAAACTGGTTGATTTATTCCTGCGTCAACGTATTTTCCTTCGTCGGTTCTGGTTTCTGTTCCTCTGGTATCAGAACGCCTTTGCTTGGATGAAATGCTAGTTGCAGCTTATGGATTATGTCCATACCTATTATAGCATCGTAATGTCGGCTAAATGTATCAATTATTTTGAAGGTTAGTTTTTCCGCAACTTCAGGAATAGTGAATGACGCTGAACATGAAGAATATGTATCCCCACTTATGGTTGTCAATTTTACACATTTTGAATCACGTATCGGCAAATCGAGAGGGTATTTCATTATAGATACCACTGCTCCAGTGTCAAATAGAATTCTAATGGGTCTATCATTTTCGACAATACGGGTTTTGATTGTGGGTAGTTTATTATATTTTGTAAGTCAGTATCCAAAGTGTTATAGTTTTCAATATTAATGTGGTTACTCTCAGTTGGTAACTTGTGTAATAATAGTTGTAAGTCACGTATTTGTTTTTGTATTTCTTCCTGTGTTAAATTGATATTGTCCACTGACATTCGTGATATGTGCGAGTTTTGGTTATTTGATTTGCGAGTTAGGTGTGATTTATCTACATCCATTTCTTATCCCCGTTTTCCCGCGGTTTGTATTCTTTTTTGTCGGAATTATTTCCTTTGTTATAATACGTTTCGCGTTTATAATTTTGCTTGTATCCTTTATCTTGGTTGTTATATTTGTTATTATTTTCCTTGGACTGATTGTTTGAATAGTTTTTATTGTTGTTGCTATATTTTTTGCTATGGTAACTGCTTTCATTTTTATCGTTTGAATTACGACTTCGCTCTATTTTATTCAAAATATCTGGTCTTTTCATTAAGGCGTCAAATGCTTTATAAATGTCGTTACAAGCCATTACTAGTGCGTATTGTCCTGTAGTTAGTTGATTTCTTAATTGATTATAAACAAATTGTTCATTCTGTTTAATTGTATGAACGGAATCTGGTTCCATAGATGATCTAATATTTAGATCATCTAGTTGGTCCATTAAATAATCGTAGTAGTCACGTAAATTCTTGAAGTCTTTTAAGCTACTTTTAACTACATTTGCCATTATTGCCACGTGTTCCTGGTGAATTCCGTATTCTTGGAGTAATGCCTTACGCACCCTCAACCAATCTTTACCTCCTCTACGTACCACTTTTTGTGCTCTACTTACTTCGATTTTAGTTAAGTAATTTTACACCGATTATAGACGGGATAAAGTTAATAGGGAAATTTAGAAATTGGGTTATTGTATTAATTCTTTCCGATATTTCCACTTTAAATTGAATTATTTGGGAGTGTTAACGTCAAAGCTGCTTTGCCTTGGCTGACTGCTTGTTCTCCTGGACAGATTTTACGCGTTGAAGTTTAATTATACAAGTCCATAAACTTGTATAATATTCTGTGCTCAGAAATCTCTCCGCGTTGAAGTTTAATTATACAAGTGCATAAACTTGTATAATATTCTGCGCTCGGAAATCTCTCCGATGTTGACGTTTAATTATACAAGTGCATAAACTTGTATAATATTCTGCTCTCAAATTGATGTTCAGAAATCTCTCCGATGCTTGTATCGGGAGATTACTAAAATATTCCAAATTAAAAAAACCCAAGATGTTTTTGTTGATGGTCAAAACTAGACTTGCCTTTATTTTCCACTAACATTTTCTTAAATACTTATTTGCCGTGGGAACAAAAGTAGTTCCCATAAATTTGTTGTTCTAACACAGGAATTGCAAGTGCAATATGCTCCATCTACCTTGCAGGCAGATAGATCATATTGCGCGCGACATAATTATTTTTCATACGTAAAATTGCAAGCGCAATATGTTCCATCTGCCTTGCAGACAGATAGATCACATTGCACCTGCCATGAGAACTATGTCTAGCGCGCACGAATAATTCCAGAAGTTTGGAATTTCATGCGCTCTAGACAAAACGCGTTTCTTATTGTACTTTACAATTTAAGATTAAATGACGAATTAGGTTTAATATAATGAATATGAATTCGTATGAGATTATAAAGAAAAACAATTTAACCATGATATTCTTAGAAAGATACGAATTTGTATTATTGAAGTGATACGAATTCGTACAGGGAGCGAATTATAAGTTTTTCGCGTTAAACTGTATATAATTGCTAAACACTGGTCACACGATATAGTATAAATCACAATTGTACAATTTGGTACATACCGATGCAAATATTGCGAAAAATATTCCACTTATAATTTCCGTTTCCGGCTGCGCATGGTCATCAAAGACGTTTTTCTTTTATTTCACAGACTTTATTCCATGGTGGTTGGAATTGAAGTGACCTAAAATTCTTAATTCTACTTATAATCTATGCATCTACCAAACATCATACGATGCATCGCATGCTTATCTAAGCAAATTTCATTTGCGCACAAGTATTATGCACAGACGTTACGTAGTCAAAAAGGTAATTAAACACCATGCATATTCCATTCATTATACATACATTGAAACGAACGTTGTTCTTGTCCTCTATGTAGTGTGATAATAGGAATGTAGAGAATCTGTCCATGATGGTGAGGGACATGTTTTGATCAATCGTAAATACATCGAAAACGATTTCCTGTTTTGGTTGTTCTGGGATGGTTAATGTGGTGTATTCGTATTTAGGTCTATTCCTTCGTACTTATTTTTCTGGCAAATAATGCAATTGTTGATCATCTCCTGTATTTATTTCCTGGCGTTCGGGAAATAGTAGTTTTTGTAGAAATGTTGTAGATTTTTCCAACATCCTCTATGGTATCCTTTAATATGATTTTCGGTGATGATTTTATCAAACTCGGTTCTGTTTGTTATTGTTTGTTTCAGGATATTAGTTCTTGTAAAATTTGTTAACTTTGTTTGGGAATAGGTTTACAATAATGTTTTGTAATTTACAAGATTTATTATCCTGTTCTTTATATATTCCGTGCTTTTGGTTCGGATTGACGTTCTCTTTTACCCATTCTGTAAGTTTATTTTCGTCGTTTATTAGTTCATCATTAATTGTGTACACATTATTGTTAAATTGTTTAGTTTTGGTGAGTACGCGTCCCCATATTATTTGGTTTTTGTATTCATAACGATTAAGGGGTTAGGATTTTCAACGTTGGTGTGCCTCGTTGCTTGTCCTGAAATGTTATCGATTTCCATTGTATTGACTTCTGATCTGGGTGGTCTTTATGGATAATCTGCCACAACGTTCGTTTTCCCTTTGAGGTATTTAATTTCATAATCAAAGTCTGTTAGCTGTTGCGTCCAACGAAATAATTTAGAGTGTTGGTCTTTATGGTTTTCCAGCCTTTGCAGGGGCTTGTGATCGGTTTTGATGATAATTTGACGTCCGTAAATATAATGACGAAACTGTTTTAATGTCCATAATATCGCGAGCAGCTCCTTCTCAATCGGCGAGTAGTTTCTTTCAGCTTTGTTTAACGTTCTTGATACGTAGTCTATGGGTCGCCCTTCCTGTTACAGAACTCCCCCTATTGCATAGTCTGATGCATCTGTTGCTATCTCGAATTTAATGTTGTAGGCGGGTGTCTTGAGAACTATGTCCTCAGTCAATATACTTCTTAGTTTGTTAAAGGACTGTATAAATCTCGGATTTAAGTAGTCTCCCTCTTGGTCTTTCCGTAACGCATTGGTTAACGGCTCTGCTATTTTGGCATAGCTTCGGATGAATTTCCTATAATATCCGCTTAGCCCTAAAAACTATCGCAATTGTTTTATGTATTTGGGTATTTGCGCCTCCATTATTTTCTTCAGATATTTGTCATCTGCTTTGAGTCCTTCTTTTGTTACTTTGTGCCCTAGAAAAATCGTTTTGTGTTGGAAAAACTTGCATTTCTCTAGTTGAATGCGAAATCCGAGTTTGCGTATGATTTTTAGCACTTTTTTGTGTTGTCGACTATTCCTTGTAGGCTATGTCCAAATATAAGTATGTCGTCGAAATAAACCACGCATTTGTTCGGTATAAGCTTGTTCAACATATAATTGACCGCTCTCTGGAAGGTCGGAGGTGCTGTGCACAAGCCAAATGGCATACGTGTGAAATGATAATGCCCGAAGGGTGTTGAAAATGCTGTTTTTTCCTGGTCATCTTTCCTGATATTAATCTGGTGATACCCGCGTGCAAGGTCTAATGATGTGAAGTACATACAATTTCCCATTGCGTGAAGGTTTTCCTCCATATTTGGTATAGGATAACGGTCTTGCACTGTTATGTTATTTAGCTTATGTTATTTAGCTTCCTTCCTCCTGCACTTGTTTTTTCAATTCACCCTGTAGTGAGATAGGTGTTCTGTATGGTTTTATGTAGATTGGATCATCGCTCGTGAGTTTGATTTCATGTTACAAAATATTTGTAACCGTAATTGGTTCATTCTTGTCGTAGATTACGTCCTTAAATTCTTTCAGTAGTTTCTTCACATCATGAATTTCTTCTGTGTTGAGGTTTTGATACAAATTTTGCTGGATTAGCTCCATTTGAGTCTCCGTTTGCCCAAACTGGTTGATTTATTCCTGCGTCAACGTATTTTCCTTCGTCGGTTCTGGTTTCTGTTCCTCTGGTATCAGAACGCCTTTGCTTGGATGAAATGCTAGTTGCAGCTTATGGATTATGTCCATACCTATTATAGCATCGTAATGTCGGCGAAATGTATCAATTATTTTGAAGGTTAGTTTTTCCGCAACTTCAGGAATAGTGAATGACGCTGAACATGAAGAATATGTATCCCCACTTATGGTTGTCAATTTTACACATTTTGAATCACGTATCGGCAAATCGAGAGGGTATTTCATTATAGATACCACTGCTCCAGTGTCAAATAGAATTCTAATGGGTCTATCATTTTCGACAATACGGGTTTTGATTATGGGTAGTTTATTATATTTTGTAAGTCATTATCCAAAGTGTTATAGTTTTCAATATTAATGTGGTTACTCTCAGTTGGTAACTTGTGTAATAATAGTTGTAAGTCACGCATTTGTTTTTGTATATCTTCCTGTGTTAAATTGATATTGTCCACTGACATTCGTGATATGTGCGAGTTTTGGTTATTTGATTTGCGAGTTAGGTGTGATTTATCTACATCCATTTGGTTATTGTCTTTTTTCCTGTTGTTTTATTTATTATTATGTTTATTATCCCCGTTTTCCCGCGGTTTGTATTCTTTTTTGTCGGAATTATTTCCTTTGTTCTAATACGTTTCGCGTTTATAATTTTGCTTGTATCCTTTATCTTGGTTGTTATATTTGTTATTATTTTCCTTGGACTGATTGTTTGAATAGTTTTTATTGTTGTTGCTATATTTTTTGCTATGGTAACTGCTTTCATTTTTATCGTTTGAATTACGACTTCGCTCTATTTTATTCAAAATATCTGGTCTTTTCATTAAGGCGTCAAATGCTTTATAAATGTCGTTACAAGCCATTACTAGTGCGTATTGTCCTGTAGTTAGTTGATTTCTGAATTGATTATAAACAAATTGTTCATTCTGTTTAATTGTATGAACGGAATCTGGTTCCATAGATGATCTAATATTTAGATCATCTAGTTGGTCCATTAAATAATCGTAGTAGTTGTAGTGATTAGAGTGAGTTTCAATGTCCGTGAAGGACTGCAGCGATGGTCTGCTGCCTCGGCAGAAGAAGGTGTCGGTATCTGCCGAGAATGCCCTCGTCTGGAGACGCGTGAATGCGCTGGCAGGCTAGCATTGCGGTGTCGTGGGGCGGGTTCGTTTCCCCGGCACGAGGACCCACTACAAAAAATTTCGCATTCACGAATTGCATTCAGGTCAAAAAATGGCGACCGAAGTCGCAAAATAGTAGATAACCTCACCGAAGGAGATGTACTTGTTACGAGAACAAGTGAAACCTGAGAAGAAAGGCGAACTTGGGGTGACCTCGTCGTTACCCAACGAAGTTCATGGCCCACAAATGAAAGAGGGGCAACCGGGTGTTGGTGGAGCCCCTTCATACCCACCCAACCGGAATTAATCCATTGATAGCTTGTTGAAGTGGCCAGGTATTCCTCTTCTGAGTGGAAAACTCATACAACTTGAATTGTCTGAACCTTCCTATCAGAAGGGGAGTACCCCGGTGACCAATTTATGTTATAGAATTATACAATTGGATTGCATAAATCTGTGCCATAAAAAGGCACTCTGTTTGGGCCACTCAACCCATGACGTCACCTGAAACAAAAGAAGGAATTAGATTGTACCCGGCGGCTGGCTCATGTTTTGGGATGGAAGCCTGCCACCGTACCGGGTCCTATACCCGATTAGAAATGGAGGAAAGGAAAGACCCTCGGGTACGTTATTAATTCATTTTTATTGAATACATCATCCCATAAATTTTCAATGTTTTAAAGTAGTTTATATATTTAAAAAAAACTAAGATTTAATAATTATTTTATTTACAATTTGCATGTTTTTCAAGAATGTTAATTTGTCACTTATTGTAAAATGATTCGCTTTAAAATGTAAAGATTTCAAAATTTGCGATAGGAAATAAATTAAAGCAAAGGACCGCCAAAAATCGATTGTTTAATACATCGTTAAGTATTCATGTTTCGAGTAAAAAAAAAAGTGAGAGCTCATATTACTTATAGTATAAAACTACCAAATGTTGCATGTTTATACTATGCTTTTCAAGTTAATTTTTCTTATCTTAAGATTTCCTCCAGTTTTTCTTAATTATTTAGTAAGTTTTTGAAATAACCGAGTTGCTTTTCAACAAACAAAGTAAAAATGTTTATTTTTAATCAAGTTCAGCTAATGAAAACGCGTCAACTAAATTTCTAGGCTTCCAATTAATTGAAATCAAAGCTCTACTGCCGAACGCGATCTTAAAAAAAAAAAAACAAACTAGGGGTGACAAGATGTGGATCTACGCTGAGCCAAAAGCTAATTTACTAAAGACATTTCCTTTTTCAACAGAAAGGAACTTCGAATCTGAGGGAGTGTGTTTTGATCTAATATTGAATCGAATGATACTTAAATTCTACAGAGGAGTAAAACCACTAGTGGTATAAATCGGTTCTTGAATAATCGTAGTTCAATTTATTTCATGGATGTGTTAATTCATTATTTATGTTACTTTTCTTCTTTGTTTCTTTATATAAGATTTTTTTTTTTTTACTTCTTCAAATAATATAATAACTCGATTAGCTTTTTTTTTCCTTTCTAAAATCTAATATATGTATCTAAATATTTTCTTGTCCTGCAGAAATACATCTTGTGTGTGCTAACTTAACCAAACGGATCATGTAGGAAATTAGAGTTAATATACTTGTATATATTATAAATAACAAAATTAGGCAACCAAAAAGGTACTCACCTGCATGTTCCGTCGAGCGCTCGATGGGTGCAGGTATCTTCTGTTAAATTCGGGAAAAGCCAAAAATAAAATTTTTCCCGACTCACAAGCCAAGGAATAACAAAGATTATTAGTCATTTAAACAGTCCATGCAAAAATAAATACTAATAAACCCGCCGACTTATAGAAGGGCTTCATTCGTTCATTCACTTCCGGTGTTATTGTAAAAGCGTGGAGTTGTATTCAATGCAATTCCAAGAAACCAAATTACTCTCCTATTCACATTCACATTTGTATCTTGTTAATTCGATGGTCACGGCGAAACCCCGCAACAATTCCACTCGTTCTCAATCACTCTCCGCTTGTTTTCATTTTTCCCGCTTTTGTCACTGTCCTCGCGGCTCAATTATTTTGAATTATAGAAACACCAGCTAAACAAGATTCCCGATCAAAGACGAATGCATTCATCCATCCATCGGATGGTCGCAGGCCGCCGCAGTAGCAGCACACAAGAAAGTTTCAGAGCAAAACGTCAAATTGAGGTCACATGTAAGAAAAATTCGATTATTTCCCGACCGGTCACTAAATTAAAATCGCAAATCAGATTCACATCTACGAGGTCACATGCAAAACTTTCGGCTAATCGTCAACGGTAAATGTTCGTTAGTAGTTACTCGGAAGTTAAATTCGCTGACCACTCAGCAGCGTCGTCGAGTGTATTCCTTTCGAATTCCCTATTCCGTAATCTTCTCCATTCGACTATGTTTCTACTGTAACATTTATTTCTCACAGATAAAACGCGGGATAATTAACGCAACTCAAACGATTACGGCATTTGAACTCCCGGATGGAAACCGCAATCACAGCCTGCAATCTTCCCCCGCACTTCCATCCCACGCATCCGCGCTCGTTGCCCATTTCCAAGCAGACTCCTCTACTCGCGACAATCTCCCGGCAACAGCACAAACAACACCAGCAAATGCCACTCCCGTTACCGCCAGTTGCCAATCGACGATTCCTTTTTCACTTTTCTTCGTGATCTCCCGTATCATTCCCACCGTCTCTCTTTACTGTTTATTTTCCTTTTTCCAAATGTCACCACACATCACAATCCACCTCCGGTATTCAAATTAAAAACCGCGCGAAACGCAAACAAACCGGGAATCTGGCTGAAATATACGACTGGCCCAGAGAAAAAGAAATTTCTCGCGCAACACTTCACATTAGCGGACACACAGCGCGACCCGTCTTCTACCCACGGAGGTTTCTTTTTGACCTCCTTTTTCTCTACGCGGCGTCCGCGCTGTTTGGCGGTTTCGAGCAGACTCCCTCAGCAGAACAAGTGGATTTCCGAGAAATGAAGAATAACTCGGTCAACATGAGATCAAGCGTTATCACTCAATCGAGAAGTCATATGCGCGGGTATTTGAGGAACTATTTGAACTCGTTTCTGCCGTTCTCCCTTGCAATATGCATTCGTTGTCCCGGACGCTGTGTAAGTGTTTCAAGTATTATCTGATGCTGGTAGTTGCTGCTCTTTAATCTATTTTCAATAAATAAAATATTTATTCTCGCAATCTCACTTTGTTACTCCAGCATTCAACAGCTAAATTAACAAACAAGTTAACGATGCTACTACTTGTTAGGGTTCGCTTATGTGATTTTTCATCTAATTGTAACAACAGAACCAACTATCAGCCATACTAAAGGAATAGTTGGAAAAGTATATTTGTTAAAACCAGTTACGGTAAGATTTGACGGCAACAATTAAGCGCTATTTTTGATTACAGTTATCCTTTAAAATATATGGGAATGATTGATTTTTCGTTGATGGTCAGAATATGCTCAATTTATTTCAATTTCACTGCAAAGTCGTTGTTTCTATGTTCGATTAAACAAAAAAAAATGTATGCAGTTGTTTTTTCATCAAGCATATCTGTCGCGAAAAGCTTTTTATGTTATTTATACGTACAAAGTCGTTGGGTGGCAATATTCTATTTTAAAATATTTTTATGGCAAGAATAATTATGTTGTTATTTGAATATAATTAAGAGAAGTTATTTTTTTTTCCGGGATGAGTACTCCCTTCTCAATTACTACATAGTCACGTAAATTCTTGAAGTCTTTTAAGCTACTTTTAACTACATTTGCCATTATTGCCACGTGTTCCTGGTGAATTCCGTATTCTTGGAGTAATGCCTTACGCACCCTCAACCAATCTTTACCTCCTCTACGTACCACTTTTTGTGCTCTACTTACTTCGATTTTAGCTAAGTAATTTTACACCGATTATAGACGGGATAAAGTTAATAGGGAAATTTAGAAATCGGGTTATTGTATTAATTCTTTCCGATATTTCCACTTTAAATTGAATTATTTGGGAGTGTTAACGTCAAGGCTGCTTTGCCTTGGCTGACTGCTTGTTCTCCTGGACAGATTTTACGCGTTGAAGTTTAATTATACAAGTCCATAAACTTGTATAATATTCTGTGCTCAGAAATCTCTCCGCGTTGAAGTTTAATTATACAAGTTGACGATGTTGACGTTTAATTATACAAGTGCATAAACTTGTATAATTTTCTGCTCTCAAATTGATGTTCAGAAATCTCTCCGATGCTTGTATCGGGAGATTACCAATGTTGCATGTCGTACGGTGGATTTATCTTCCCGAATCCTGATTTATACGTCTTGGTGATTCTAGTTCAAGCATTTTAAACACAACAACTTCCACCGATGAAGATAAACGTTGACCATCAGGTAGGATAACAGATGCTTGTATTCTCGCTTTTCCCGGATTCAATGCTTTTACACGAACCGAGATTAAATCCTGGTCGGTCTATTCAATACCAGCGTCAGAAAATATTCCGAAAATATTCACAACATCTGGTTGATTTGTTGACCAAATAATACGAATTGATTCCATCGTTCCTAGTACAACGGGAGAAATATCCGGAACACCCCATACAAATGCAGGCATGACAGCCCCAGCTTTGATACGTACTAATGGTGTACGCACTTGAATTCTCTCTAATGGAATCACCTGAACATCAACACTATCTTCTGAGAATATAATTTGGCTTCCATCTATGGGATTTTCACCAACGCATCGACCAGTAATTCGTGTAGTTGCAAGCTTTTGCCCAAAACAATTGCCGAGTCCATGGAAACAATATTAGCATTTTCCACTGAGAACAGTATATTGATGTCTGGATGAGGACCACCATGTGAATAAATTTGCAAACTTGAACCGACAATAAGCGTTGAATTTCTCGGAAGTAAACGTAAAGGTGGAAAGACCTGTAAAAGAGGAAAAGGAAACACAAAGAATCAAATTGTTAATAGAAATGTATATTTATACTTATCTGACGAGAGCAGCATCAACCTAAGCTTTACGAGATCAAATGAACACTCACTTATGTCAAGAGCTGTCATACTTGTTTATTATTATTGTCAATCTGACAATTCTCGTTTAATGGGTTGCACCAATAGAAATGTAATAGCAAACATAATATGTAATTGTAATAGATTATCTTTTAGTTAAAATTGAATTGGAAACATAATGTGTAATTGTAATAGATTATTTTTAGTTACAATTGAATTGGAAATAGAAAATGTACCGGTTAGTTGCTAACTAAATATTAACTGCTAACTGAAATTCAGTCGTAGAGAAGCAGTCAACAAAGAAGTGTGAAAAATCTAGAATATATTAATTAAAGTACAAGTGAAGTGAACAAAGTGAAGTTTTAATTTGTTGAAAGTGGCAATAATATTCACGAAAGTGCGCAATTAAGGTAGGAGCCATAAGGCTTTCGATTCATTGATAAAAATATATAATTTCATTGCAAACGTTTTGACCCGGCAATAACTGTGTGTGATGTACCATCTCGTCGAACGAGATAGCACGTGCATCATACATTTTTTGGTCCGTCGAGCCGGATATAATTACGGATATAAATTACGGATCTAAATTACGTACAGATTGGTGTTGTTATGTGCAAACACTCGTGAAAGGGCACATAAATTACGTACGTGGTAATAATAAAACTGTACAAATTGCATACATGTGGCAAAGCGAACATTGTTGGTCCGTTAAAAATATACGGCAATTTTTTATGTACAGTTGCGGCAAGTACTGCGTAATTATAACAACATTCGATATATCCGTATAAAATTCTCGTAACGCCGCAATTGTGGCAATTTTAAATACACATTCCGCGTATCGATTTTGGGGTCCTTCAACATAGGAATTATACAAAGGGATAGCAATTTATATTCATACATTGCAATTTATACTCAAATACGGCAATATTTGAAACATTAAACAATTTTGTCGTATATATGTTGTGTAATCTCTTAATAATAACGTACCGTGATTTGACATACGAAACATATTATGGAAGCATTAGCGGTACAACAGCGGCTGTTGAATGAACAACTTAACCGCATGTATTCGAATTTCCGCAAAGATTCGAAAGTACGGAAAACCTCGGCATATGCCACCAAATTGTTACAACGGGTGCAAGAAATCCGCCAAGATTTCATGGCAAGGCATCAAGTGATACTTGGTTTAGTGAAAGGGGAAGAGGAGTTAGGGCATGAATATTTTATGAAAAATACTCATTCACTGTTTGAAGAGTTGGATTTAAATTTTGAGATCGAACTAGCGGATCTCCAGAATGAGTTGAAGGCACAAACAGTAGAGGAAAGTTTTTCAAATCCTTCCTCCCGACCTACTGAGGAGGGAGAGGTACGATTGCCTCGAATAAACCTTCCGAAATTCAATGGGACATACAGTGAGTGGACTGCTTTTAAGGATTTGTATGTGTCACTTATTCATACAAAATCTCATTTGTCTCGAGTAGAGAAGTTGCATTATTTAAAGGGGAGTTTGGTGGGCGATGCGGAACAATTGTTACGACATTATTCGATCACTGATTCCAATTATGAAGCCGCTTGGAATTTATTGGTAGAACGGTATGATGATAAACATGTCTTATTAGGTTCTCAATTTAAGAAATTACTTTCACTCAACAGCGCTAACGAATCCGCGTCAGCAATTAGGACATTATTAGATAGAACGGTGGACTGCGTACAAGCCATTGAAAACTTAAAGATGAAAAACACTTGGGATGCAATGCTGGTACACATAACCACACAACGGCTTCCAACAGAAACGAGGCAAATCTGGGAACAACAGCAGTCAGGCACGAGTAAAGTGACATCATTTCAAGCCTTAAAGGAATTTTTACAGTGTCGGTTTAGAGCTCTAGGAGCTGCTGGGGTGGAAAGAGCCAGGAATCCGAGATCGATTCAACATGTGAACGTGATACAAAACAAACAGCTTTCCTGCAGTATGTGCAAAGGAACTCATCATCTGAGGCACTGTTCGGATTTTCTAGGCGCAGATCATATAACGAGATTTGGAATTATTAAAAGGAACGGTTTGTGCCTGAATTGTTTGGGCAAAGGACATTTAGTAGGAGCATGTCCCAGCATATCAAGATGTTTCAAATGTAAAAAGACACATCATACGCTGCTTCACAAACCTGATTCTGTTAATCGTGAAAATGTTAGTCAACAATCACCAGCTTCTTCGTCATTCAGAAACCCGCATTCGACTTCTTGTGCGAACAATTCTCGACCTTCGACACTCTTCGAATCTAGACCTTCGACTTCATCAGCCACGACTGCAAACGTCAACTCTTTAACTTTCTCAACGCAAGCGGTGTTATTGGCAACAGCTCTTGTACAAGTAGAATCATCGAATGGATACATCGTTTTACGAGCTTTATTGGATCAGGGATCACAAGCGTCAATCATTATGGAACATGCAGCTCAACGACTTGGAATAAAAAGGAAATCGACCAATGTTACAGTGACAGGAATTGGGAGGACAAAAGGGATAATCGCAAATGGAAACTTAGAAATTAGAATTTTGACAAAGGACAAAGAATACCTAACAATAGATACAATTATTCTGGCAAAAATAACAAACTTTCTCCCGTCTCAAACAGTCTTACCAGTAATTTGGGAACATCTAAAAAATGTGGAATTGGCTGATCCAAATTTCGATCAACCTGGAAAGATCGATCTGTTATTAGGAGCGGATGTGTATGCTCAGATATTGCTCGGCGAAGTACAAAAATTGAAAATAGGCCCAATGCTGCAAAACACAAAATTAGGTTGGATCATATCAGGCAGATTGTATGATGCTAAGGATCCAATAGTATACACACATAAAATTGAAGTAAATGAAAATGCGCAGTTAAATGATCAACTAAAGAAATTTTGGGAACTGGAAGAAATCGGAATCTCCAGCGGAACGACACAACAAGAAGTGGATTGTGAGGAGCATTACAAAATGAACACAATCCGGAAGCAGAATGGTTGTTACCAAGTTCGACTACCATTCAAGAACGACAAAGCCAAAGACATTCTAGGTTACTCCAGAACTAATGCCATTCATAGTTTGTTGCATTTGGAGAAGCGATTCGCCAAAGACGCAAAATCACAACAAGAATATACCATGTGCATTCAAGAATATCTTGATCTAGGACACATGACCGAGACAGCACGAGAAAATGAAGTGAAGAACATCGCTGGAAAAACAATTAGTACTGCCACTTTTTTACCGCATCATGCGGTCTACAAAGAAAGTACCACAACAAAGCTGCGTGTCGTGTTTGATGCATCTAGGAAGACAAGTACGGGAATATCATTGAATGACGTTCTGATGACCGGGCCTACCATACAAGACCGCATGATGTACATTATCATGCGATGGAGATTATACAAATTTGGTATGATGGCCGATATTGCAAAAATGTACAGACAGGTAGCCATTCACCCAGATGACGCAAACTATCAAAAAATTGTTTGGAGGCAGCACGCTAGTCAGCCAGTAAAAGATTATTGCCTTAATACGGTAACATTTGGGATGACGTCAGCACCGTTCCTAGCGATCAGAACCCTGCATCAATTGGCAAGAGATGAATGCGCAACATATCCTGAAGCTTCCAAGGCAATATTAGGAGAATTCTACGTCGATGACCTGCTATCTGGTGAACATACTGTAGACAACGCAATTAACAAAAAAAACCAATTGATAGCATTATTGAAATCTGGTGGTTTCAAATTAAGAAAATGGATAACCAACGATAAGAGACTGTTGGAGGACCTTGCCAATGAAGACATTGAGATGCGTGAAAGGATTAATTTCGACACGGAAAGTGGACATAAGTCGTTAGGCATCGTATGGTATCCAGTGCAAGATTTTTTCACATATCGTCTGAAGACCCAAGTAATTAAGGAATGGCAGACTAAACGCTCAATTCTTTCCGAAGTGGCCCGATTATATGACCCTTTAGGTTGGTTAGCACCTATTATTGTTTCAGCCAAAGTACTGCTTCAAAGTTTATGGTTACATGGTCAAGACTGGGATGAAAGAGTGACAAGCACAATCAACAAGGAATGGGAATTATTCCAAAAACAACTTCGTGCAATAGAAACAATCAGAATTCCTAGATGGATCACATACAAGCCAAATTCAAACATCGAAATCCACGGTTTCTGTGATGCATCCCAACGAGCCTACGCAGCAGTAATTTATATAGTCGTACGTACTGAGTTGACCGTTCATAGTCACTTAATCATGGCCAAAACTAAAGTAGCACCTGTAAAACCAGTCACCATACCACGCTTGGAGTTATGCGGAGCAGTTTTGCTTGCACGACTACTACATGAAATTAACGAAGCGCTAAAGATTCAGAATGTACCTACTTGATTATGGACGGACTCCGAAATTGTACTCGCATGGTTGAAGGGACACCCAACACGCTGGAGCATTTTTGTCGCAAATCGAACATCTTTTATCATCGAAAAAACGGAAAACATACCATGGCGTTACGTGCCCTCAAAATCCAACCCAGCGGACCTTGCGTCACGGGGAATCAAAGCTCAAGATTTAATCAATTGTAATCTCTGGTGGCATGGGCCTAGCTGGTTAACTCAAGAATTTGATGCTTGGCCTAAGATGAAGGATGTATCACTAGTAGAAACCGAGCAAAGGAAATGTGTAGCAGTCAACATTGGACTTAACGCAACATCTCTGTTAGACCACCTTATCGGAAAATATTCGACACTCACGAAACTGCTTAGGGTTACTGCATATTGTTTTCGTTTTATCCGATGGAGAACAAATCATAGAACCAACCAATCCTATTTGAGTGTTACAGAGTTACGCGAATCATTAGAATTTTGGATAAAATATGCACAAGGAAAAGAATTTCAATCCGAGCTTGACTGTTTGAACAAAGACAGGTCAGTGGAGAAGAAAAGCAAGTTGCACAGTCTGCATCCTTTTCTCGACAACAAAGGCATAATCCGTGTAGGTGGACGTTTGCATAACGCATCCTTACCTTTAGATGAGAAACATCCCATAATTTTACCACGAGTTGGAAAGTTTACTCAATTGATCCTACAGCAAATCCACCACTTAACCCTACATGGACAGACACAGTTGATGTTAACTACATTGCGTAAAACTTATTGGCTAATAGATGGGCGCAATGCAATAAAATACTTCGTACATAAATGTATTCGATGTTTCAGAGAGAAGGCCAAAGCTGCAACTCAGCTTATGGGAGACCTGCCAACGGCACGGGTGACTATTTCACGTCCTTTCACTCACACTGGCATTGATTTTTGTGGACCCTTTGATATAAAGGACAGACGAGGCAGAGGAAGCAAAATTACAAAGGGATATGTTGCCATATTCATTTGTCTAACTGTTAAAGCTATACATATAGAGGTAGTCAGCGATCTGTCCACCCAAGCATTCATTGCAGCTTTGCGTCGGTTCATAGGACGCAGAGGCTTTAGTTCCCACATTTACACAGATTGCGGTACGAATTTTGTAGGAGCTAATGCGGAGCTCAAAAGAATGATCAACTTA
Source organism: Odontomyia ornata (assembly GCA_963969285.1). Lineage (NCBI taxonomy): Eukaryota > Metazoa > Arthropoda > Insecta > Diptera > Stratiomyidae > Odontomyia > Odontomyia ornata. Next base: position 197,903,237 of record OZ017742.1, on the reverse strand, counting down.
AACAACGATGCTGCTCAGATTTTTGCAAACGAAGGAATCACATGGCATTTTAACCCCCCGGCTTCACCCCATTTTGGCGGGCTCTGGGAGGCGGGAGTTAAATCGATAAAATCCCATCTACGGCGAGTAATCGGAAGCGCATCGCTAACATATGAAGAACTAACCACTGTCCTTATTAGAATTGAAGCTTGTCTTAATTCGCGCCCACTGTGTCCACTCACTAATGACCCCACAGATGCTACAGCCTTAACGCCAGCACATTTTCTAATTGGAGACACGTTAATCGCACCGCCAGAAATGGAATTACAAGATGTAAATATTGGCAGATTGAATCGATGGCAACTAGTGCAAAAGATGTCTCAAGATTTTTGGAAGCGATGGAAAGGTGAATACTTAAGCCGATTACAACGAAGACCAAAATGGCTTAGTATAGAAAATAATGTAAAGATCGGAGATTTGTGCCTTCTGAAAGACGAAAGATTACCATCCTACCGATGGGCATTAGCAAAAATTGTTGACGTGCATCCAGGTAAAGATTGTATAGTACGCGTAGTATCTATACTAATAAATGGAAAAATTTACAAAAGAGCCATATCAAACATTGCTCCACTACCGACACAAAATTCACCAGATATTGATAATATTTAACGAATTGCGCGCAAAAAATGCTATCCGCCTACCAAATATCTCACCCTATGATCGAAATCAGAAATGAAAATTATCCGTCCCTTTCTCTCACTTTCACTGAGCGTATCACAATGCCCAAAATTGACTAAACGATGCCACATAATAAGCAAAACATAAGATCACAAGATCCAAAACTTAGTAAACGACGTCATACATCAAACAGAACACAAGAGATGCGTGAAGATAGAGGGGAACGCCCAGCATAAGGTGGGATAACTTCACCCTATCGACACTACCATCTCAATCAAAACGAAGTAGCTTCAAATGGTCACAGTACATGAAGAAAGAAAATCAATCAACTTGCTGACATAACATTGCGAATCGGACACAATCATGGCTAAAATTGATATATTTATTATTAACTTATACTAATCGCTATATTTACAGATACCTATTAAACTACCAACATAAGCTTATGAGATGTCCTGACACATCTCATCCGGGGGAGTATGTTGCATGTCGTACGGTGGATTTATCTTCCCGAATCCTGATTTATACGTCTTGGTGATTCTAGTTCAAGCATTTTAAACACAACAACTTCCACCGATGAAGATAAACGTTGACCATCAGGTAGGATAACAGATGCTTGTATTCTCGCTTTTCCCGGATTCAATGCTTTTACACGAACCGAGATTAAATCCTGGTCGGTCTATTCAATACCAGCGTCAGAAAATATTCCGAAAATATTCACAACATCTGGTTGATTTGTTGACCAAATAATACGAATTGATTCCATCGTTCCTAGTACAACGGGAGAAATATCCGGAACACCCCATACAAATGCAGGCATGACAGCCCCAGCTTTGATACGTACTAATGGTGTACGCACTTGAATTCTCTCTAATGGAATCACCTGAACATCAACACTATCTTCTGAGAATATAATTTGGCTTCCATCTATGGGATTTTCACCAACGCATCGACCAGTAATTCGTGTAGTTGCAAGCTTTTGCCCAAAACAATTGCCGAGTCCATGGAAACAATATTAGCATTTTCCACTGAGAACAGTATATTGATGTCTGGATGAGGACCACCATGTGAATAAATTTGCAAACTTGAACCGACAATAAGCGTTGAATTTCTCGGAAGTAAACGTAAAGGTGGAAAGACCTGTAAAAGAGGAAAAGGAAACACAAAGAATCAAATTGTTAATAGAAATGTATATTTATACTTATCTGACGAGAGCAGCATCAACCTAAGCTTTACGAGATCAAATGAACACTCACTTATGTCAAGAGCTGTCATACTTGTTTATTATTATTGTCAATCTGACAATTCTCGTTTAATGGGTTGCACCAATAGAAATGTAATAGCAAACATAATATGTAATTGTAATAGATTATCTTTTAGTTAAAATTGAATTGGAAACATAATGTGTAATTGTAATAGATTATTTTTAGTTACAATTGAATTGGAAATAGAAAATGTACCGGTTAGTTGCTAACTAAATATTAACTGCTAACTGAAATTCAGTCGTAGAGAAGCAGTCAACAAAGAAGTGTGAAAAATCTAGAATATATTAATTAAAGTACAAGTGAAGTGAACAAAGTGAAGTTTTAATTTGTTGAAAGTGGCAATAATATTCACGAAAGTGCGCAATTAAGGTAGGAGCCATAAGGCTTTCGATTCATTGATAAAAATATATAATTTCATTGCAAACGTTTTGACCCGGCAATAACTGTGTGTGATGTACCATCTCGTCGAACGAGATAGCACGTGCATCATACATTTTTTGGTCCGTCGAGCCGGATATAATTACGGATATAAATTACGGATCTAAATTACGTACAGATTGGTGTTGTTATGTGCAAACACTCGTGAAAGGGCACATAAATTACGTACGTGGTAATAATAAAACTGTACAAATTGCATACATGTGGCAAAGCGAACATTGTTGGTCCGTTAAAAATATACGGCAATTTTTTATGTACAGTTGCGGCAAGTACTGCGTAATTATAACAACATTCGATATATCCGTATAAAATTCTCGTAACGCCGCAATTGTGGCAATTTTAAATACACATTCCGCGTATCGATTTTGGGGTCCTTCAACATAGGAATTATACAAAGGGATAGCAATTTATATTCATACATTGCAATTTATACTCAAATACGGCAATATTTGAAACATTAAACAATTTTGTCGTATATATGTTGTGTAATCTCTTAATAATAACGTACCGTGATTTGACATACGAAACATATTATGGAAGCATTAGCGGTACAACAGCGGCTGTTGAATGAACAACTTAACCGCATGTATTCGAATTTCCGCAAAGATTCGAAAGTACGGAAAACCTCGGCATATGCCACCAAATTGTTACAACGGGTGCAAGAAATCCGCCAAGATTTCATGGCAAGGCATCAAGTGATACTTGGTTTAGTGAAAGGGGAAGAGGAGTTAGGGCATGAATATTTTATGAAAAATACTCATTCACTGTTTGAAGAGTTGGATTTAAATTTTGAGATCGAACTAGCGGATCTCCAGAATGAGTTGAAGGCACAAACAGTAGAGGAAAGTTTTTCAAATCCTTCCTCCCGACCTACTGAGGAGGGAGAGGTACGATTGCCTCGAATAAACCTTCCGAAATTCAATGGGACATACAGTGAGTGGACTGCTTTTAAGGATTTGTATGTGTCACTTATTCATACAAAATCTCATTTGTCTCGAGTAGAGAAGTTGCATTATTTAAAGGGGAGTTTGGTGGGCGATGCGGAACAATTGTTACGACATTATTCGATCACTGATTCCAATTATGAAGCCGCTTGGAATTTATTGGTAGAACGGTATGATGATAAACATGTCTTATTAGGTTCTCAATTTAAGAAATTACTTTCACTCAACAGCGCTAACGAATCCGCGTCAGCAATTAGGACATTATTAGATAGAACGGTGGACTGCGTACAAGCCATTGAAAACTTAAAGATGAAAAACACTTGGGATGCAATGCTGGTACACATAACCACACAACGGCTTCCAACAGAAACGAGGCAAATCTGGGAACAACAGCAGTCAGGCACGAGTAAAGTGACATCATTTCAAGCCTTAAAGGAATTTTTACAGTGTCGGTTTAGAGCTCTAGAAGCTGCTGGGGTGGAAAGAGCCAGGAATCCGAGATCGATTCAACATGTGAACGTGATACAAAACAAACAGCTTTCCTGCAGTATGTGCAAAGGAACTCATCATCTGAGGCACTGTTCGGATTTTCTAGGCGCAGATCATATAACGAGATTTGGAATTATTAAAAGGAACGGTTTGTGCCTGAATTGTTTGGGCAAAGGACATTTAGTAGGAGCATGTCCCAGCATATCAAGATGTTTCAAATGTAAAAAGACACATCATACGCTGCTTCACAAACCTGATTCTGTTAATCGTGAAAATGTTAGTCAACAATCACCAGCTTCTTCGTCATTCAGAAACCCGCATTCGACTTCTTGTGCGAACAATTCTCGACCTTCGACACTCTTCGAATCTAGACCTTCGACTTCATCAGCCACGACTGCAAACGTCAACTCTTTAACTTTCTCAACGCAAGCGGTGTTATTGGCAACAGCTCTTGTACAAGTAGAATCATCGAATGGATACATCGTTTTACGAGCTTTATTGGATCAGGGATCGCAAGCGTCAATCATTACGGAACATGCAGCTCAACGACTTGGAATAAAAAGGAAATCGACCAATGTTACAGTGACAGGAATTGGGAGGACAAAAGGGATAATCGCAAATGGAAACTTAGAAATTAGAATTTTGACAAAGGACAAAGAATACCTAACAATAGATACAATTATTCTGGCAAAAATAACAAACTTTCTCCCGTCTCAAACAGTCTTACCAGTAATTTGGGAACATCTAAAAAATGTGGAATTGGCTGATCCAAATTTCGATCAACCTGGAAAGATCGATCTGTTATTAGGAGCGGATGTGTATGCTCAGATATTGCTCGGCGAAGTACAAAAATTGAAAATAGGCCCAATGCTGCAAAACACAAAATTAGGTTGGATCATATCAGGCAGATTGTATGATGCTAAGGATCCAATAGTATACACACATAAAATTGAAGTAAATGAAAATGCGCAGTTAAATGATCAACTAAAGAAATTTTGGGAACTGGAAGAAATCGGAATCTCCAGCGGAACGACACAACAAGAAGTGGATTGTGAGGAGCATTACAAAATGAACACAATCCGGAAGCAGAATGGTTGTTACCAAGTTCGACTACCATTCAAGAACGACAAAGCCAAAGACATTCTAGGTTACTCCAGAACTAATGCCATTCATAGTTTGTTGCATTTGGAGAAGCGATTCGCCAAAGACGCAAAATCACAACAGGAATATACCATGTGCATTCAAGAATATCTTGATCTAGGACACATGACCGAGACAGCACGAGAAAATGAAGTGAAGAACATCGCTGGAAAAACAATTAGTACTGCCACTTTTTTACCGCATCATGCGGTCTACAAAGAAAGTACCACAACAAAGCTGCGTGTCGTGTTTGATGCATCTAGGAAGACAAGTACGGGAATATCATTGAATGACGTTCTGATGACCGGGCCTACCATACAAGACCGCATGATGTACATTATCATGCGATGGAGATTATACAAATTTGGTATGATGGCCGATATTGCAAAAATGTACAGACAGGTAGCCATTCACCCAGATGACGCAAACTATCAAAAAATTGTTTGGAGGCAGCACGCTAGTCAGCCAGTAAAAGATTATTGCCTTAATACGGTAACATTTGGGATGACGTCAGCACCGTTCCTAGCGATCAGAACCCTGCATCAATTGGCAAGAGATGAATGCGCAACATATCCTGAAGCTTCCAAGGCAATATTAGGAGAATTCTACGTCGATGACCTGCTATCTGGTGAACATACTGTAGACAACGCAATTAACAAAAGAAACCAATTGATAGCATTATTGAAATCTGGTGGTTTCAAATTAAGAAAATGGATAACCAACGATAAGAGACTGTTGGAGGACCTTGCCAATGAAGACATTGAGATGCGTGAAAGGATTAATTTCGACACGGAAAGTGGACATAAGTCGTTAGGCATCGTATGGTATCCAGTGCAAGATTTTTTCACATATCGTCTGAAGACCCAAGTAATTAAGGAATGGCAGACTAAACGCTCAATTCTTTCCGAAGTGGCCCGATTATATGACCCTTTAGGTTGGTTAGCACCTATTATTGTTTCAGCCAAAGTACTGCTTCAAAGTTTATGGTTACATGGTCAAGACTGGGATGAAAGAGTGACAAGCACAATCAACAAGGAATGGGAATTATTCCAAAAACAACTTCGTGCAATAGAAACAATCAGAATTCCTAGATGGATCACATACAAGCCAAATTCAAACATCGAAATCCACGGTTTCTGTGATGCATCCCAACGAGCCTACGCAGCAGTAATTTATATAGTCGTACGTACTGAGTTGACCGTTCATAGTCACTTAATCATGGCCAAAACTAAAGTAGCACCTGTAAAACCAGTCACCATACCACGCTTGGAGTTATGCGGAGCAGTTTTGCTTGCACGACTACTACATGAAATTAACGAAGCGCTAAAGATTCAGAATGTACCTACTTGGCTATGGACGGACTCCGAAATTGTACTCGCATGGTTGAAGGGACACCCAACACGCTGGAGCATTTTTGTCGCAAATCGAACATCTTTTATCATCGAAAAAACGGAAAACATACCATGGCGTTACGTGCCCTCAAAATCCAACCCAGCGGACCTTGCGTCACGGGGAATCAAAGCTCAAGATTTAATCAATTGTAATCTCTGGTGGCATGGGCCTAGCTGGTTAACTCAAGAATTTGATGCTTGGCCTAAGATGAAGGATGTATCACTAGTAGAAACCGAGCAAAGGAAATGTGTAGCAGTCAACATTGGACTTAACGCAACATCTCTGTTAGACCACCTTATCGGAAAATATTCGACACTCACGAAACTGCTTAGGGTTACTGCATATTGTTTTCGTTTTATCCGATGGAGAACAAATCATAGAACCAACCAATCCTATTTGAGTGTTACAGAGTTACGCGAATCATTAGAATTTTGGATAAAATATGCACAAGGAAAAGAATTTCAATCCGAGCTTGACTGTTTGAACAAAGACAGGTCAGTGGAGAAGAAAAGCAAGTTGCACAGTCTGCATCCTTTTCTCGACAACAAAGGCATAATCCGTGTAGGTTGACGTTTGCATAACGCATCCTTACCTTTAGATGAGAAACATCCCATAATTTTACCACGAGTTGGAAAGTTTACTCAATTGATCCTACAGCAAATCCACCACTTAACCCTACATGGACAGACACAGTTGATGTTAACTACATTGCGTAAAACTTATTGGCTAATAGATGGGCGCAATGCAATAAAATACTTCGTACATAAATGTATTCGATGTTTCAGAGAGAAGGCCAAAGCTGCAACTCAGCTCATGGGAGACCTGCCAACGGCACGGGTGACTATTTCACGTCCTTTCACTCACACTGGCATTGATTTTTGTGGACCCTTTGATATAAAGGACAGACGAGGCAGAGGAAGCAAAATTACAAAGGGATATGTTGCCATATTCATTTGTCTAACTGTTAAAGCTATACATATAGAGGTAGTCAGCGATCTGTCCACCCAAGCATTCATTGCAGCTTTGCGTCGGTTCATAGGACGCAGAGGCTTTAGTTCCCACATTTACACAGATTGCGGTACGAATTTTGTAGGAGCTAATGCGGAGCTCAAAAGAATGATCAACTTAAACAACGATGCTGCTCAGATTTTTGCAAACGAAGGAATCACATGGCATTTTAACCCCCCGGCTTCACCCCATTTTGGCGGGCTCTGGGAGGCGGGAGTTAAATCGATAAAATCCCATCTACGGCGAGTAATCGGAAGCGCATCGCTAACATATGAAGAACTAACCACTGTCCTTATTAGAATTGAAGCTTGTCTTAATTCGCGCCCACTGTGTCCACTCACTAATGACCCCACAGATGCTACAGCCTTAACGCCAGCACATTTTCTAATTGGAGACACGTTAATCGCACCGCCAGAAATGGAATTACAAGATGTAAATATTGGCAGATTGAATCGATGGCAACTAGTGCAAAAGATGTCTCAAGATTTTTGGAAGCGATGGAAAGGTGAATACTTAAGCCGATTGCAACGAAGACCAAAATGGCTTAGTATAGAAAATAATGTAAAGATCGGAGATTTGTGCCTTCTGAAAGACGAAAGACTACCATCCTACCGATGGGCATTAGCAAAAATTGTTGACGTGCATCCAGGTAAAGATTGTATAGTACGCGTAGTATCTATACTAATAAATGGAAAAATTTACAAAAGAGCCATATCAAACATTGCTCCACTACCGACACAAAATTCACCAGATATTGATAATATTTAACGAATTGCGCGCAAAAAATGCTATCCGCCTACCAAATATCTCACCCTATGATCGAAATCAGAAATGAAAATTATCCGTCCCTTTCTCTCACTTTCACTGAGCGTATCACAATGCCCAAAATTGACTAAATGATGCCACATAATAAGCAAAACATAAGATCACAAGATCCAAAACTTAGTAAACGACGTCATACATCAAACAGAACACAAGAGATGCGTGAAGATAGAGGGGAACGCCCAGCATAAGGTGGGATAACTTCACCCTATCGACACTACCATCTCAATCAAAACGAAGTAGCTTCAAATGGTCACAGTACATGAAGAAAGAAAATCAATCAACTTGCTGACATAACATTGCGAATCGGACACAATCATGGCTAAAATTGATATATTTATTATTAACTTATACTAATCGCTATATTTACAGATACCTATTAAACTACCAACATAAGCTTATGAGATGTCCTGACACATCTCATCCGGGGGAGTATGTTGCATGTCGTACGGTGGATTTATCTTCCCGAATCCTGATTTATACGTCTTGGTGATTCTAGTTCAAGCATTTTAAACACAACAACTTCCACCGATGAAGATAAACGTTGACCATCAGGTAGGATAACAGATGCTTGTATTCTCGCTTTTCCCGGATTCAATGCTTTTACACGAACCGAGATTAAATCCTGGTCGGTCTATTCAATACCAGCGTCAGAAAATATTCCGAAAATATTCACAACATCTGGTTGATTTGTTGACCAAATAATACGAATTGATTCCATCGTTCCTAGTACAACGGGAGAAATATCCGGAACACCCCATACAAATGCAGGCATGACAGCCCCAGCTTTGATACCTACTAATGGTGTACGCACTTGAATTCTCTCTAATGGAATCACCTGAACATCAACACTATCTTCTGAGAATATAATTTGGCTTCCATCTATGGGATTTTCACCAACGCATCGACCAGTAATTCGTGTAGTTCCAAGCTTTTGCCCAAAACAATTGCCGAGTCCATGGAAACAATATTAGCATTTTCCACTGAGAACAGTATATTGATGTCTGGATGAGGACCACCATGTGAATAATAAGCGTTGAATTTCTCGGAAGTAAACGTAAAGGTGGAAAGACCTGTAAAAGAGGAAAAGGAAACACAAAGAATCAAATTGTTAATAGAAATGTATATTTATACTTATCTGACGAGAGCAGCATCAACCTAAGCTTTACGAGATCAAATGAACACTCACTTATGTCAAGAGCTGTCATACTTGTTTATTATTATTGTCAATCTGACAATTCTCGTTTAATGGGTTGCACCAATAGAAATGTAATAGCAAACATAATATGTAATTGTAATAGATTATCTTTTAGTTAAAATTGAATTGGAAACATAATGTGTAATTGTAATAGATTATTTTTAGTTACAATTGAATTGGAAATAGAAAATGTACCGGTTAGTTGCTAACTAAATATTAACTGCTAACTGAAATTCAGTCGTAGAGAAGCAGTCAACAAAGAAGTGTGAAAAATCTAGAATATATTAATTAAAGTACAAGTGAAGTGAACAAAGTGAAGTTTTAATTTGTTGAAAGTGGCAATAATATTCACGAAAGTGCGCAATTAAGGTAGGAGCCATAAGGCTTTCGATTCATTGATAAAAATATATAATTTCATTGCAAACGTTTTGACCCGGCAATAACTGTGTGTGATGTACCATCTCGTCGAACGAGATAGCACGTGCATCATACAACCAAAATATTCCAAATTAAAAAACCCAAGATGTTTTTGTTGATGGTCAAAACTAGACTTGCCTTTATTTTCCACTAACATTTTCTTAAATACTTATTTGCCGTGGGAACAAAAGTAGTTCCCATAAATTTGTTGTTCTAACACAGGAATTGCAAGTGCAATATGCTCCATCTACCTTGCAGGCAGATAGATCATATTGCGCGCGACATAATTATTTTTCATACGTAAAATTGCAAGCGCAATATGTTCCATCTGCCTTGCAGACAGATAGATCACATTGCACCTGCCATGAGAACTATGTCTAGCGCGCACGAATAATTCCAGAAGTTTGGAATTTCATGCGCTCTAGGCAAAACGCGTTTCTTATTGTACTTTACAATTTAAGATTAAATGACGAATTAGGTTTAATATAATGAATATGAATTCGTATGAGATTATAAAGAAAAACAATTTAACCATGATATTCTTAGAAAGATACGAATTTGTATTATTGAAGTGATACGAATTCGTACAGGGAGCGAATTATAAGTTTTTCGCGTTAAACTGTATATAATTGCTAAACACTGGTCACACGATATAGTATAAATCACAATTGTACAATTTGGTACATACCGATGCAAATATTGCGAAAAATATTCCACTTATAATTTCCGTTTCCGGCTGCGCAAGGTCATCAAAGACGTTTTTCTTTTATTTCACAGACTTTATTCCATGGTGGTTGGAATTGAAGTGACCTAAAATTCTTAATTCTAATTATAATCTATGCATCTACCAAACATCATACGATGCATCGCATGCTTATCTAAGCAAATTTCATTTGTGCACAAGTATTATGCACAGACGTTACGTAGTCAAAAAGGTAATTAAACACCATGCATATTCCATTCATTATACATACATTGAAACGAACGTTGTTCTTGTCCTCTATGTAGTGTGATAATAGGAATGTAGAGAATCTGTCCATGATGGTGAGGGACATGTTTTGATCAATCGTAAATACATCGAAAACGATTTCCTGTTTCGGTTGTTCTGGGATGGTTAATGGGATGTATTCGTATTTAGGTCTATTCCTTTCGTACTTATTTTTCTGGCAAATAATGCAATTGTTGATCATCTCCTGTATTTATTTCCTGGCGTTCGGGAAATAGTAGTTTTTGTAGAAATGTTGTAGATTTTTCCAACATCCTCTATGGTATCCTTTAATATGATTTTCGGTGATGATTTTATCAAACTCGGTTCTGTTTGTTATTGTTTGTTTCAGGATATTAGTTCTTGTAAAATTTGTTAACTTTATTTGGGAATAGGTTTACAATAATGTTTTGTAATTTACAAAATTTATTATCCTGTTCTTTATATATTCCGTGCTTTTGGTTCGGATTGACGTTCTCTTTTACCCATTCTGTAAGTTTATTTTCGTCGTTTATTAGTTCATCATTAATTGTGTACACATTATTGTAAAATTGTTTAGTTTTGGTGAGTACGCGTCCCCATATTATTTGGTTTTTGTATTCATAACGATTAAGGGGTTAGGATTTTCAACGTTGGTGTGCCTCGTTGCTTGTCCTGAAATGTTATCGATTTCCATTGTATTGACTTCTGATCTGGGTGGTCTTTATGGATAATCTGCCACAACGTTCGTTTTCCCTTTGAGGTATTTAATTTCATAATCAAAGTCTGTTAGCTGTTGCGTCCAACGAAATAATTTAGAGTGTTGGTCTTTATGGTTTTCCAGCCTTTGCAGGGGCTTGTGATCGGTTTTGATGATAATTTGACGTCCGTAAATATAATGACGAAACTGTTTTAATGTCCATAATATCGCGAGCAGCTCCTTCTCAATCGGCGACTAGTTTCTTTCAGCTTTGTTTGACGTTCTTGATACGTGGCTTATGGGTCGCCCTTCCTGTTACAGAACTCCCCCTATTGCATAGTCTGATGCATCTGTTGCTATCTCGAATTTAATGTTGTAGTCGGGTGTCTTGAGAACTATGTCCTCAGTCAATATACTTCTTAGTTTGTTAAAGGACTGTATAAATCTCGGATTTAAGTAGTCTCCCTCTTGGTCTTTCCGTAACGCATTGGTTAACGGCTCTGCTATTTTGGCATAGTTTCGGATGAATTTCCTATAATATCCGCTTAGCCCTAAAAACTATCGCAATTGTTTTATGTATTTGGGTATTTGTGCCTCCATTATTTTCCTCAGATATTTGTCATCTGCTTTGAGTCCTTCTTTTGTTACTTTGTGCCCTAGAAAAATCGTTTCGTGTTGGAAAAACTTGCATTTCTCTAGTTGAATGCGAAATCCGAGTTTGCGTATGATTTTTAGCACTTTTTTGTGTTGTCGACTATTCCTTGTAGGCTATGTCCAAATATAAGTATGTCGTCTAAATAAACCACGCATTTGTTCGGTATAAGTTTGTTCAACATATAATTGACCGCTCTCTGGAAGGTTGGAGGTGCTGTGCACAAGCCAAATGGCATACGTGTGAAATGATAATGCCCGAAGGGTGTTGAAAACGCTGTTTTTTCCTGGTCGTCTTTCCTGATATTAATCTGGTGATACCCGCGTGCAAGGTCTAATGATGTGAAGTACATACAATTTCCCATTGCGTGAAGGTTTTCCTCCATATTTGGTATAGGATAACGGTCTTGCACTGTTATGTTATTTAGCTTCCTAAAGCCGATTACGAAACGGTGTCTAGGTTTCCCATCTAAACCTGGTTTTTTGCTAATAAGGCAGCAAGGTGCACCATACGGTGATTTTGAGTTAACTATGATCCCCAAGTCTAGTAACTCCTGCACTTGTTTTTTCAATTCACCCTGTAGTGAGGTAGGTGTTCTGTATGGTTTTATGTAGATTGGATCATCGCTCGTGAGTTTGATTTCATGTTACAAAATATCTGTAACCGTAATTGGTTCATTCTTGTCGTAGATTACGTCCTTAAATTCTTTCAGTATTTTCTTTACATCATGAATTTCTTCTGTGTTGAGGTTTTGATACAAATTTTGCTGGATTAGCTCCATTTGAGTCTCCGTTTGCCCAAACTGGTTGATTTATTCCTGCGTCAACGTATTTTCCTTCGTCGGTTCTGGTTTCTGTTCCTCTGGTATCAGAACGCCTTTGCTTGGATGAAATGCTAGTTGCAGCTTATGGATTATGTCCATACCTATTATAGCATCGTAATGTCGGCTAAATATATCAATTATTTTGAAGGTTAGTTTTTCCGCAACTTCGGGAATAGTGAATGACGCTGAACATGAAGAATATGTATCCCCACTTATGGTTGTCAATTTTACACATTTTGAATCACGTATCGGCAAATCGAGAGGGTATTTCATTATAGATACCACTGCTCCAGTGTCAAATAGAATTCTAATGGGTCTATCATTTTCGACAATACGGGTTTTGATTATGGGTAGTTTATTATATTTTGTAAGTCAGTATCCAAAGTGTTATAGTTTTCAATATTAATGTGGTTACTCTCAGTTGGTAACTTGTGTAATAATAGTTGTAAGTCACGTATTTGTTTTTGTATTTCTTCCTGTGTTAAATTGATATTGTCCACTGACATTCGTGATATGTGCGAGTTTTGGTTATTTGATTTGCGAGTTAGGTGTGATTTATCTACATCCATTTGGTTATTGTCGTTTTTCCTGTTGTTTTATTTATTATTATGTTTATTATCCCCGTTTTCCCGCGGTTTGTATTCTTTTTTGTCGGAATTATTTCCTTTGTTCTAATACGTTTCGCGTTTATAATTTTGCTTGTATCCTTTATCTTGGTTGTTATATTTGTTATTATTTTCCTTGGACTGATTGTTTGAATAGTTTTTATTGTTGTTGCTATATTTTTTGCTATGGTAACTGCTTTCATTTTTATCGTTTGAATTACGACTTCGCTCTATTTTATTCAAAATATCTGGTCTTTTCATTAAGGCGTCAAATGCTTTATAAATGTCGTTACAAGCCATTACTAGTGCGTATTGTCCTGTAGTTAGTTGATTTCTGAATTGATTATAAACAAATTGTTCATTCTGTTTAATTGTATGAACGGAATCTGGTTCCATAGATGATCTAATATTTAGATCATCTAGTTGGTCCATTAAATAATCGTAGTAGTCACGTAAATTCTTGAAGTCTTTTAAGCTACTTTTAACTACATTTGCCATTATTGCCACGTGTTCCTGGTGAATTCCGTATTCTTGGAGTAATGCCTTACGCACCCTCAACCAATCTTTACCTCCTCTACGTACCACTTTTTGTGCTCTACTTACTTCGATTTTAGTTAAGTAATTTTACACCGATTATAGACGGGATAAAGTTAATAATGAAATTTAGAAATCGGGTTATTGTATTAATTCTTTTCGATATTTCCACTTCAAATTGAATTATTTGGGAGTGTTAACGTCAAGGCTGCTTTGCCTTGGCTGACTGCTTGTTCTCCTGGACAGATTTTACGCGTTGAAGTTTAATTATACAAGTCCATAAACTTGTATAATATTCTGTGCTCAGAAATCTCTCCGCGTTGAAGTTTAATTATACAAGTTGACGATGTTGACGTTTAATTATACAAGTGCATAAACTTGTATAATATTCTGCTCTCAAATTGATGTTCAGAAATCTCTCCGATGCTTGTATCGGGAGATTACTAAAATATTCCAAATTAAAAAAAAACCAAGATGTTTTTGTTGATGGTCAAAACTAGACTTGCCTTTATTTTCCACTAACATTTTCTTAAATACTTATTTGCCGTGGGAACAAAAGTAGTTCCCATAAATTTGTTGTTCTAACACAGGAATTGCAAGTGCAATATGCTCCATCTACCTTGCAGACAGATAGATCATATTGCGCGCGACATAATTATTTTTCATACGTAAAATTGCAAGCGCAATATGTTCCATCTGCCTTGCAGACAGATAGATCACATTGCACCTGCCATGAGAACTATGTCTAGCGCGCACGAATAATTCCAGAAGTTTGGAATTTCATGCGCTCTAGACAAAACGCGTTTCTTATTGTACTTTACAATTTAAGATTAAATGACGAATTAGGTTCGCTGAAGAAGACCGAACGATTACGGTCGAAAATCGATTTCGAGAATTAAAAATAATACACAAAATTAAAAGGAAGCTGTCTTTTTCTATTTTCAGTTGGAGTATTTTGAGAAGGCGAAAATGAATTCGATTACAAATATTGACGAATTAGGTTTAATATAATGAATATGAATTCGTATGAAGATTATAAAGAAAAACAATTTAACCATGATATTCTTAGAAAGATACGAATTTATATTATTGAAGTGATACGAATTCGTACAGGGAGCGAATTATAAGTTTTTCGCGTTAAACTGTATATAATTGCTAAACACTGGTCACACGATATAGTATAAATCACAATTGTACAATTTGGTACATACCGATGCAAATATTGCGAAAAATATTCCACTTATAATTTCCGTTTCCGGCTGCGCAAGGTCATCAAAGACGTTTTTCTTTTATTTCACAGACTTTATTCCATGGTGGTTGGAATTAAAGTGACCTAAAATTTTTAATTCTACTTATAATCTATGCATCTACCAAACATCATACGATGCATTGCATGCTTATCCAAGCAAATTTCATTTGTGCACAAGTAATATGCACAGACGTTACGTAGTCAAAAAGGTAATTAAACACCATGCATATTCCATTCATTATACATACATTGAAACGAACGTTGCAAATTATTACGTGGTTCGATCAACTCATTTCCATGTCGAGGTGAACGAGCGAGACGAAACTTCCCCGTAACACCAATTATCCGACTTTTCCCCAAAATTCAATTTCGGACTTTTCCATGCAGCAACAGAAAGGCCATTTTTTGTGGTAGGGAGGTGAATGCTACTTACGCACAGAGTGTGGGACTCCCATGCGCGACTGGACTACCCACTAAACACCTCCCCTGTCAACCTGAGAACCCAGCCTGGAACCGTTTGACACATTACTTCGGGCCAGGTTTCGTTTTGTTACGCCGTGGAGCGCCTTCAAGCTGGGGAGTCCCTTTCCTAGCGGGAGGGGAGAGGGGAGAGGAATTGCCAGAAGAGTGATCCCCCAGCCCCAGCGCCCCCGGCTGCTGTGGGTCCCTTTTATATTTTAGGACTGCCGGAGCATAATGTGCCACTTGGCTCCATTTGTCAACCGATTCGAGCATCACCGCAACTATATTATCCGGGGTGAGCTACCCCATCTCCCTGTAAAGTTCCCTTCGCAGCCTAAACCATTTTGTACACGCAAAAAATGAGTGACAGGCATTGTCCTCCTCTCCTGGGCAAAACCGACAATCGGGGGACCGTGACTTACCGATTTTGTGCAGGTAAGACTGCAAACACCCGTGCCCGCTCAAAAGCTGGGTCAGATAGAAGTCAGTCTCACCATGCCTTCGATTTAGCCACGGTCTCACATCCGGGATGAGGCGCGCAGTCCACCTTCCCTTCGTGCAATTCACCCAAGACTGCTGCCAATCGTTGAGTGAGCGCTGTCTCCCTTCGCGGACAACTATCTCCCTCGCATCCTCGTTTCGGCGCAGGTAAATAGCGCGGCGCTCTCTAGCAAGGAGGGCGATAGGTATCACGCCTGCAATCACTGTCACAGCCGACTCGGAGACTGTTGGATACGAAGATGCAATTCTCAGTGCTCCTCTTTTCTCCACCCGTGCCAAACGTTTCCGGTATACCTCCTTGCTGAGAGCGTCGCCCCATACCTCTGCGCCGTACAGTAGCACTGACCCTACAGCACCCATCAAGAGGCGTCTTCTTGATGGACTAGATATTCCCGAAGCAGCCTTCTCAGCCGTTGCCCTGATTCGCTCAGAGAAACGTATCTTCGAGTCGATCAGTAGCTCCAGGTACTTCACCGCTGGCTTCGATTCGATTTGTATGTCTCCAATACTGATCATCCTTACTCAAGGGATTCTCTTTTTTGTCAAGATGACCACTTCGGTTTACTCCAGTGCTAAACTCAGCCCGCGAGCAGTCATCCAGTCCCTCACTCGGCGCATTAGCATACCTAGCCTTAGTTGCGCTTGTTCAACGGTGCGTCCAGCGACCAGAGCCGCAACATCATCCGCATAGCCAACCAAGCGCGACTCATCTGGCATCTCAAGTCTCAGTAGCCCGTCGTAAGACACGTTCCACAGATCTGGACCAAGGATAGAGCCCTGGGCAACACCCGATGTAATTTCCATCCTTCGTTGGCCCTGTGTCGTGTCGTAGAGCAGGCTTCGGTCTTTTAGGTAGTTCTTCAAAAGCCGCATTAGATATTCAGGAGCTTGAAAAGAGTTTTCCAGCGTGTCCAGAATATCCACCCATCTAGCGGAGTTGAAGGCATTCCTGACGTCGAGTGTCACCAACAGGACGATCCGTCGCTTGGTGCGACTATATGCCTCTGCCTTTTGGACCGCGTTCACCACCTCTGCAATCGCATCAATGGTAGAACATCCTGCTCTTAAGCCGTACTGCCGAGGAGATAGGTCCCCAGCAGAACGAATCGCGTCAGTGAGTCTTCCCTTGAAGAGTTTCGCTAGCACTTTCCCAGCCGTGTCTAACATGCATAACGGGTGGTATGCAGACGGCGATTCGGGATTTCCCTTCCCCTTGCTGATCAGCACGAGCCTCGCCACCTTCCATCGTACCGGGAAAACCCCGTCCCGTAGGCAAGCGTTGAATGTGCTGAGCAGCAAGTCAGGACAATGGTGATAGACGAGCCGCAACACCTCAGCTGGAACACCATCTGGACCTGGAGCCTTCCTCGTTTTCAATGAGAGAACTGCCTCCTCCAGCTCCAGCTGTGTGAAGAGTGGGCACTCTACTGCTGTTTCACCATGGACAGGGTCAACATGGACGGGATGGGCGGGGAAGAGTCCCCGCACCATCGCGTCCATCTTTTCCGCGTCATGTATACAAGGCTTCCGTAGGGCACCAAGTTTCCCCATGACCAGCTTGTAGCCAAGGCCCCACGGATCCTTGTTCACATTGTCCACTAGGTCTTGCCAGCAGCGAGCCTTGCTACTGTTGATCAGTTTGCGAAGGCATTTCCTGGCCGACTTATATGCTGCCACCTGCTCGCATGCCTCATCAGGGTTCCGCACCCGTTGAGCCTCACGTCGAAGCTTGTGACACTCGCTTCGCTTTCCAGCGATTTCAGTTGACCACCAGTACACTGGGGGCTTGCCGTGCTGGGGTCTTTGACGGGGCATAGAAGCGCAGCAAGCAGTCGTAATGATGCTCATAGTAGATTTCACCACGTCTTCAGCTGCCCGTTCTTCCGTCCCCTCCGAAGCTCCCTGCAGCGGCTCACCTGCTGTAAGAGCCTTGACGAACCTCTCGACGTCAATCCTTCCGATGTCCCATCCAGTTGTGGAAGGCCGAGAGCCCGGACGTCGGGAGACAGCATCACTTATCTCAAGCAGAATTCACTGATGATCACTGGCTGAGTAGTCCTCTAATACTTTCCAGTTTTGTATCCTTCGTACTAAGGACTCCGAGGCGAATGTCACGTCTGGTATGGTTCCCTCACAGCCAATACGGCGGAAAGTCGGCATATTTCCGGAGTTTAGTACGACGAGGGCCGTCCTGGCCGCCATTTCCAGGATTCGTTTTCCCCGCGGATCCGTCCGAGGCATGCTTTGGCGTTGAAGTCGCCCCCAACGAGCACTTTGCCCTCTGCGTTCGAGACAGCGCCCTCCAAAGGATTAAGCTTGGCTTGGAAAGATGATATCGAGTCGTTGGGCGTTAGGTACACACTAAAGAAGGTGATCCCTGAGCACCGAACGCACACGAAACCATCCCCCCGTCCACAACTCTCTGCTTGAAAGTCACTGTTCCGAACCCAGATGGCGGCAGTATCAGTTTCATCAGAGTACCATAATGCAGGACTTTTACTATGGTGTTCCTCACTCAGCAGCAAGAAGTCGGCTTTTATGTCCCTCGCAAACTGCTCAAGCAGATTTTGGGCAGTTGAACTGCGGTATAGGTTTAGCTGCAGGATGCGGGTCATTGAAGCTCTGATTTGGCCTTGGCTAGGGCTTCCTGGAACACCCGGCATTTTCCTGATCCCAAGACGTGTCCAAAATCAGGTTTTGGATCAGCATCCTGGCAAAGAATTCAGTGTGCCTTCTTTGTACACTCTTTTCTTTTATGTCCCATTTCACCGCATTTGTAACACAGGGAACTCCTATCGGGTCATTTGCATACTTGTGTGGTGTGACCATAACCAAGGCATTTGAAACATTGAAGAGGCGTTGTTCTTCGCCATATCCTACAGACAACCCACCCAATTCGTACTTTGCCCTTGTTTAGGAATTGTTCGGCGTCCTTTTCGGTCAAGTCAACTATGGCCATGCGTTGTCCCCTGTTGTTATCTGGTGTCAGTCTCGCTTTGATCTTTCCCACGCTAGGGAACTCCTTTTTGATGGCCTCTTCTACCTTGGCCAGATTCGTCACGCAGTCTATGTCTCGTATTTCGATCGTTGCCATCGGCCCAAGCGGGGCTATAGTTGCGCTTTTGCCGAGGACTTTCTTTACTGCGTCACAAAATGCATCTTTATTGCCGGCCACTGCTCCGAATTCGACCAGTATGTGGCCCGACCGCGTTGGTCGTACTACTTTAATGGTAGTATTGGTGTCTTCGGGCCTTACGTTTCCCTGATGTCCCGCAGCACCTCCTTGTAGGATCGGCCATCTTGGAGCTTTACAAGCAGTGTCTGCTGCCGGGGTCTTCGTTGGGGCTTCTGCTTCTCCTGTTTTGCATCAGGTCCTTCTTCTAATTGGGCGTCCGTGCGAATTTTATTTTCTGGCTTTTTTGAAGGAGTTTCTTTGTGGCTTTCTTCGCTCCTTTTGTAAGCACTGTCTGGAACCCCTGATCTGGTGCTCCACGCCGGTCAAGTGCCTCTTCCTTCCTTCTTTTATCCCGATCTCCTTCGATTGGGCTAGACGCCATTCTTTTATTGACTTTTAATGATGGAGCTATCTGCATGTCGCCTTTAGATTTTGCCCCAAGCGCCTCTTTAGCATTCTGTTCATCTTCGTCCCTTAACTAGCTCCTCCGATAGTGCCCTATGCGATCTAGGAGCTCCTCTAGTTCAAGGAGCCCTTCCTTTGCTACTTTGCTAATTTTTGGGGAGTCGCATGCAGCTTGTATTCTTTTCAGAACATCTCCCGCTTTTCGAAGTAGTCTTTCTTCTTCGTATCGCTGGGCCACAATTGTACCTTGCAACCATCCTTGGGAGAGGTTTTCGCATTCCGTTTCCGAGTGCAGTATTTCTGCCACATTTTCAACGTTGGCGGTACAATCACGCGGTGTCTGGTCACTCTTTGCTTTTAGTGCCGTAATCTCCTCTTTTGCTTCTGGATTTTTCGTTGCAATGTTGGGATTTGTGACCCTTGCATCGGTCGCTTCGGTAACGATCGCAGCGGTGACAGTCGAATTTTCGGTGCTCTTTATGTTACCTTCCACTGCTCGAACACCTAAAGCATCCTGCCGAGTCTCCCGCTTCTCCTTAAGAGGACGCTCAGGCGTTCGCATAATTTTTTTGCTGCGCCCAAACGCGGCAGGAATCTCAGTCTGAACCAGACTGTCTGCTGTTCTCCGTTTTTCGTCTACCGTCACTGTCGTCGTATTGGTCTTCGTTTTTTTCGTGGTTAGTACAGCTCTCGATGTACTATTGACATCGTGGCTGCAACTGCTGGTTGCGTCGTCGTTACTATTATTTTTAATTTCCTTTTTTGGGTTTTTTTGGTCTTTTGATTGCTCCAGTTTTGTTGGGTCCCCCCTCGGAGCCACTATCTCCGTTCGTGTGTGTAGTCGCCTTTTTGGTCCCATAGTTATCTTTGCAGAGCAGGGAGGCCATGCGAGGGTTGGCACAAGCCCTTATGTGGACAAGTGCTCAGAGCCAGACCAGCGCTAATCGGGAGTCCGTCTCAACCGAACCTACACCACCAACCCAATGGTGCGAGCTTCGAACGTACTCCGAGGCCTGCCAAGGTTTTACCGGGACGGAGATGGTATGCTAGTTGAATTGGAGCCGTTCACACACGAGTTTCATCTCGGCGCTACTGTGCAAAGCAACTAGGTCCAAACCATCACATCCGCCAGCCCAAAGCGTCAATTCCAGTTCGTTGTCCAAAGCGTAGTCCAGATACAATCAGGGTCGTTACCTGTCATCCCAGGAGGGAACCTCACGGCATCCCACATATCCTCGGATCCGTGGGGGTGGCACTCCCCAAAGAATGCTAGCCTCCAAGAATGTTCTTGTCGACCGGCTTTCTCCCTGCGGGAATTTCCTCGGGGACGTGGGGGCGGAACTCCCCAAAGAGTGCTAGCCTCCAAGAGTGGTCTTGTTGACCGGCATTCCCCCTGCGGAGTTTCCTCGGGTACGTGGGGGCGGAACTCCCCAAAGAATGCTAGCCTCCAATAGTGCTCTTGTCGACCGGCATTCCCCCTGCGGGGAAAATATTGCGCTTATAATTTCCA
This sequence comes from Odontomyia ornata, assembly GCA_963969285.1. NCBI lineage: Eukaryota > Metazoa > Arthropoda > Insecta > Diptera > Stratiomyidae > Odontomyia > Odontomyia ornata. The sequence goes on along the minus strand of OZ017742.1, from coordinate 197,881,887 downwards.
CTTATAATTTCCGTTTCCGGCTGCGCCAGGGCATAAAAGACGATTTTCTTTTATTGCACAGACTTTATTCCATGGTGGTTGGAATTGAAGTGCCCTGAAATTCTTAATTCTACTTATAATCTATGCATCTACCAAACATCATACGATGCATCGCATGCTTATCTAAGCAAATTTCATTTGTGCACAAGTATTATGCACAGACGTTACGTAGTCAAAAAGGTAATTAAACACCATGCATATTCCATTCATTATACATACATTGAAACGATCGTTGCAAATTATTACGTGGTTCGATCAAATCATTTCCGTGTTGAGGTGAACGAGCGAGACGAAACTTCCCCGTAACACTAATTATCCGACTTTGCCCCAAAATTCCATTTCGGACTTTTCCATGCAGCAACAGAAAGGCCTTGGACTGGGTGCAGGTGCAAATTCAAATGAACGGGAAATTTTACTGGTTCGACAGCGCATGTAAAGCGAAAATTGACCATTCACTCATGCAATTGCTTATTTTTCGCTATCTGAGATAAGTGGCGGCGACTTTCGCACATTTTCACGCGTTCGCGGATTCAGCTCTAAACCGCACGTTCCTACGCTTACCACATCTTGTCATTCCGAAATTTTCGTGACGTAGGTCCACAGAAACTCCACGCGTGCTCTTAACGGTCCCGTCAGCCACAACGCCGATAAAAGACACTGTTGCATAATACCAGTACACCCTATGTATACTGGCATGCGCTGGGAGCTTGATACGATGTGTTTCCTATATACACATCATACCTCCCGGGAAGGGAGAGATATTCCAGCATGATACTTACCTGCTACTACATTCTTGTCTGCTAGATCAGTGAAAAGGTGTTTGGTTGTTTAATGATTTAAGTTTTATTTTATTCTTTGTTTGTTTATATAATTACACGTTCAGTTGACTGTATTAATATTAATAACATATTTTGCTATTTTATTCTTTTAATAATTAATTTATTACAGAGACGTTTAAAGTTCGAGCACTAATGGAGCTTGTAAAATTTTTGCGATTTATATTTTCTTTGATTATTTTTGTTATTTGAAGGAAATGTATGATATTGCTTGATATCATATTTGAAAAACCAATCGGTTAAAGCTTTAACTGTTACTCGGACTGACACCTTGAGCACGTAGTTATATTAACAAATCAATTGATAAATGATCCAACTGCTAGCCCCGGGCACAAAGCCTTGGGACGCTAATACTCGGGCTAATGCTTTGAGTTCGCAGTCAGATTAATAAATCAATCAATTATTAGTTCAACTGCAGGCCCCGGGCATAACTGCTTTGGGGCACTCATACTCGTGCGGATGCCTTGAGTACGCAGTTGAACGTATCCTACATTCACTTATCCCGGGCTAACTGCCTTGGGATAGAATAAGCTCGGGGGCACACCTTGAGCCAGCGAATGGAGAAATATTTCTCGATTTTCTTACTTCTATAATTTTCTTTGATACTATAACTATGCTGACTTTATTGCTTATCAACTAAAATAATGAAGACAATTTACCATTTAAAAGATCAAAGTTCAACAACAAAAACAGTTTAATGTATTTAGTGCCATCTCTCTGTGACTGGTGCAACCACAAAGCTAAAGCTTTGGCTCGATTTGCAATGCATGTAACCAATTCGTTCCGCTGGGCGGTACGTCGGTTGCGAAGTCTTGTGTGTATATGTTTCATACTTAATACGAGTATGGATACACACCCACTTCTGCTAATCCATGATACGACACCGCGCCCGACGGTGCATTGATTACAATTCGCAGCTTTTCGTATATGTATGTTGTCATTTACAGTACACAGAGAGGTGCTTATGTATCTATTTAATATTGTGTGTTATTTAAATTACACAATTTCTTTTTAGCTTTGTTTCATTCTATTCTATTTATTGTTACATTCATTCGGTTTTTTTTCAAGATTTAAACTGTATTATGTATATAGTTCGTTTGGTATTGCGTTAGCTTCGTTACACTAATTTTTGTTTGTTTTTAGTTTTCCGACTTTAGTTTTATTGATGGTTGGGGTAGCAACAATAATGTTTCCAAAAACATAAACAAAATAGATTTTGTTTTTTTTTACTTTTGTTGATAGCAACAATAATGTTTCCCAACAAAAACAAAATATATTTTGTTTTTTTTTTTTTACTTTTGTTGATAGCAACAATAATGTTTCCAAACATAAATAAAAAACAGTTTTTTTTACCTTATTCTACTAAATTTTTTCTTACGCATTTGTTAAGGTTTTCTATGATTTTCAATTTGAAAGAAAAAATTCTTCATTTGTATAATTTTTCTTCATAATTAAATTTCCATAGACTATAACCAAAAGCTTGCTAAATAAGCTTTTGGTTATGTACTTTGCAATTAAAATGTTAATAGGTTAGTAGGGAAATTTAGTTGGTACGAGTATATGAAGCTTTAGATGCTCTTTTGTTTTGGGAACAACCCAGTTAAATTGTACATGGGGAATGTAAGATCAATACGATCGTTTTCGCTCGGGAATTTTTAGCTTTGCAAGGGAATAGCTTGCGAGTTGTTGTTGTTGTTGCTTCATTGCTAAAGCTTTAATTGGTTTTATGTAGAGTGGGGTAATGAGTGGGACCTTAATTTTTTCTCTTAATGTGGATCGTTAATGTTGTTAGTGGGAAACAAAAGATTGATAATTTACATGAAGGTGCTTAGTGAGGTTTGAAGATAAGATGATAAGGAGAATAGCTTTGTTTCTGCAATTACGAATGAGCAAATTGTATGTTTTTTTTTTTCTTTTCATAGCTTTCACATGCGCCAATTGCTCAGAAATCTATGCTATGTACATTATACATGCTAATTTGTGGTTGGCGGGTAATCGTAATGAAGATGATTTGTTTCTATTAGGTCAGCTTTATGTAGTTTGTAGTGGGTAGGGCTTGCTGTGGGATTATGTAGCTTTTAAGGTATATGCCTTTAAACGTTATTTGATTGGTTCAAATTATCTATTGCAGCTCCTGTATTTATATGAGATAGTACAAAGGGAGCGTTACTTGGATTATACCACTCTTTCTTTTAATTATGTGCAAAGCTGGAGATTATTGATAAATCGAAGACAACGTGTTATTTTGAAGTATTTTTACTCAATATAGAAAGGTTGGGTATGTTATAATGGATGTTATTAAGGAAATAAAATTAGAAGGAAGTATCTTAAGCTTGAAAGTTATGATATAAACTTTGAATGATTTCAGCAAACTGTTAAGTTAAAAATATCCTGCGAGAAGGAGCAAAACCAAAACTATCACTATATGTTGGCCATAGGAGCATATAGTTTTGGCCTTCATTTAAGACCCTATATCTGCCATCGAATTTATCCCTAGTGAATGTCTGTTTGGTTTAGTGTAACGCGGTCCCAAACTTTGCTGGAAGACAGAACAGTGCCGTACGAGGTTACTTCATTAGCCGTTAGTGAAAATTGTAGATCTCTATCTCGAGGATACGTGTAAAGTGGAAGGGTTGGAAATGGGTGGGCTGTTAAGCAGAAATATTACGTTAAAAATATCTTGCTGCATAATTATTATATTCTTGCTGGTGACCTGAACGCCAAGCATACATCATGGCTGAACTCCACCAATAATCCAAGAGGTGTATTCCTGAAATCGTGGATAACAGAGAACCAAATTGAATACAGGTGCAATCTATATGGGTCGAAGCTCCCAACATACCCTAGGACAAATTCATATTTGGACCTTTGCATTGCTGACGCAAGACTTGAATTCAACTTTAATAGTCCTCAACGGAAACTGCAGGTGCTTGCTTATGATAGCGACCATAACGCAATCGTAATGGAAATCAATCATCACAGGGATGATTTCTTCCTCATTCCAGTTCAAAATGATTATCATCGGTTGAATTAAAAAAAACAGACTCGGGAAAGTGTAACGATTTGAAAGTCTTGATCCAAACGAACAACCGACCTCTCATCGGTTCTAGACGTTAAGTTTGAGTAGTGCCAACGGATGGTACCAACCGGTCAACCAATTCGTGCACCGTAATCCATTTTTGCGGTGGCTGCTTGTCGGCCAGCTAGATTGGAGAGGATTTCGGTCGCGGGTCTCCAAATGGATTACGCTCATCTACAATTTTCAGCCACTAATAAATGCCAGTTTCCAAACGCGTCACAAAACACAATCATACGGAGAGGAAACCTACTTTACGTTACTCCGTATTTCTTCATTCAACCAGTCAAAGGACAAAAATCTAATCTTTACTTCGCGTTCCCGAATTCCCGGCGCGGTACTGAAAAATATACTACGCTATCTCAAACCCGACGAAAGCTACGCTAATAAAAAGGCAAAACAACAAAGGTACCGCGTGCCGCGCGCGACGCGAAATCGACCGCAGCGGATTTTCTTAAACCCTACCCTCGCGACGGCATACTTACCATGCACTCTATTTCCCGCTGAAAGAAAGGACCACTGGAAAGGAAAGTCGTGTTTTAAGTTAGCAATTCATTGTTATATTCATTTTTCTTTTAAAGGTAGGAAAGTTACAGTAATTCGTACTATTCTCTTGTATTCGTATCAAAAAAAAAAACGATACGAAATTCCCCACATTTACTTTTCATTTAGTTTCATGAACGAGTAAATCAATTATAAATGAGTTTCTATGCATGTACATCATATGGTGTATTCTCGAGAAACGCAATCTACGTTAAACTGAGAAAAACAATTATCAGCGATGACAGGTTAGACGATTTTGTGTTTTTTGTTTTTATACTTGATGCGACTCGACACATAAATTTACAATATTTCGAAGCGTATTGTACTTTCAAGAATAAAAGACTTGTCCTAAACCTTCACCGCCGTGATGAAGAAAAAATCTAGTAGGAAACATTCTGTTGATCACAGTGGCTATGAACCCTAATGAACAACAAACACCGCGTTTAATCTTTATTTTAGAATCAAATGCTAGAATCCAGATCTGTTATTCTTTTGCACAATTTTCAGATGTCAATAATATCAACACGATCTACTCGGCGATAACTTGTTGGCACGTGTTTCACTTATAATTATTCTATACTCTTATAAGTACAATTACTATAGCAGTGCTCTTATACAGCTATTCAATCATTGACTGGTTGCGTCTTATTTGTATTCACGTTAATTTATGCATTATATATATTGTATTTATAATTTTCATTTTTAGCAATTATCTACTGCATTAGTTTTCATTAGATCAATACCGACGTTATACGTGTGCCACTACGTTAATTAACTTTAATTAGAGTTGCTATTCAAAATGCTTCAAATTCTACATCATCGAATACATGTGAAATTTTATTGCTTCCATTACGAAAATGTTGTGTCGTTCCAGTGTTTTTTTTTTCAACTTAGATGATTCTTAGTATTGCTACGGTACATGCAGGGCATCGGTAAAAGTGTATCGGATCTTCATTACTGATGAACTAAACTTAAAGAAAATCAATGCTGTCTCTTTTATTTTCTGTCTTTTCTACAGCAATTTAAAACAGTTCTTAAAAATCAAAATCAAGAAAAATTTTCCAAACAAACATAAATTTTGGACTATTGGTCATTAAATATAAATAACTCAATTTCCCTGCATGCAACCTCATTTTATCTTGCCTCAATTCGAATTTCGGAAGTAATACTTTGGAAATAAAATTTACAGTCATTACAAATAAGTTGACATACAACACAGAATAGAATCCAATTTCAAAAATGAAACACGATCATCAACCACAAAAACTAATTTTCCCTTCGGTCGATTCATTAACAACAAAACAAATAAGTCCAAGAATGTTTCATGAAACAACTCGGATATAAATCAATAATTAGTAGAATAATGTAATTAGTGACGATAATATATCTGTTTGTATGCATTCCTTTTTCTGTTAAAAATGTGATGTGTCATGAAGTAGTAGCATACATTTCTAATCTTAAATTTCAAAAACATTTCTTCATCTAAATTTAATATTGCATTTCTTATCACTATATTCTATTCTGCATTCGACGATTTCTACTAACATCATGTCCTCCTCCAGGTAGTATCATTAAAAATTATTCAAAATTGACATACCAGATCGCTTCACTGAATTCCACTTACTCCTTTTTCGCAAAGAAACTGCTTCAATTGCACTGGAATCGGTAAGTTGTCGATTTGTTTGTTTATCGAACATAAGCATCGCATCCTCAATATATCGTTAATATGGCATTAAACATCCGTCAACTTACACCCTTCCGCGTAATTACCGTCTTTCCTTCGTTTGATCTATATTTCACATCGGAATCTGCTGCAGTCCAGTTGTCATCCGCCTCAAATAGTCTGTTTTACTATGCAACAATTCTTCGTAGGCATTGCACTCGCTTCGCGCCATAAGTTCCAACAAATAGGTCCGTTGCAAACATGACACAAAAGCCTCTAAATGGATAAAATATAAAGACACCGTTTTATTTTAGCCCGCGACTTATTACTAAGATGCATTTAACGCTAACTTACTGCGGTGGGAATAGTTCTAGTCCTCGCACTCTAACTCTACAATCGTAAAGGTTAGGCGAATTCCAGAGGCACTCTCACGAGAACCGTTCACTTGCTGTGACTTTACCGAAAATTCGGTATAGAGCACTTTACAGCCTCAAAGAATGAGCAACACCTTTGGGTCAATTTTCCCGTTCGACTTTGCCCTTCTAACTTCATGAGCCGCTAGCAGATACGTCGCCCGCGTGCTAAATACTGCAACCAGGAGTCAGTTTTCGTTTTTAATGCTTTTAAAAGTAATCGCTGGCAGGAACCACAAATGTTAATCGTTTGGCGGTAGATTTGACCCGTTTTACCACAAACGTCAACTCGGCTGCCATGTGGCTGTCATCTTCCTTTGACATCCCACGACAAAATTGACGTGGGACGTGCAACTGTCACGACCGACATGAGATGACAAGCCACATAACAGCAATGTGTGTTGGTGGTGGTCACCCAGCGACATCGCCTGATTCCCCCTTCTGATGGTGGTAACCCTTGCTCAATGGACAGGAATCTAACTAACGATGAAATAGATGTCTATTTGTCGAAGTTAGAGAAGCTGACGTTGGAAACGGTTGAGAAAGTAGTTCTCAAGATTAAACATCGTAACAGTATGGAAGGATATGAAACAACAACCATCGCAAGGTTGAAAAGATTGAAAAACCTTCTTCTCACACGCGTCAACAATATTTATCGACGATTTTTGGACTACAACCATCCCTCGTTGTCTTTGTTGAAATTACACCTGAAGATTGCCCGGAACTTAGTCCGGTCATACTTCAGGAGTGAGGTCAGCAATCAACGGGCGGAAAAATTGAGGGGTATTAGCCCACAGGACCCAGGCGGCGTGTTCGCGAAAGTGAATAGCATATTCCGCAAGAACTCTCGAGTGAAGGTTTCGATTCTTGAAGTCACTAGTGATGAGATAAATCTTCTCGATAGGGCTGGTATCGAAATTGATACTACGACTCCGGATAGAAATGTGTAATCATTTTCTACTTTCTGATCGAACGCGGAACCGACCTCTCATCGGTTCTAGACGTTAAGTCTGAGTAGTGCTAACGGATGGTACCAACAGGTCAACCAATCCGTGCACCGTAACCCATTCATGCGGTGACTGCTTGTCGGCCAGCTAATTCGGAGAGGATTTCGGTCGCGGGTCTCCGAATGGGTTACGCTCAATTACAATATTTTCAGTCACCTGAACATGCCCGTTTTTCAAACGCGTCAACTATTACTCATCCAGAACGGGAAACCTACGTTACGTTAGTCCTGGATGTGATCTATCCACAGATCTCAAATCAAAAAAACGCTACAAAATCCCATAGGCGCGTTACCGATTCACCGACGCGGTACCGAAAAATATGCTACTCGAACTTAAACCGAAGAAAACTACTCTAAGGAAATGACGAAACAATCAAAGGTACCGCGTACCGCGCGCGACGCGAAACCGACTTCAGCGGATTTGTCGAAACCCTAACCTCGCGACGGCATACCTACCCTGCACTTCCCTTTCACGCTGAAAAAGAACGAGCCACTGAAAAGGAAAGTCGTTAGTTATCTAGCAATTCATGTTATTTTTATTTAGTTCCTAAAAATATATATAATTTTTCTATTAATATTTCTATTTTTATCTATCCTTATCCTGTAAGCTACTTTAATTAACTATCCTATTTTGTCGTAATCTGTATGAGAATTTTATACAATCAATTATTCGTGTTTAATATTAGGTTTAATGATTATTGAAAAATACGGTTAATAGCCATTTTACTAATCCTTGTTCAAATTTGTTGAAATTGATTTTCTCCTTAATAATTCAAAGGTTAAAAGAGTATGGAACTAATGTAACATAACTAAGCTAAAGTAAAGTAAACTAAGATAATGCAAATTATCGTGTTGTGGTTGGTTGGTTGTCATGTGTTCATATTATTAGTAAATGATTTTTGCTTCATCTAAATACAAAATTAGGCTCAGTCGTTTGTTGCTCGAACAAATCCGCCTTGTTGTGTATTTAAATTAAATGCTCTCTCTGTCGGTGTGCTGTCTACTTTTCGTTCCAGCTTGCCGTTTACGCGTTCTCTTGACAGTTGTTCAGGTTGTTAATTCTGTTGTGTTAATGTAATAATCGATACATAAACTAAAGTTAAATCTTTACATGCTTCTAAATCCTGCAATACATTTAAATTGATGTTATTAACTTAAGTCTGAAATTCTACCGTTTTGTTTGTTTTTATCTAGGGTAATTAAATTTAAGTTGCATATATTGTATCGTTATCCTTTATTTGATTCTTATTTACTTTTTTAAGACTTCAGACCGTAAACTGCCTGATAAATTTGAACACTGGATTTTTTGTTATAAAAATTTATACTAATTTTTTTTCTGAACAAATCTAAAAAAATATCCAAATCACAACATTTATTGCTATAAACGATACATTTCGTTTCTAATAATCTACGTTTTATAAAATTTTCGGCAAGACTGATTTTTGAATTTTTGTATAAATAACCCCGATTAAAATTATCGATTTGAATTTGAATATTTCGATTTCAGAGCTTTATCCTTAACATATTATAAAATCATGGTATGGTTATCATAAAAAGTCCATTTCTACTTCTATTCTCTACTACTTAAAAAGGCATTCAAATTATATACTTTAAATGTGAGCAAAATTTTGGTGAATATTTAAAACTAATGGTAATTTTTCGACTTGGTATTTGCTATTACATAGCATTCTGTTTCATGTTATGCTCGTCGAGTATTGGCGTAGTTTGCTCTCTTCTGATGCAACATTGGTATGGTTTATTTACTTCAGTTTTTCCCGAAGCCATTCCTCCGTCAAATCATCCAGATCGCGTACTTCAAATACTTTTGTCACTCCAACTTCCTTTTGCACCGCTGATTTAGTACCGGCATACATCATTTGAAGACTCATATGACTGTCTCTTGGTGTATAAAAATGAAGCACATCGGGTATGAAACTCGACCATCGTCATGAACCATACGATACGTGTAAACAATATAACGTGGCTGATGACCCGGTAAAAGTTCTTGGAGCTCAGCTATCGAGATGTTCTCAATGCATTCATCCACAACAATCATTTGTTTGTCGCGATCAACTTTCAATATTAGCGCCGCATTTTTGATAACGTGAGAAGCATACCCGCAAATAACGTTGATAACTTTTAATAGCATATGTTTATACCGTACAATGTACGTTGCTGCATCTTTACAAGTATCGTTTTTTTTTGTATAAATAAAAGACTTGCGTCGATAGATGCTAGGTATTCATCAATTTTACCGAAGACTGCAATCTGTACTGCGGATTGCAAGCGATATGCCAATTGATCAATCTGAACAAAGTAGCAAGCGTTACTTCGAATTTCCGCATTAAGAAGTGTCAAATCATTTTGGTGTTGAATTATTCTCCTACTGGATTCATTAAGAGAAATTGTTTTATCGAAGGTATATTCCCACTTAGTCCGCAGTTCACGCAACGTTAAATTTGATGAGGTGATCAGCCGCTGCATAGCTTCGCAATAATAGCAGCAAAGCTCTAGTGGATTTTGGTTGCGACAGTTTTTTACATTCATAGGCCGCCGGCGGCTTAAACAATTGCCACAATGGTTTGGTGCAAACCTCACAAGCTGTTGGCATATGATAACGGATTTGGGTAAACTCGTGTCCTTTATATATAATACTGGTTCCGCGTAAAGGACTCCCATCTAATTGCTGATTTTGCTGATCGTCAGGTCTTCTAGCCTCACCTTCACCTAGACAAAATTTTCTAATATTTCCTAAGTCTTTATTAACTAAACTAACCTCTTTCATGATTGGAGCCTGTTGATCTTCCTGCCGAGTTTGACAGAGTTCCCTTTTGTTTCCGAAACCTTTCAGCGCGTACAACGAGCTTACCCGGAGATTCTCGTACACTTAACCACCAGCATAATTGGTACAACTATAACATTTCTTGGAAGTTAATGTAACAATTGCCCACTTTTTACGGGAAACACAGAAACTTCACGAATTTTGCGATTCACGACAATGGACACGATAGCAGACGACAGCAACGAAAAACGAAGCCGACATGTGGCTGTCAAAAATCCCGGTTGTCACCTCGGAACAAACATCTGTGTGTGGAATGGCACGCCATATGGCGGCAATGTGCCTCTCCAGATGTCGCCAGTGGCATAGTTTTCTCGATGGCCACGGTGGAGGGGCATTTCCAGATGGCTATGTCTCGAAATGTGCCGGGGTTGGATTAATTCTATATTTCGAATATTTATATCCACGGATCTAAATATTTGGACAGAAAAAAAAAATATTTTCTGCACAACGATATCCGCACGACAGATGTAGTCCGCTGGCACTTCGAGGACATATCCATCTGGCCGGTTACAAGGGTTCGGGATCGGAATCACTTCGATTCCCGGGCGTAGGCGTCACATTACACATTCCCCCCCCCCCCAAAATCGAAGTAATTACGATCCCGTCTCCTATATAAAAGGTCTTGGTTAGGGCCGTGGCGGGTCGAAGGTCGGTTTCGAAGGATAGGCTACAACCATGTTCGTGAAGACTCGACAGTGACTATATAGTAGGGAGTCGGGTGTTATTCGGAGGTCTTCGTCTAAGCAGAGATTGGGGTAAGCCAAGGTTTCTCGTGGGAATTAGTTGCACTTCATCGTCTAAGGTCTTTTGCGTGGTAAGTTCCCAGGGTTTTACCAGTCATGTCCGCGATGAGGTATCGGGTGGGGCTTATGACTTGTATGACTCGACACTTCACGAATTTCTTGTCTAGTTTGGCATTGTAATGTCGGGTGGCATCGCTCTGTCGGAAGTTTCGACGATATATTTTGTCGCCGGCCTTAAAGCCAGAAGGATGAGATCGCAAGTTGTACCGCTCCTCTCCCATCCGTCTACTTTCTTCAATCTTCTCCCGCAGTTGATCTCGCAGAAGTTGGAGCTTTTCGTGCGGTTCTAGAACCACGATTGGGTCCTCTAGCGATTTCAGCTGCCGCAATAGCCGGTAAGCGCTCCCATGACAGATCATGTACTGGCCGAACACTGCAAAATACGGCGAAATGCCGGTAGTGGCGTGGTACGACGAGCGCAACGCACTAGTGATGGCGGACAATTTGCGATCCCAGTCCCTCTGATTCGGGTGGACATAGGCGCGAATGGCCGCTATGAGCGTACGATTCAGTCGTTCGGATGCGTTGGCTTGTGGTGAATAGACGGCAGTTCGTTGGTGGATGATGCCGTATTTGGACATTAGGTCTCGGAACTTGCTGGAGGTGAACTGGACCCCATTGTCGGAGACAAGTTTCTCCGGAACTCCAAACATGTGAAAGACTCGGTTCTCCAAAAAGCTGATTATAGGTCCAGTGTGCATGTTACGTAGTGGTTCTATGATAGGGAATTTAGAGAGCTCCCGTGTGACCAGAAGCAGATCGAGGGTAAGGACCGATTAGATCAATGTACAAGCGCTGGAACACGCGTTCGGGGACCTCAACCTTACCCATGGGAGGCCGAAGAATGGTGTTGGGCGCTTTAGTGCACTTGCATAGCTCGCAAGAGGCTACGTACGCTTTTATCTGTTGTGCCATCTTAGGCCAAAAGAAACAGGTTTTCAACCGCCTAAGTGTACGACCGTATCCGCCGTGCGCACTTGATGGGTGGTCATGAGCCCATCTGATAAGATCAGTGGTTAATTCTTCGGGCACCCACAACTTCCACTGTTCTTCTTCTTGTATGGGGTCTCCGGATGCGTGTCCCATCCGTTTGTAAATAAATCCATCCGTCAACCGCAGTTCAGGAAGCTGGGACAGTTGATTCTGGATAGTGTGGATCAGTTGGGTGTAGCTGGCTGACTTGAAGGCAGGATGGTCCAAATCGATCAATTGGGGGCTGTCGTCCTCTTGGACCAACTCGGCTCCTTCAGGGGCAAACATTCTGGATAGGGTGTCGGGGACTACATGCTGGCTTCCTTTTCGGTGGCGAATTGTGAAGTCAAATGCCTGTAGTTTCAGTGCCCACCTGGCCAATCTGCCGTTGAGATCAGTCTGGCTCATTAGCCATTTCAGAGAAGCGTGATCCGTAACGATTTCAAAGGTGTGTCCCTCCACATAGGCTCGGAAGCGTTTCACTGCCAACACCGCGGCTAAACATTCTTGCTCGGAGACCGTGTAATTTCGCTGGGCTGGGTTCAGCTTGTGAGACATGAAGGCTATAGGTCTCTCCTCGCCGTCTTGTGCAACCTGGACTAAGACTGCTCCCACCCCATGTTGACTCGCGTCACAATGGATTGAGAACGGTTTGTCAAAGTCCGGGCTGTGCAGTACGGGGGCTGTAGTCAGACTCTTCTTTAGCTCTTCAAAGGCTCGCAAGCTGGGCTCTTCCCAGACGAATTTACGTCCCTTACGCAGCATGTCGGTCAAAGGAGTGGTTATGGTGGCATAGTCACGTACAAAACGCTGGTACCATCCGCATAAACCTAAGAATCGGCGTAACTGTTTGGTGGTCTTGGGTAGTGGAAAAACGTCAATCGCTTGAGTCTTTTCCGGATCGGTCTTGATATGGCCATGCCCAATGATGTGACCTAAATACTTCACCTCCGTCATCACGAACTGGCTCTTCCTTATGTTGATGGTTAATCTTGCCCTCCGGATGTGTAGAGCCACCTCCTGAAGCAGGTCGATGTGTTCATCGAAGGTCTCGGTTATAAGCAACAGATCGTCCAAGTAAACGAAAACTTGGTGCCGCAAATGAGGTGGTATCACCTTATCCATAAGGCGCGTCATTGTTTGGGGGGCATTACACAATCCGAATGGCATGGTCACGAATTGATATAGGGGCCGACCTGGGACTGTGAAGGCTGTTTTCTCCTTTGAACCGGGGTCTAAAGGAATTTGCCAGAAGGCGTCTTTGAGGTCTAAGCTCGTGATGAAATGGGCTTTAGGCAATCGACTCAAAATGCCTTCGATCAACGGTAGAGGATATGCGTCCTTGACTGTGACGGCGTTCAAGCGTCTGGCATCTAAGCATAACCGGACCTTGTTCGGCTTGACCACTAAGGTGACTGGGGAAGCCCACGCGCTCTGTGATTCTTCGATTACGCCTAATGCTAACATTCGATCCACTTCGGCATATAACGATTTTTCCTTCGCCGGAGATATGGCGAAATGTCTTTGTTTTATGGGTTTCGCATCCCCCACATCTATAGTGTGGAACACCAGGGCAGTCCGCCCGAGACCTTCTTTCTCGTGCGATGGAAAAGCCGATATAGCCGAGTCAAGACGCAGTTGCTGAGTTACATCCAGTGTATGCCGTAATAAGTTAGTGGGTTGAGATTGGTCAGGAACGGTGGTGACGGACTCCAGGGTCGAACCGGAAAATAGTGCCGGGGCCAAGTTAAATTTTCGAACGAAATCCACTCCTAGGTAAAGATTCTGGGTTAACTGAGGTATAATGAAAAATTCCATAGGTTTAGTTACCCCTTTAAAGGTGACATCCGTCATAATTTTTCCCACTACAGAGTGACGAGTTCCGTCCGCCGTGCTTAACCAGGAGGTGAAATGACGGATTTGGTCCGCGTGCTTTGCCAGTACCTCCCCTGCAAACTCGGCAGATATGCAATTCACACTGGCTCCCGTATCGACTAAGCCTGATACTCGTTTTTGCAGGAGGTGTACTGACGCATATGGCCGAACATCATCCCTCAATAATTCGTCTAAGTATATGTCCTTCAACACTTTCCTCGACTGCCTGACTTTTCTCCAGAAGCTCCGCATCCGACGCGTGGCTCGCTTGCTTCGCGGTGGGACAGTTGTGGCCAATTCCTCATGGAAGATGCGCTGTCGAGTAGCCAAATAATTCCGCAGTCTGACATGAAAAGGTTTTACATGCCAAGGAACTTTCGCCTCGCTATCATTCCCTTGCGCGTTGGCCTCGGCGGAGGACGGCGTCGGTTGTGGAACTTCGGGAGAACTGTGTTTAGCGGTGCGAGTCAGCAGAGTTGGAGTCCGGTTGGGAGCTGGGTCATAGCTGGTGATGGGGTCAAAATTGGTTCGTCCGGGGTTTAGGAGTGCCGACGGGTGGTCGCGGCACTCGGTGGCAAGTTTTTTCGCCCTTTGCAATTTGCACAGTCAGGGGCGTATGTGTCGGCCTTCCCGCAGCGGTAGCAGAAAAGCGTCGGCTCCGCTGGACATGCATAGAACCGATGTCCCGGTTGTCGGCAGTTCCAACAGACTGTCGGGCTTGTAATTGCTTCAAGGGAGGGTCGATCAATCAAGGCTGGGTCCTCAAGCTCCGGTGGTGCTCCGCTCCTCGGTACTGGTACTGGATCAGCAAGCAGGTGGTCCGCTGCCATCAACTCCGCGGTGTGATGATTTCGGGGATTTGGTCCCGTTATGCGAGGTTGTGGACGGAAGGTACCACGCCGCTCATCCAAGTGTTCTTGTCTGCGGGCATGGAGGCGCAATCCCTGTATGGCGTTGATGGGAAAATGCAGAAGGCTGTACTGGAGATCCCAGCGCATATTCTCTCTGATAATTTCTACCAATTCGTCCTCGGGCATGGTATTTTGCAGGCGAGTTCTCAATCTCACTATACTGGTGTAGTACTGGTCGAACGGTTCGTGAGCGCCTTGTTTCCGTTTCTTTATTTGCTCTCTTAGCTCTCTCTCAGTGAAGCCATCCTCAAATCGATTGCGGAAGGCTGCACTGAAAGAGTGCCAAGTGGGACGTGGCGTTGACTCTTTAAAGCTCCAGTACCAGTCGGCAGCGTCGCCGCTGAACAAAAGATGTGCATGCCGGAGGAAGGCCGAGGAATCACCTCCCAGGGTGCTGGATACCAACGCTTGAATCCGGAAAAGGAACCGGTCCGCCGATATCATATCGTTGAACCCTGTAAAGTTCAGGCGCCAACTCTCCATGATACGAGGCGTCGGGTCTCGAAAAGGTGCCAATGCGTTCCCGGGGGGAATCACATCCTCGATTGACCTGTGGTACTGAACTGCCTCGGGGGCTGGAGGTACCAACGGGGGTCCGGTACTGTGTCGCGGTCTGTATTCGGGAGCTCTGGGATCCATTCCCGAGTTCCTTGGAGGTGGGACCCATTGCTCGGCTTGTCGGGAGTGGGGCATCGCCACACTGGGATTTGGCTCCCAGCCAAGCGGAGTTCTCACGCGGCTGGGTGGTTGGCTCAACGGGAGATTCTGGATCTTTCCCTCCAGGTTGCCAATCCTCTCCGACATATCCCTCATCAACGCCACGAGGGTGTCAATGGAGTGGGCGGAAGGCATGGTTGTCACCTCGGACACGACACTTGCAGCCGGAAATTCACCGCCTACTGCTCCTTGCAGGTCTAAGAGTGGTTGTGACGGTTCGGCTTCTGGAGCTCCTTTCGCCACTGCTCCACGCGTCGGTAGGGGCGTTCCGATGGGGACGTCTAGGGCGGTCCGCTCGATGGGTCGCCGACATAATGGGCAACTCTCTGACGTGAGGAGGAGCTGTTGTACACAGGCACGATGGAATAGATGTCCACAATCCAATCGCACGCTGTGTACCCCCTCCACTACGTCCTCGAAGCAGATCCCGCAGTTAGCTGGTTGGACCGTTTTGGATCTGGTCCAACGCTTGTCTGGGGTCCGCTTCGTTGCCATCTTTGATTTTTGCTGATTTTGGGGTGGGTGCTATGTCTTAGTGACGAAAAAAAAAGAAAAATGTAATTATATACTACGACTAAGGACTTAAGTATAATATGACTAAAGGCTTAAAAATACTTTAGTGGCCGATAGTGGCGAGCTATTTATGTAAAATTGAAAAAAAAATTTAATTAGTATATACTTTCCTTTCCAGTGGTCGACTCCTTCAACGGGAAAAGAGAGTGCGTGGTAATCTGCCGAAGAAAGGGTGCTTTTGGTCGATTTACGAAATTTATCCCCATACCCACATACATTACAAACCGTTTCTAATCTACGTTAAATGACTCGACGAGACAAGTGGTAGAGCTACCGTAACGACTTTGTACGCGGTCAAAATTCCCGACGCGTGGAAGCATTCCGGGCTTCGCAACTCCAGCATACGCCACCGAACGTTGAACCGGTACCACTCGTCTAACACGCATAAGAAATAGTTAGAATCCTTCCGCGACATAAAGGCAAGGTAGCCTTCTATTTTCTTGAGAGTCCATGCTGATAGGTAAACCCATCAGACTGGCAGTTCCATCAAGAAAATAGAAGGTCCTTACAGGGGTTAGCCTAGGACAACACATCGGAAGGATTCTGTCGCGAAAGCAAAATCAAACAAAGGAGAGCGGAAGCTACAACTCACGTGAAGCGACTGCTAGTGTGTATCACACAACTCCACTGCTCCTGTTAGTGGGACTCGAGTACCAAAGTACCTTACATCCTCCGTAAAGGACCAACTCGTCAGAAGACGCGAAGTTCTTTCCCCCTTAGGATGTTTTTTGGGCCCCACGTTGGGCGCCATTTGTAATGATTTTCTACTTTCTGATCGAACGCGGAACCGACCTCTCATCGGTTCTAGACGTTAAGTCTGAGTAGTGCCAACGGATGGTACCAACAGGTCAACCAATCCGTGCACCGTAACCCATTCATGCGGTGACTGCTTGTCGGCCAGCTAGTTCGGAGAGGATTTCGGTCGCGGGTCTCCGAATGGGTTACGCTCAATTACAATATTTTCAGTCACCTGAACATGCCCGTTTTTCAAACGCGTCAACTATTACTCATCCAGAACGGGAAACCTACGTTACGTTAGTCCTGGATGTGATCTATCCACAGATCTCAAATCAAAAAAACGCTACAAAATCCCAAAGGCGCGTTACCGATTCACCGACGCGGTACCGAAAAATATGCTACTCGAACTTAAACCGAAGAAAACTACTCTAAGGAAATGACGAAACAATCAAAGGTACCGCGAAACCGACTTCAGCGGATTTGTCGAAACCCTAACCTCGCGACGGCATACCTACCCTGCACTTCCCTTTCACGCTGAAAAAGAACGAGCCACTGAAAAGGAAAGTCGTTAGTTATCTAGCAATTCATGTTATTTTTATTTAGTTCCTAAAAATATATATAATTTTT
This sequence comes from Odontomyia ornata, assembly GCA_963969285.1. Classification (NCBI taxonomy): domain Eukaryota; kingdom Metazoa; phylum Arthropoda; class Insecta; order Diptera; family Stratiomyidae; genus Odontomyia; species Odontomyia ornata. The sequence goes on along the minus strand of OZ017742.1, from coordinate 197,864,253 downwards.
CTATTAATATTTCTATTTTTATCTATCCTTATCCTGTAAGCTACTTTAATTAACTATCCTATTTTGTCGTAATCTGTATGAGAATTTTATACAATTAATTATTCGTGTTTAATATTAGGTTTAATGATTATTGAAAAATACGGTTAATAGCCATTTTACTAATCCTTGTTCAAATTTGTTGAAATTGATTTTCTCCTTAATAATTCAAAGGTTAAAAGAGTATGGAACTAATGTAACATAACTAAGCTAAAGTAAAGTAAACTAAGATAATGCAAATTATCGTGTTGTGGTTGGTTGGTTGTCATGTGTTCATATTATTAGTAAATGATTTTTGCTTCATCTAAATACAAAATTAGGCTCAGTCGTTTGTTGCTCGAACAAATCCGCCTTGTTGTGTATTTAAATTAAATGCTCTCTCTGTCGGTGTGCTGTCTACTTTTCGTTCCAGCTTGCCGTTTACGCGTTCTCTTGACAGTTGTTCAGGTTGTTAATTCTGTTGTGTTAATGTAATAATCGATACATAAACTAAAGTTAAATCTTTACATGCTTCTAAATCCTGCAATACATTTAAATTGATGTTATTAACTTAAGTCTGAAATTCTACCGTTTTGTTTGTTTTTATCTAGGGTAATTAAATTTAAGTTGCATATATTGTATCGTTATCCTTTATTTGATTCTTATTTACTTTTTTAAGACTTCAGACCGTAAACTGCCTGATAAATTTGAACACTGGATTTTTTGTTATAAAAATTTATACTAATTTTTTTTCTGAACAAATCTAAAAAAATATCCAAATCACAACATTTATTGCTATAAACGATACATTTCGTTTCTAATAATCTACGTTTTATAAAATTTTCGGCAAGACTGATTTTTGAATTTTTGTATAAATAACCCCGATTAAAATTATCGATTTGAATTTGAATATTTCGATTTCAGAGCTTTATCCTTAACATATTATAAAATCATGGTATGGTTATCATAAAAAGTCCATTTCTACTTCTATTCTCTACTACTTAAAAAGGCATTCAAATTATATACTTTAAATGTGAGCAAAATTTTGGTGAATATTTAAAACTAATGGTAATTTTTCGACTTGGTATTTTCTATTACATAGCATTCTGTTTCATGTTATGCTCGTCGAGTATTGGCGTAGTTTGCTCTCTTCTGATGCAACATTGGTATGGTTTATTTACTTCAGTTTTTCCCGAAGCCATTCCTCCGTCAAATCATCCAGATCGCGTACTTCAAATACTTTTGTCACTCCAACTTCCTTTTGCACCGCTGATTTAGTACCGGCATACATCATTTGAAGACTCATATGACTGTCTCTTGGTGTATAAAAATGAAGCACATCGGGTATGAAACTCGACCATCGTCATGAACCATACGATACGTGTAAACAATATAACGTGGCTGATGACCCGGTAAAAGTTCTTGGAGCTCAGCTATCGAGATGTTCTCAATGCATTCATCCACAACAATCATTTGTTTGTCGCGATCAACTTTCAATATTAGCGCCGCATTTTTGATAACGTGAGAAGCATACCCGCGAATAACGTTGATAACTTTTAATAGCATATGTTTATACCGTACAATGTACGTTGCTGCATCTTTACAAGTATCGTTTTTTTTTGTATAAATAAAAGACTTGCGTCGATAGATGCTAGGTATTCATCAATTTTACCGAAGACTGCAATCTGTACTGCGGATTGCAAGCGATATGCCAATTGATCAATCTGAACAAAGTAGCAAGCGTTACTTCGAATTTCCGCATTAAGAAGTGTCAAATCATTTTGGTGTTGAATTATTCTCCTACTGGATTCATTAAGAGAAATTGTTTTATCGAAGGTATATTCCCACTTAGTCCGCAGTTCACGCAACGTTAAATTTGATGAGGTGATCAGCCGCTGCATAGCTTCGCAATAATAGCAGCAAAGCTCTAGTGGATTTTGGTTGCGACAGTTTTTTACATTCATAGGCCGCCGGCGGCTTAAACAATTGCCACAAGGGTTTGGTGCAAACCTCACAAGCTGTTGGCATATGATAACGGATTTGGGTAAACTCGTGTCCTTTATATATAATACTGGTTCCGCGTAAAGGACTCCCATCTAATTGCTGATTTTGCTGATCGTCAGGTCTTCTAGCCTCACCTTCACCTAGACAAAATTTTCTAATATTTCCTAAGTCTTTATTAACTAAACTAACCTCTTTCATGATTGGAGCCTGTTGATCTTCCTGCCGAGTTTGACAGAGTTCCCTTTTGTTTCCGAAACCTTTCAGCGCGTACAACGAGCTTACCCGGAGATTCTCGTACACTTAACCACCAGCATAATTGGTACAACTATAACATTTCTTGGAAGTTAATGTAACAATTGCCCACTTTTTACGGGAAACACAGAAACTTCACGAATTTTGCGATTCACGACAATGGACACGATAGCAGACGACAGCAACGAAAAACGAAGCCGACATGTGGCTGTCAAAAATCCCGGTTGTCACCTCGGAACAAACATCTGTGTGTGGAATGGCACGCCATATGGCGGCAATGTGCCTCTCCAGATGTCGCCAGTGGCATAGTTTTCTCGATGGCCACGGTGGAGGGGCATTTCCAGATGGCTATGTCTCGAAATGTGCCGGGGTTGGATTAATTCTATATTTCGAATATTTATATCCACGGATCTAAATATTTGGACAGAAAAAAAAAATATTTTCTGCACAACGATATCCGCACGACAGATGTAGTCCGCTGGCACTTCGAGGACATATCCATCTGGCCGGTTACAAGGGTTCGGGATCGGAATCACTTCGATTCCCGGGCGTAGGCGTCACATTACACATTCCCCCCCCCAAAATCGAAGTAATTACGATCCCGTCTCCTATATAAAAGGTCTTGGTTAGGGCCGTGGCGGGTCGAAGGTCGGTTTCGAAGGATAGGCTACAACCATGTTCGTGAAGACTCGACAGTGACTATATAGTAGGGAGTCGGGTGTTATTCGGAGGTCTTCGTCTAAGCAGAGATTGGGGTAAGCCAAGGTTTCTCGTGGGAATTAGTTGCACTTCATCGTCTAAGATCTTTTGCGTGGTAAGTTCCCAGATTTTTACCAGTCATGTCCGCGATGAGGTATCGGGTGGGGCTTATAACTTGTATGACTCGACACTTCACGAATTTCTTGTCTAGTTTGGCATTGTAATGTCGGGTGGCATCGCTCTGTCGGAAGTTTCGACGATATATTTCGTCGCCGGCCTTAAAGCCAGAAGGATGAGATCGCAAGTTGTACCGCTCCTCTCCCATCCGTCTACTTTCTTCAATCTTCTCCCGCAGTTGATCTCGCAGAAGTTGGAGCTTTTCGTGCGGTTCTAGAACCACGATTGGGTCCTCTAGCGATTTCAGCTGCCGCAATAGCCGGTAAGCGCTCCCATGACAGATCATGTACTGGCCGAACACTGCGAAATACGGCGAAATGCCGGTAGTGGCGTGGTACGACGAGCGCAGCGCACTAGTGATGGCGGACAATTTGCGATCCCAGTCCCTCTGATTCGGGTGGACATAGGCGCGAATGGCCGCTATGAGCGTACGATTCAGTCGTTCGGATGCGTTGGCTTGTGGTGAATAGACGGCAGTTCGTTGGTGGATGATGCCGTATTTGGACATTAGGTCTCGGAACTTGCTGGAGGTGAACTGGACCCCATTGTCGGAGACAAGTTTCTCCGGAACTCCAAACATGTGAAAGACTCGGTTCTCCAAAAAGCTGATTATAGGTCCAGTGTGCATGTTACGTAGTGGTTCTATGATAGGGAATTTAGAGAGCTGGTCCAGGACCACGACAGCTCCCGTGTGACCAGAAGCAGATCGAGGGTAAGGACCGATTAGATCAATGTACAAGCGCTGGAACACGCGTTCGGGGACCTCAACCTTACCCATGGGTGGCCGAAGAATGGTGTTGGGCGCTTTAGTGCACTTGCATAGCTCGCAAGAGGCTACGTACGCTTTTATCTGTTGTGCCATCTTAGGCCAAAAGAAACAGGTTTTCAACCGCCTAAGTGTACGACCGTATCCGCCGTGCGCACTTGATGGGTGGTCATGAGCCCGTCTGATAAGATCAGTGGTTAATTCTTCGGGCACCCACAACTTCCACTGTTCTTCTTCTTGTATGGGGTCTCCGGATGCATGTCCCATCCGTTTGTAAATAAATCCATCCGTCAACCGCAGTTCAGGAAGCTGGGACAGTTGATTCTGGATAGTGTGGATCAGTTGGGTGTAGCTGGCTGACTTGAAGGCAGGATGGTCCAAATCGATCAATTGGGGGCTGTCGTCCTCTTGGACCAACTCGGCTCCTTCAGGGGCAAACATTCTGAATAGGGTGTCGGGGACTACATGCTGGCTTCCTTTTCGGTGGCGAATTGTGAAGTCAAATGCCTGTAGTTTCAGTGCCCACCTGGCCAATCTGCCGTTGAGATCAGTCTGGCTCATTAGCCATTTCAGAGAAGCGTGATCCGTAACGATTTCAAAGGTGTGTCCCTCCACATAGGCTCGGAAGCGTTTCACTGCCAACACCGCGGCTAAACATTCTTGCTCGGAGACCGTGTAATTTCGCTGGGCTGGGTTCAGCTTGTGAGACATGAAGGCTATAGGTCTCTCCTCGCCGTCTTGTGCAACCTGGACTAAGACTGCTCCCACCCCATGTTGACTCGCGTCACAATGGATTGAGAACGGTTTGTCAAAGTCCGGGCTGTGCAGTACGGGGGCTGTAGTCAGACTCTTCTTTAGCTCTTCAAAGGCTCGCAAGCTGGGCTCTTCCCAGACGAATTTACGTCCCTTACGCAGCATGTCGGTCAAAGGAGTGGTTATGGTGGCATAGTCACGTACAAAACGCTGGTACCATCCGCATAAACCTAAGAATCGGCGTAACTGTTTGGTGGTCTTGGGTAGTGGAAAAACGTCAATCGCTTGAGTCTTTTCCGGATCGGTCTTGATATGGCCATGCCCAATGATGTGACCTAAATACTTCACCTCCGTCATCACGAACTGGCTCTTCCTTATGTTGATGGTTAATCTTGCCCTCCGGATGTGTAGAGCCACCTCCTGAAGCAGGTCGATGTGTTCATCGAAGGTCTCGGTTATAAGCAACAGATCGTCCAAGTAAACGAAAACTTGGTGCCGCAAATGAGGTGGTATCACCTTATCCATAAGGCGCGTCATTGTTTGGGGGGCATTACACAATCCGAATGGCATGGTCACGAATTGATATAGGGGCCGACCTGGGACTGTGAAGGCTGTTTTCTCCTTTGAACCGGGGTCTAAAGGAATTTGCCAGAAGGCGTCTTTGAGGTCTAAGCTCGTGATGAAATGGGCTTTAGGCAATCGACTCAAAATGCCTTCGATCAACGGTAGAGGATATGCGTCCTTGACTGTGACGGCGTTCAAGCGTCTGGCATCTAAGCATAACCGGACCTTGTTCGGCTTGACCACTAAGGTGACTGGGGAAGCCCACGCGCTCTGTGATTCTTCGATTACGCCTAATGCTAACATTCGATCCACTTCGGCATATAACGATTTTTCCTTCGCCGGAGATATGGCGAAATGTCTTTGTTTTATGGGTTTCGCATCCCCCACATCTATAGTGTGGAACACCAGGGCAGTCCGCCCGAGACCTTCTTTCTCGTGCGATGGAAAAGCCGATATAGCTGAGTCAAGACGCAGTTGCTGAGTTACATCCAGTGTATGCCGTAATAAGTTAGTGGGTTGAGATTGGTCAGGAACGGTGGTGACGGACTCCAGGGTCGAACCGGAAAATAGTGCCGGGGCCAAGTTAAATTTTCGAACGAAATCCACTCCTAGGTAAAGATTCTGGGTTAACTGAGGTATAATGAAAAATTCCATAGGTTTAGTTACCCCTTTAAAGGTGACATCCGTCATAATTTTTCCCACTACAGAGTGACGAGTTCCGTCCGCCGTGCTTAACCAGGAGGTGAAATGACGGATTTGGTCCGCGTGCTTTGCCAGTACCTCCCCTGCAAACTCGGCAGATATGCAATTCACACTGGCTCCCGTATCGACTAAGCCTGATACTCGTTTTTGCAGGAGGTGTACTGACGCATATGGCCGAACATCATCCCTCAATAATTCGTCTAAGTATATGTCCTTCAACACTTTCCTCGACTGCCTGACTTTTCTCCAGAAGCTCCGCATCCGACGCGTGGCTCGCTTGCTTCGCGGTGGGACAGTTGTGGCCAATTCCTCATGGAAGATGCGCTGTCGAGTAGCCAAATAATTCCGCAGTCTGACATGAAAAGGTTTTACATGCCAAGGAACTTTCGCCTCGCTATCATTCCCTTGCGCGTTGGCCTCGGCGGAGGACGGCGTCGGTTGTGGAACTTCGGGAGAACTGTGTTTAGCGGTGCGAGTCAGCAGAGTTGGAGTCCGGTTGGGAGCTGGGTCATAGCTGGTGATGGGGTCAAAATTGGTTCGTCCGGGGTTTAGGAGTGCCGACGGGTGGTCGCGGCACTCGGTGGCAAGTTTTTTCGCCCTTTGCAATTTGCACAGTCAGGGGCGTATGTGTCGGCCTTCCCGCAGCGGTAGCAGAAAAGCGTCGGCTCCGCTGGACATGCATAGAACCGATGTCCCGGTTGTCGGCAGTTCCAACAGACTGTCGGGCTTGTAATTGCTTCAAGGGAGGGTCGATCAATCAAGGCTGGGTCCTCAAGCTCCGGTGGTGCTCCGCTCCTCGGTACTGGTACTGGATCAGCAAGCAGGTGGTCCGCTGCCATCAACTCCGCGGTGTGATGATTTCGGGGATTTGGTCCCGTTATGCGAGGTTGTGGACGGAAGGTACCACGCCGCTCATCCAAGTGTTCTTGTCTGCGGGCATGGAGGCGCAATCCCTGTATGGTGTTGATGGGAAAATGCAGAAGGCTGTTCTGGAGATCCCAGCGCATATTCTCTCTGATAATTTCTACCAATTCGTCCTCGGGCATGGTATTTCGCAGGCGAGTGCTCAATCTCACTATACTGGTGTAGTACTGGTCGAACGGTTCGTGAGCGCCTTGTTTCCGTTTCTTTATTTGCTCTCTTAGCTCTCTCTCAGTGAAGCCATCCTTAAATCGATTGCGGAAGGCTGCACTGAAAGAGTGCCAAGTGGGACGTGGCGTTGACTCTTTAAAGCTCCAGTACCAGTCGGCAGCGTCGCCGCTGAACAAAAGATGTGCATGCCGGAGGAAGGCCGAGGAATCACCTCCCAGGGTGCTGGATACCAACGCCTGAATCCGGAAAAGGAACCGGTCCGCCGATATCATATCGTTGAACCCTGTAAAGTTCAGGCGCCAACTCTCCATGATACGAGGCGTCGGGTCTCGAAAAGGTGCCAATGCGTTCCCGGGGGGAATCACATCCTCGATTGACCTGTGGTACTGAACTGCCTCGGGGGCTGGAGGTACCAACGGGGGTCCGGTACTGTGTCGCGGTCTGTATTCGGGAGCTCTGGGATCCATTCCCGAGTTCCTTGGAGGTGGGACCCATTGCTCGGCTTGTCGGGAGTGGGGCATCGCCACACTGGGATTTGGCTCCCAGCCAAGCGGAGTTCTCACGCGGCTGGGTGGTTGGCTCAACGGGAGATTCTGGATCTTTCCCTCCAGGTTGCCAATCCTCTCCGACATATCCCTCATCAACGCCACGAGGGTGTCAATGGAGTGGGCGGAAGGCATGGTTGTCACCTCGGACACGACACTTGCAGCCGGAAATTCACCGCCTACTGCTCCTTGCAGGTCTAAGAGTGGTTGTGACGGTTCGGCTTCTGGAGCTCCTTTCGCCACTGCTCCACGCGTCGGTAGGGGCGTTCCGATGGGGACGTCTAGGGCGGTCCGCTCGATGGGTCGCCGACATAATGGGCAACTCTCTGACGTGAGGAGGAGCTGTTGTACACAGGCACGATGGAATAGATGTCCACAATCCAATCGCACGCTGTGTACCCCCTCCACTACGTCCTCGAAGCAGATCCCGCAGTTAGCTGGTTGGACCGTTTTGGATCTGGTCCAACGCTTGTCTGGGGTCCGCTTCGTTGCCATCTTTGATTTTTGCTGATTTTGGGGTGGGTGCTATGTCTTAGTGACGAAAAAAAAAGAAAAATGTAATTATATACTACGACTAAGGACTTAAGTATAATATGACTAAAGGCTTAAAAATACTTTAGTGGCCGATAGTGGCGAGCTATTTATGTAAAATTGAAAAAAAAATTTAATTAGTATATACTTTCCTTTCCAGTGGTCGACTCCTTCAACGGGAAAAGAGAGTGCGTGGTAATCTGCCGAAGAAAGGGTGCTTTTGGTCGATTTACGAAATTTATCCCCATACCCACATACATTACAAACCGTTTCTAATCTACGTTAAATGACTCGACGAGACAAGTGGTAGAGCTACCGTAACGACTTTGTACGCGGTCAAAATTCCCGACGCGTGGAAGCATTCCGGGCTTCGCAACTCCAGCATACGCCACCGAACGTTGAACCGGTACCACTCGTCTAACACGCATAAGAAATAGTTAGAATCCTTCCGCGACATAAAGGCAAGGTAGCCTTCTATTTTCTTGAGAGTCCATGCTGATAGGTAAACCCATCAGACTGGCAGTTCCATCAAGAAAATAGAAGGTCCTTACAGGGGTTAGCCTAGGACAACACATCGGAAGGATTCTGTCGCGAAAGCAAAATCAAACAAAGGAGAGCGGAAGCTACAACTCACGTGAAGCGACTGCTAGTGTGTATCACACAACTCCACTGCTCCTGTTAGTGGGACTCGAGTACCAAAGTACCTTACATCCTCCGTAAAGGACCAACTCGTCAGAAGACGCGAAGTTCTTTCCCCCTTAGGATGTTTTTTGGGCCCCACGTTGGGCGCCATTTGTAATGATTTTCTACTTTCTGATCGAACGCAGAACCGACCTCTCATCGGTTCTAGACGTTAAGTCTGAGTAGTGCCAACGGATGGTACCAACAGGTCAACCAATCCGTGCACCGTAACCCATTCATGCGGTGACTGCTTGTCGGCCAGCTAGTTCGGAGAGGATTTCGGTCGCGGGTCTCCGAATGGGTTACGCTCAATTACAATATTTTCAGTCACCTGAACATGCCCGTTTTTCAAACGCGTCAACTATTACTCATCCAGAACGGGAAACCTACGTTACGTTAGTCCTGGATGTGATCTATCCACAGATCTCAAATCAAAAAAACGCTACAAAATCCCATAGGCGCGTTACCGATTCACCGACGCGGTACCGAAAAATATGCTACTCGAACTTAAACCGAAGAAAACTACTCTAAGGAAATGACGAAACAATCAAAGGTACCGCGTACCGCGCGCGACGCGAAACCGACTTCAGCGGATTTGTCGAAACCCTAACCTCGCGACGGCATACCTACCCTGCACTTCCCTTTCACGCTGAAAAAGAACGAGCCACTGAAAAGGAAAGTCGTTAGTTATCTAGCAATTCATGTTATTTTTATTTAGTTCCTAAAAATATATATAATTTTTCTATTAATATTTCTATTTTTATCTATCCTTATCCTGTAAGCTACTTTAATTAACTATCCTATTTTGTCGTAATCTGTATGAGAATTTTATACAATTAATTATTCGTGTTTAATATTAGGTTTAATGATTATTGAAAAATACGGTTAATAGCCATTTTACTAATCCTTGTTCAAATTTGTTGAAATTGATTTTCTCCTTAATAATTCAAAGGTTAAAAGAGTATGGAACTAATGTAACATAACTAAGCTAAAGTAAAGTAAACTAAGATAATGCAAATTATCGTGTTGTGGTTGGTTGGTTGTCATGTGTTCATATTATTAGTAAATGATTTTTGCTTCATCTAAATACAAAATTAGGCTCAGTCGTTTGTTGCTCGAACAAATCCGCCTTGTTGTGTATTTAAATTAAATGCTCTCTCTGTCGGTGTGCTGTCTACTTTTCGTTCCAGCTTGCCGTTTACGCGTTCTCTTGACAGTTGTTCAGGTTGTTAATTCTGTTGTGTTAATGTAATAATCGATACATAAACTAAAGTTAAATCTTTACATGCTTCTAAATCCTGCAATACATTTAAATTGATGTTATTAACTTAAGTCTGAAATTCTACCGTTTTGTTTGTTTTTATCTAGGGTAATTAAATTTAAGTTGCATATATTGTATCGTTATCCTTTATTTGATTCTTATTTACTTTTTTAAGACTTCAGACCGTAAACTGCCTGATAAATTTGAACACTGGATTTTTTGTTATAAAAATTTATACTAATTTTTTTTCTGAACAAATCTAAAAAAATATCCAAATCACAACATTTATTGCTATAAACGATACATTTCGTTTCTAATAATCTACGTTTTATAAAATTTTCGGCAAGACTGATTTTTGAATTTTTGTATAAATAACCCCGATTAAAATTATCGATTTGAATTTGAATATTTCGATTTCAGAGCTTTATCCTTAACATATTATAAAATCATGGTATGGTTATCATAAAAAGTCCATTTCTACTTCTATTCTCTACTACTTAAAAAGGCATTCAAATTATATACTTTAAATGTGAGCAAAATTTTGGTGAATATTTAAAACTAATGGTAATTTTTCGACTTGGTATTTTCTATTACATAGCATTCTGTTTCATGTTATGCTCGTCGAGTATTGGCGTAGTTTGCTCTCTTCTGATGCAACATTGGTATGGTTTATTTACTTCAGTTTTTCCCGAAGCCATTCCTCCGTCAAATCATCCAGATCGCGTACTTCAAATACTTTTGTCACTCCAACTTCCTTTTGCACCGCTGATTTAGTACCGGCATACATCATTTGAAGACTCATATGACTGTCTCTTGGTGTATAAAAATGAAGCACATCGGGTATGAAACTCGACCATCGTCATGAACCATACGATACGTGTAAACAATATAACGTGGCTGATGACCCGGTAAAAGTTCTTGGAGCTCAGCTATCGAGATGTTCTCAATGCATTCATCCACAACAATCATTTGTTTGTCGCGATCAACTTTCAATATTAGCGCCGCATTTTTGATAACGTGAGAAGCATACCCGCGAATAACGTTGATAACTTTTAATAGCATATGTTTATACCGTACAATGTACGTTGCTGCATCTTTACAAGTATCGTTTTTTTTTGTATAAATAAAAGACTTGCGTCGATAGATGCTAGGTATTCATCAATTTTACCGAAGACTGCAATCTGTACTGCGGATTGCAAGCGATATGCCAATTGATCAATCTGAACAAAGTAGCAAGCGTTACTTCGAATTTCCGCATTAAGAAGTGTCAAATCATTTTGGTGTTGAATTATTCTCCTACTGGATTCATTAAGAGAAATTGTTTTATCGAAGGTATATTCCCACTTAGTCCGCAGTTCACGCAACGTTAAATTTGATGAGGTGATCAGCCGCTGCATAGCTTCGCAATAACAGCAGCAAAGCTCTAGTGGATTTTGGTTGCGACAGTTTTTTACATTCATAGGCCGCCGGCGGCTTAAACAATTGCCACAATGGTTTGGTGCAAACCTCACAAGCTGTTGGCATATGATAACGGATTTGGGTAAACTCGTGTCCTTTATATATAATACTGGTTCCGCGTAAAGGACTCCCATCTAATTGCTGATTTTGCTGATCGTCAGGTCTTCTAGCCTCACCTTCACCTAGACAAAATTTTCTAATATTTCCTAAGTCTTTATTAACTAAACTAACCTCTTTCATGATTGGAGCCTGTTGATCTTCCTGCCGAGTTTGACAGAGTTCCCTTTTGTTTCCGAAACCTTTCAGCGCGTACAACGAGCTTACCCGGAGATTCTCGTACACTTAACCACCAGCATAATTGGTACAACTATAACATTTCTTGGAAGTTAATGTAACAATTGCCCACTTTTTACGGGAAACACAGAAACTTCACGAATTTTGCGATTCACGACAATGGACACGATAGCAGACGACCGCAACGAAAAACGAAGCCGACATGTGGCTGTCAAAAATCCCGGTTGTCACCTCGGAACAAACATCTGTGTGTGGAATGGCACGCCATATGGCGGCAATGTGCCTCTCCAGATGTCGCCAGTGGCATAGTTTTCTCGATGGCCACGGTGGAGGGGCATTTCCAGATGGCTATGTCTCGAAATGTGCCGGGGTTGGATTAATTCTATATTTCGAATATTTATATCCACGGATCTAAATATTTGGACAGAAAAAAAAAATATTTTCTGCACAACGATATCCGCACGACAGATGTAGTCCGCTGGCACTTCGAGGACATATCCATCTGGCCGGTTACAAGGGTTCGGGATCGGAATCACTTCGATTCCCGGGCGTAGGCGTCACATTACAAATGGAAACAAGATAATTTGTGAAGGGTTTGATAAACTTGCCCTAATCGGAACACATTTTGAATTGGTCCATCTACCAAAGCCTGAGAGAGGGAACGAAATATTTTCAGAGGTCGTTGAAGCAAAAGTTTCCGACTTCAAATCAAGCCTGAATGGCCAATCAATTCTTCATTTCAATGAAACATTAACATCTGACCTCATACCGAGCTTGAATCTTATTGATTATTTTGTCAGCTATGAAGACTTGTGTTTCATATTTCGTAGGATAAACAACAAGAAATCATGTGGTACTGATGGTATTCCAAATGTAGTTCTCCGACATTTGCCTGAGGTTGTTATTAGGAATTATTGCATACTGTTCAATAACATGTTGAGCAATTCATATTTCCCAAATGAGTGGAAAAAGGCTAAGGTATTTCTGACCTTGAAGAAAGGAAAAGAATCTTCATCCCCCAAAAGCTATCGCCCAATCAGCTTGCTGCCTAACATCAGCAAGGTGTTTGAAGTGATACTCAACAGAGCATCAAGCGCCCACATTGAGGAATGTGAGTTGATGCCGAATTGCAAATTTGGTTTTCGTGCCAGGCATTCGACCACACATGCAATAACGAAAATAACCTCAGAGATCTGTTGAAAACTGAATGACAGACAATGTATTATAGCATGTCTCATTGATATGAAGAAAGCCTTCGATACGGTGTGGATAGATGGACTAGTTTTTAAACTCCTTCAGGACAAGTTCCCCAGACACCTTGTCGCCATGATGTGTAATATGTTATACGAAAAATCGTTTGTTGTAACTGATGGAAATCTGACAACAATGCGCAAGTTCAAGGTCTTGAATGGTCTACAGCAGGGAACAGTTACTGCGCATCTGCTCTTCACAATCTTCATTTGCAAGCTATTGAACGGCTTTGATTTTAATGTCTCACCAACGCGATCATTGGTAGCGTTTGCTGATGATCTGATCATCTATACGGCAGACCGAAAAGCTACAATAGTTCAGAGAAATCTCCAAAAAATGTTCAATGATGTACAGCTGTACACTGACAATTGTCGAATGAAAATCAGTGCGCAGAAGTGTGAAACAATCTTGTTTCGGACAACGCTGCAGGGGGTCAGTCAAGACCTGAAACGTAATTGGAAAGATTTCCACATCATGGCTGGCGAGGGTAGTTCAGAATGAGTTCCACATAAATCCTGTGGTCGATACCTCGGTGTTTATCTCGATCAGTATCTGTACTATGAACTTGACATTGTTCATATGTGGGGTCAAAGAACTTCACATATGATATCTTGTTTCCTTTTTTTTGGGGAAATTAACATAGAGTATGTATGAATGCATTCACGTCATGCAGAGCTAATGATTTTTTTGTGATAGTATTCTATGGGAAACCCAACGTGTAGAATTACATTGAGGAAGTAAATTTTTTTGTATAGATTTTAAAGTAGAAAATTTCGAATAAGGAATTTTCTTGCTAAGCATTGTTTGCTGAAGCAAACAATATTTTGTTAGAGTTAAATATGTATTTGTGATACAAAAATTGTATAAATAGAATAGGTCGATATAGGAAAATACACTTTTTGGTCAAACGTTGAACTGGCGACTTCGCCTCACTTATTCTTTCCGGCGTTAACCGTCTAATCTACATGCGTGCCTAGACGCTTCATAATCACTAGGTAAATATAAATATTTTATGGAGTTAGAATATTTCTAGTATTGCACTAGAAATATATCCTTGCTTCCTGCACATTTAGTAAAGTACTAAATTGTGAATCGGGCGGTAAGAAAAATATCTTATCGCGGTACAAAAACATTGGTGACCCCGACGTGATCCAGAACAAAGCCGATCGCTTAAATCAATCGTAGCATTCGAACAAGCCCTACAATGGAGAAGTTAACGGCGACACAATCCGAGCTGGGGAGCAAACTGGAACAGCTGCTGATAAACTTCAGGAAGGATTCAGTGTCCAGGAAAACCAAGGAGTACCTAGACAAGAGACTGGGCTGGTCACAAGAGTACTGGTCCGAGTTTGATCAAGTTCACGAAAAATTGAAACCATTTGAAGTGACCTCACCAGATCAACCGTACTTTGCCAACAATTACTACAACGAAATTTGCATGGTGTAGGAGAAGCTCATTCATGCACTAGATGACACGAGGAGAAACCTGGAGGGAACTTCTTCTAACGACAACCCTATGGCATCATCACCTGCAACCAAATCTGGGGATATATCTGCCACAAGAAAACTAGAGCGGCATGCAGATTTCAAATTCAAAGGCGATGACGAAGAGGAAAAGGATGTTCTTCCAAGAATGATCCGGAAGCAAAAGGCCTTGATGAGGACCCTTACCTACTTCATTCAAGACATTGAACAAAAGGCTAGTAGAGAACATTCTACTGAGTACTACACACTTAAGGCCAACTTATTACAAAGATACGTAGATAAACTGGCAGAGAACGATCAGGCAATATGGGAACAAACCACTGAAAGGAGCCCTTTTGAGTACAGTCCTGAAATCTGCCAAGAACTTCATTGCTGGACTCAAGAAATAATAATCTCACTGCAAGAATGTATGAGAAGTACTGAAGGCAGAAGCGACAATCCACTGCTACAATCAAAGGATACCGGAGTTCAATTGCCAAAAATCGTACTATCAACCTTTGACGGTGATTACTTGCAGTGGACTCAATTTCGTGATTTGTACCTCCAACTGATCCACAACCGCGCAAAAATGTATTATCTGCTTAGTAATCTATCAGGGGAAGCAAAACGATTAGTGCAGCATTTGCCAGTTTCCAGCGAGAATTATTTAGATGCATGGAATATAGTTAAAGAGAGATATGACAACAAAAGGTTGCTAGTGACACATCTTCTCAACAAACTTCTTTCTCAACCATCGAGCTCTGTTGAATCTGCATCATCAGTTAAAAATCTACATGACGTAACCAATGAATGTCTACTGGGACTCAAGAATTTGGGCATTTTAATTGACGCCTGGGATCCGATACTACTGCATGTACTGGTGAAAAGGTTGGATCATACAACACATACGTTGTATGAGCAATCGTTGGCAGAGCCCCGGTAGCTAAGCACTATGAAGCATTTTCTATCATTTCTGGAGAATCGTTTTCAAAGCCTGGAAACCCTCGGCAAAGGGGGTTCGCCATCTCTAAAGCAAAAACAAACTAAGCCTGCCTCGCTAGTGACGTCATCCGAAGGAAACCGATGCATAGTGTGCCATGGAACGCACCCAGTGTATTCTTGCAAAACTTTCCTAAACCAAACCCCAAAGGTTCGTCTCCAGACTGTGAAGAAAAATAATCTGTGCTACAACTGTTTGAGGGCGGACCATAAAAATCAACAGTGTTCGCTCCGAGGCTGCAAGAAGTGTTCGCAACGGCATAATACATTATTGCACATCGACAATCAGGGTATCAAGTCAAGTTCTGCTTTACCTCCAGCACAAGCAGAAACATCGACAATGCCATCAAACTTAACAACCCTAGCAGCGAAGACCAACAACACACGGAGAAACAACATCTTGCTGAGCACCGTACTCGTCAAGCTATTGACTGTGGATGGTCGAGAACTTGAATGTCGGGCTGTTTTTGACTCCGAATCTCAATCAAATTTCATCACGAAAGATCTGGTTAGACGGCTTGGTTTGAAGGAAGTTCCCGAAGCATTGTGTATTCAAGGGATTAGACAAGGAATTCAAAAGGCTCAATCTAGAGTAAACTTTTCGATACGGTCCAGGACAACAGGATTCTCAGCCAGAATCGAAGCCTTTCTTCTACCGCAAATTAAAACTTATTAACCGTCAGAATTCATTGACATCGTATCATGGCCTATTCCCCAAAATGTGTCACTTGCGGATCCTAAATTCAATCTCCCTAGTCAAATTGATATTCTCATTAGAGCAGAAAACTTTTTGCCGATACTTTCGGTTGGGCAAATAAGATTGGGGAAGAAATTACCAAGCCTACAGAATACCGTGTTTGGATGGATCGTCTCCGGTTGAGTGGCAAATTCGCACACCCACACATTTAGCTGTGGCATCTGCAGTCATGATTGCGGCGAGCTTCAAGAAAGGGTGCAAGGGTTCTGGAAACTGGATGAAGTGGAGCCGAGCTTGAACGTTACGCAGCAAGAAAAAGGTTGTGAAGAACACTTCACTGCTAATACGAGGCGAGGACAAGATGGACGATTTGTTGTAAAATTACCATTCATGAAAGACCCTAAGTTGTTGGGTGACTCCAAAGAGACAGCATTTAAACGTTTTCTGGCTTTGGAACGAAAATTGAACAAGAACGAATCGCTGAAACAACAGTACACCGACTTCATGAAGGAATACCGTCAGTTGGGACTCATGGAAGAGGTCGATATTCAGCAGTTACCTACACCCCATTACTTCTTACCGCACCACTGTGTCATAAGACCAGAAAGTACCACAACTAAACTGCGAGTAGTATTTGATGCTTCAGCGAAAACGTCTACAAATATCTCCTTGAATTAAGTTCTGCACACTGGACCGTTTTTACAAGACGATGTTTTAACCGTTTTGTTACGCTTCCGGCTTCCGATGTTGGTATTTACGGCAGACATCGAGAAAATGTACCGCCAAATAAGAGTGAAGGAAGAAGATAGGAAATTTCAATGAATATTTTGAAGAGACCATTCAAATGAACCAGTTAAGTGTTACCAACTAACTACGGTGACATACGGCATTACAACGGCTCCATATTTAGCCATAAGATGCCTCAGACAAATAGCAGCACAAGCTGAAACGTCAGCTCCATTGGGTTCGCAAACGATAAGGAACAACATTTACATTGATGACGTCATGCCAGGAGCTAACAGTCTAACAGAAGCCCTCGCAGTACAAAGGCAACTAAAGGAATTGCTTCAATCAGGAGGGTTCAAATTGCGGAAGTGGTGCGCAAATCATACTCGGCTACTTCAAGGCATTCTCGAAGAGGACCAAGCAGTTCAATTCAACATAAACGGCAAAGACAGCTACCATGAGAAGACGTTGGGCATAATCTGGCTTCCCGAAGATGACAACTTCTGCGTAAAAACAATTTCAGGCCAGCGACGGTAAAGTGACCAAAAGAACAGTGTCCTCTGACATTGCGCATCTCTTTGACCCATTAGGAGTAATGAGCCCAGTGGTGACCAAGGCCAAAATATTTCTACAAGCATTATGGAATCTAAAGATAGATTGGGACGCAGCTGTACCAATGGAGATGCACTCTTATTGGGTCAAATTTCGTAAAGAACTGCAATGCCTTGAAGATATCAAGTTTCCAAGGCATGTATTTTTGGTCGAAAACCCGCGAAGCATTGAATTACATGCTTTCAGCGACGCATCAGAGAAGGCATACGGCGCAGCTATATACGTGCGATCACAGCAAATTGACGGTATCGTGGTCGTGAGACTGCTATGTGCCAAGTCAAAGGTCGCCCCAATCAAGGCTACAACGATTCCGCATTTGGAGCTTCAAGCTGCAACACTCACTACCAAGCTCGCTGCTCGCGTCAAAAGGGAACTACAATGGAATGATGTTCCATGCACATTTTGGACGGACTCAGAGGTAGTTCTTGCCTGGCTGAGGAACCCATCATCATCATACGTCACCTTCGTTGCAAACCAAGAAGCAGCTATACAGGAGCTTACCACGGCTGAACAATGGCGACACGTACCATCCCAGAAAAATCCTGCCGATTTGGTTTCCCGCGGAGTCTCACCCAACAAATTAAAGAATGATATTTTTTGGTTTTACAGGCCGGGGTTTCTACATGGCGACGAAAGCGTGTGGCCGAGGAATCAAAAATTTGAAACAAATCTAGAAACGAAGCCAGCAAAGGTAGCACTGTTAGTTGCAAACGAAGGAGATATACTGTCTACAATCAACCACCGGAATTCCTTTCAACATTTGCAACAGATTTTCGCTTATGTTCTTCGGTTTGTAAATAACATCAGAAACAAAGGGTTCAAACGTTCATCACACCTTACTGTTGAAGAATTGGATGCAGCCACGGCACAACTTATAAAGGAAGCTCAACGCCGAAACTTTTCACAAGAGTTAGCCTCCCTCAAAAAAACGGCCATAGTAGACAAGCAAAGCAACTTAAGGTCACTCGCCCCATTCTTGGACAAGAATGGCGTTATCAGGGTCGGAGGACGATTACAAGAAGCTGACATCGTATATGATGCAAAACATCCAATGTTGTTGCCATACAATGACAAACTTACTCGGCTGGTAATGACAGACATTCACATTAAAAATTTTCACGTTGGACCGCAAGGATTACTCGCTACCACGCGCCAAAAGTTTTGGCCTATCAAAGGGAAGATAATTGCGCGGTCAATTGTATTGAATTGCGTTCACTGTAGCAAAGCAAAGCCAAAACTTTTATCCCAGATGATGGATAATTTGCCTGAGAGAAGAATCAAACCTGATAAGCCATTCGGAACAACAGGAGTTGATTTTTGCGGTCCATTTTGGATTCATTACAAAGCTAGAGGAAAGAAGCCTCAGAAGTGTTACGTAGCGTTATTCGTTTGTTTTGCAACCAAGGCAGTGCATTTAGAAGTGGTAAGTGACTTGACGACTAACGCATTCATCGGCGCGCTGAAACGTTTTGTGTGCAGACGTGGAAATTGCCAACATTTGTATTGCGACAACGCAACGAACTTTGTAGGAGCTCGAAACCAACTAGAAGAACTTCGACCAGCGATATATTCAAAAGAAGCGGAAGAACAAATCAACAAATTCTGCACACTTAGAGGAACCGAATTCCATTTCATCCCACCAAGGGCTCCACATTTCGGTGGACTGTGGGAGGCAGCCGTCAAGTCTGCTAAAGACTTGCTTACTTGCAGCCTAAACAACAATTCGCTGACATATGAGGAGTTGGAGACGGTTATAGTGCAAGTAGAAGCGATACTCAATTCACGACCTATTACGCCAATGTCTTCGGATCCAAACGACCTGACTGCGCTGAACCCAGGACATTTTTAATAGGCGAACCGTTAACCAGCACTGCCAAACTTACTGAAAACCCTCAGCGAGTAGATCTACATCAACACTGGAAGCGCACTCTTCACCTCAAGAATCAATTCTGGCAGCGATGGTTCAAAGAATATTTAACCGAGCTGCAGTACCGAACAAAATGGAAGCAACAATGCCAGAACGCCCAGCCAGCCAGGTTATAATAAAGGACAGCAATCTTCCGGCCATGCAATGGCCTCTTGGTCGCATACTGGAGACTATAAAGGGAAATGATGGTTTAGTGCGAGTTGCAATTGTAAAAACGGCTACAGGTGTTCTAAAACGGGCAATCCACAATCTCGCTCCACTACCAGTAAAGGTCGACGCAGAAGCGAAGGATGAAACCAACGAAGAAAACTTCACCAGTACAACATCCTCACACTCTATGACGCAAACGAATGCAGACGAAACAAACAGGCCACCGCCAACCGAAGGTCCACCTGCTTCCAAAAAAACGTGCTGAAGTCAGCTCCCAATCAGCCTATTATTATTCACTTGCCTTGTCTTGCCAGTGCTAAGAAACAATCAGGCAACAATAAAACCGTTCAAATCATCACCTGGTTTGTATTTTGAACGAATGGGTTTCACTCACTTGTCATCCGACGAGTGGGATTTAGTTATTTACTACAACATGACACACTACTGGAAGGAGCTGGCCACTGTAAATAAAGGAATTGAAAACATAGATCACCTCTGTAGTAGAATAGTAAATAAGCATTCCTGTGCACCGACGCTAGCTCAATTTACAACCACGGTTACGGAATTAACAGAGAACAACGAATTACTGCGTCAACAAGGCCATGGTCGAGGGAAACGATCCCCTGTAAATATATTCGGTAACATCGCTCATTCGCTATTCGGCATTTTGGATGATGAGTATGCGGAAAAAATGTCAGAGACAATAAACAACCTTCAACAAAATGACAGATACTTGCTAGAACTACTGAAGAATCAAACATCCATAATCGATTGCACCACAAATATCATGAAAGAGTCGCATAAAGCAGTTGAAAGACGGGTGAATGAACTAGAAGAATATCTCAACCAGACGCTCAACACCATTAAAGGAATTAACCACGAGTTCCATCAAGAAAAATTAATGGAATACTTCAACACTCTAGCAATTCGGTTAATACTGATGATATCACATTATCAAAGGGCACAATCGACACTTCTAGAAGTGATAACAAGGGCTCATCACGGCAAAGTCAATCCGCAAGTAATAACTCCTAGACAGCTACAAGACCAGCTAATTATAATTAAAGAGCACCTCTCACCCACATTGCGAGTACCTGGAGATCATGGACACTTAGCAAATTTTATGGAATGATGTCTATAGAAGGCAGAATGTTAAGCGAGCAAATGATTTTCCGAATAAAGCTTCCACTTCTATCACAGGAAATATTCGAAACCTTACGAATCGTTCCAGTACCTTTATTAGTTAATGAGACGTTTTTCACCGTTATTCCATCAACACAAATTCTGCTCGTAAATCTACATCGAGATCAATTTTACCCAGTGTCCAAACTGGAAATCTCAAAATGTCTCCTTGTTGACTACTCCGGGTTCATCTGCAAACTACGTCATCCGATGCATCGATGGGGACCTAACATCAACCACTGCGAAATAGCAATCTTAACTGATGCGTGCAATATTTCCAGCTGTGCAGTCATCGAAACTAAGGAAACAGTAAGGTGGACCCAGCTCTTGAATCCAAATCACTGGATTTACGTGACAAACCAACTGGTGAGCATCAACATCGTTTGTGGAACGGCAATCTCAACTTGCGTGCTATCCGGATCGGGGATCATCAACGTAACTCGCGGATGCAGCATCAAAGACGAGATCGCTACATTACAGACGAGCAAGGTACATCCCACGATGATAAGAACGTCCATCATTCCTTCGCGAAAAATTTTGGACCTCGTGGAGCTCACCAACAATTTCAATAACACCCGTATGTCGGCCACGTACGAGGACAATTTAGAAAATGATATTAAAACACTACAACAGAGCATCAACAAGCTGCGAGCCGCCAAAACGGAATTCCCAACAAGCAAGTCAACCCACGTGGATCATTTCACCATTGGATACTTGGGCTTATCAATTTCGTTGGTCTGTTATTGTACCTTGTGTGAAAATTTTGCAGGAGGCGGCCTACACGCAACCGTCACCCAACATCTGCACCACGCAAGGTGAAAGCTGAGAAATTCCAGGTGAATCCAGAAATCCATCTTTAAACAGTTCGTTGAAAGGGGGGAGGTTGTTCGCTCACGACAGCGAAAGTATTAAAATCTATGTAAATTACTTGCCTGATAAGTTCAATTGTAATGCATTTATACTCACACAATAAATTAACCATTAGGTAAATTCATATTAAATTCATTAATGCATCAATATAAATAAATAAATATGCATGACCCGCTTTAAACCTAGAAATTGCATCAAACTCTATCATATGTACTTCTTCCCATATGAACCCATTTTCTTACGTGTGGAATAATCCTCACTCATATGGTTTCATATGTACAACATTACAAATTTACAACAAGCGAAGACACTTGTGCATCATATTTCAAAATATAAACTAATTGCCTTGAATGCTTTCGTTTTTCTCGATGAACTTGACATTGTTCATATGTGGGATCTAAGAACTTCACATATGATATCTTGTTTCCTTTTTTTTGCGGAAATTAACATAGAGTATGTATGAATGCATTCACGTCATGCAGAGCTAATGTTTTTTTTGTGATAGTATTCTATGGGAAACCCAACGTGTAGAATTGCATTGAGGAATTAATTTTTTTTTGTATAGATTTTGTAGTAGAAAATTTAGAATAAGGAATTTTCTTGCTAAGCATTGTTTGCTGAAGCAAATAATATTTTGTTAGAGTTAAATATGTATTTGTGATAGAAAAATTGTATAAATAGAATAGGTCGATATAGGAAAATACACTTTTTGGTCAAACGTTAAACTGACGACTTCGCATCTGTCTTCACTCATTCATTCCGGCGTTAACCGTCTAATCTACATGCGTGCCTAGACGCTTCAAAATCGCTAGGTAAATATAAATATTTTATGGAGTTAGAATATTTCCTTGCTTCCTGCACATTTAGTAAAGTACTAAATTGTGAATTGGGCGGTACGAAAAATATCTTATCGCGGTACAAAAACAGACGCTTTGGGCTGGCGGATGTGATGGTTTGGAACTAGTTGCTTTGCACAGTAGCGCCGAGGTGAAACTCGTGTGTGAACGGCTCCAATTCAACTTTCATACCGTCTCCGTCCCGGTAAAACCTTGGCAGGACTCGGAGTACGTCCGAAGTTCGCACCATTGGGTTGGTGGTGTAGGTTCGGTTGAAACGGACTCCCGATTAGCGCTGGTCTGGCCCTGAGCACTTGTCTCCATAAGGGTTTGTGCCAACCCTCGCATGGCCTCCCTGCTCTGCAAAGATAACCATGGGACCAAAAAGGCGACTACACACACGAACGGAGTTAGCGGCTCCGAGGGTGGACCCAACAAAACTAGAGCAAACAAAATCAAAAGACCAAAAACAACCAAAAAAATAACCAAAAAAAACAACAATGACGACGCAACCAGCGGTTGCAGCCCCGATGTTAACAGTACATCGAGAGCGGTACTAACCACGATAAAAACGAAGAATAGCACAATGACAGTGAAGGCAGACGAAAAACGGAGAAAAGCAGACAGTCTGGTTCAGACTAAGATTCCTGTGGCGTTCGGGCACAGCAAAAAAAATGATGCGAACGCCAGAGCGTCCCATTAAGGAAAAGTGGGAAACTCTGCAGCACGCTTCAGGTGTTCGAGCGGTGGGAGAAAATATAAAGAGCACCGAAAATTCGATTGTCACTGCTGCGATGATTATTGAAGCGACCAATGCAAGGGTTGCAAATCCCGACATAGCATAGAAACCTCCTGAAGCCAACGAGGAGATTACGGTACGAAAAGCAACGAGACACCGCGTGATTGCACCGCCAACGTCGAAAATGTCTTTTTTTGTGGTTTTGTGTGCGCGACTGGACTACCTACTAAACCCCTCCCCTGTCAACATGAGAACAATACCTGGAGCCGTTTGACACATTACTTCGGGCCAGGTCTCGTTTTGTTACGCCGTGGGGCACCTTCAAGCTGGGGAGTCCCTTTCCTAATGGGAGGGGAGAGGGGAAGAGGAAATGCCAGAAATGCGATCCCCAAGCCCCAACACCCCCGGCTGCTGTGAGTCCCTTTTATATTTTAGGACTGCCCGAGCATAATGTGCCACCTGGTTCCATTTGTCAACCGATTCGAGCATCACCGCAACTATATTATCCAGGGTGAGCTCTCCCGTCTCCCTGTAGAGTTCCTTTCGGAGCCTGACCCATTCGGTACACGCAAAAAATGTGTGACAGGCATTGTCCTCCTCTCCTGGGCAAAACCGACAATCGGGAGACCGTGACTTACCGATCTTGTGCAGGTGACTGAAAACACCCGTGCCCGCTCAAAAGCTGGGTCAGATAGAAGTCAGTCTCACCATGCCTTCGATTTAGCCACGGTCTCACATCCGGGATGAGGCGCGCAGTCCACCTTCCCTTCGTGCAATTCACCCAAGACTGCTGCCAATCGTTGAGGGAGCACTGTCTCTCCTCGCGGACAACCATCTCCCTCGCATCCTCGTTTTGGCGCAGGCAAATAGCGCGGCGCCCTCCAGCAAGGAGGGCGACAGGTATCATGCCTGCAATCACTCTCACCGCCAAGTCGGAGACTGTTGGATACGAAGATGCAATTCTCAGTGCTCCTCTTCTCTGTACCTGTGCCAATCGTTTTCGGTATACCTCCTTGCTGAGAATGTCGCCCCATACCTCTGCTTCGTACAGTAGCACTGACCCTACAGCACTCATCAAGAGGCGTCTTCTTGATGGGCTGGGTCCCCCTACATTGGCCATGAGTCGACTCAGGGCCGATATTCCCGAAGCAGCCTTCTCAGCCGTTGCCCTGATTTGCTCAGAGAAAGTCATCTTCGGGTCGATCAGTAGCCCCAGCTACTTCACCGCTGGCTTCGATTCGATCTGTATATCTCCAATACTGATCATCCTTACTCTAGGGATTCTCTTTTTTGTCAAGATGACCACTTCGGTTTTCTCCAGTGCTAAACTCAGCCCGCGAGCAGTCATCCAGTCCCTCACTCGGCGCATTAGCATACCTAGCCTAAGTTGCGCTTGTTCAACGGCACGTCCAGTGACCAGAGCTGCAACATCATCCGCATAGCCGACCAAGCACGACTCATCTGGCATCTCAAGACTCAGTAGCCCGTCGTAAGACACGTTCCACAGGTCCGAACCAAGGATAGATCCCTGGGCAACGCCCGATGTAATTTCCATCCTTCGTTGGCCCTGTGTCGTGTCGTAGAGCAGGCCTCGGTCCTTAAGGTATTTCTTCAAAAGCCGCATTAGATATTCTGGAGCTTGAAAAGAGTTTTCCAGCGTGTCCAGAATATCCACCCATCTAGCGGATTTGAAGGCATTCTTGATGTCGACTATATGCCTATGCCTTTTGGACCGCGTTCACCACCTCTGCAATCGCATCAATGGTACAACGTCCTGCTCTAAAGCCGTACTGCCGAGGAGATAGGTCCCCAGCAGCACGAATCGCGTCAGTGAGTCTTCCCTTGATGAGTTTCTCTAGCACTTTCCCAGCCGTGTCCAGCATGCATAACGGGCGGTATGCAGACGGCGATTCGGGATTTCCCTTCCCTTTGCTGATCAGCACGAGCCTCGCCACCTTCCATCGTACCGGGAAAACCCCGTCCCGTAGGCAAGCGTTGAATGTGCTGAGCAGCAAGTCAGGACAATGGTGATAGACGAGCCGCAACACCTCAGCTGGAACACCATCTGGACCTGGAGCCTTCCTCGCTTTCAAGGAGAGGACTGCCTCCTCCAGTTAGTGAAGAGTGGGCAACTTACTGCTGTTTCACCATGGACAGCGTCTACACGGACGGGATGGGTGGGGAAGAGACCCCGCACCATCGCGTCCGAATTTTCCGCGTCATGTATACAAGGTTTCCGTAGGGCACCAAGGTTCCCCATGACCAGCTTGCAGCCAAGGCCCTACGGATCCTTATTCACATTGTCCACTAGGTCTTGCCAGCAGCGAGCCTTGCTACTCTTGATCAGTTTGCGAAGCCATTTCCTGGCCGACTTATATGCTGCCACCTGGTTGCATGCCTCGTCGCCGTTCCGCGCCCGTTGAGCCTCACGCCGAAGCTTGTGGCACTCCCTCCGCTTTTCAGCGATTTCAGTAGACCACCAGTACACTGGGGGCTTGCCGTGCCGGGGTCTTCGACGGGGCATACAAGCGCAGCAAGCAGTCGTAATTATACTCATAGTAGAGTTCACCACGTCTTGAGCTGCCAGTTCTTCCATCCCCTCCGAAGCTCCCTGCAGCGGCTCACCTGCTGTGAGAACCTTGGCGAACCTCTTAACGTCCATTCTTCCAATGTTCCATCCAGTTGTAGAAGGCCGAGAGCACGGACGTCGGGATATAGCATCACTTATCTCAAGCAGAATGCACTGATGATCACTGGCTGAGTAGTCCTCTAATACTTTCAAGTTGTGTATCCTCCGTACTAAGGACTCCGAGGCAAATGTCACGTCCGGTATGGTTCTCTTAAAGCCAATACGGCAGCAAGTCAGCGTGTTTCCGGAGTTTAGTACGACGAGGGCCGTCCTGGCCACCATTTCCAGGATTCGTTTTCCCCGCAGATCCGTCTGAGGCATGCCCCATTCGATTGCTTTAACATTGAAGTCGCCCCCAACGAGCACTTTACCCTTTGCGTTCGAGACAGCGCCCTCTAAAGCATTAAGCTTGGCTTGGAAAGATGATATCGACTCGTTCGGCGTTAGGTAAACACTAAAGAAGGTGACCCCTGAGCACCAAACCCACACGAAACCATCCCCCCGTCCACAACTCTCCGCTTGAAAGTCACTGTTCCGAACCCAGATAGCGCCAGTACCCGTTTCATCAGAGTACCTGTAAGAGTTCAAAATTCATATTCATATCAAGCAAAACAAATCTTTAATTCTCGCATTTCTGTTAGTAAAAAATACTGTCGCGTGTTAAGGGTTCGCGGCCTATAATTTTAATGTTCCGGGAAAGTGAAAACGCAATGTCTTTTAAATTAAATTAAAAGAGTTTATTTAATTACAAGAGTGCACAATGATCAATTTAACACAATACTATTTAAAATTCTAACACTTGTCCATAAATTTCTTATCGCAATTGTCTTCTAAATCACTTCACTATTACGAAAATAACTTTTCTACTACTCGAATAATATCGCTTCCCACACACAATCGCAGTTCTTATCGCGGTCGAATGAATGATCCCCCCATTCATTCAGCTCGCCTTTATATAGGGTCTCTACCTATTCACCCATTTCTCGTACATTGGCGAATGTTCTACCGAGCAAATTAATGAATGGAGTGACGTCACTTGCAGATGTTGATCATGCTTGTTGGGTTCTCGTGGGTTCGAATAAATTCATTTGTTGACGTTCTTAATGATTATGAAAACAATTGCGACAGTAGCTCGCAGAATTATTTGTACATGTAATTATTTGTACATGTAACACTGCCCCCACCTCAGTTCGTTTCGCCCCGAAAAGATGTGTCGCTATTTGTAGTCAATTCTCCCTGGGTGTAATATGGGGCAAGATGGTCCAGATGCACGATTTTCATTTTAGCTCTTGGCTTACGATGTTCCTGTATCCGGTATACGACGTCGTTGATTCGCTTTGTAACTCGGTATGGTCCCTCCCAATTATGTTGCAACTTTGGAGACCTACCCTTTCGTCGTTGCGGGTCATAAAGCCACACCAAGTCATCTTGCTGGAAGCCAGTAGAATTAGCCTTTAGATCATACCTGGTCTTCATGCGGTCAGTAGCCGATTCGAGGTGTTTTCGCACTGTCCGATGTATCTGGTTCAACCGTTGTCTTAGATCACTTGCGTACTCCGAGACCGTTTGGGGTTTCTCAGGGGGTGTTCCGAACTTTATATCGGCTGGCAAACGAATAGTCTTTCCAAAAATGACTTTGGCTGGGGCTTGGCCCGTCGACGGATGTTCAGCGGCTCTATACGCCACTAAAAATAGTGGGATATGTCGGTCCCAGTCCCTTTAGTTCTCGTCAACCATTTTGGCAAGGTGTTTTTTGAGCGTGTCGTTGAAACGTTCGACCATTCCATCGGATTGGGGACGCAGCGGTGTTGTCCTCTTTTTCCGTATTCCCAGTAGTTCACACATTTCGCCAAAAACTAGTGACTCAAAGTTTCGGCCTTGATCTGAATGTAATTCGCAAGGTACGCCGTACCTACTGACCCAATTTAACACTAGCTGTTCAGCTACGGTAGTTGCTTCCTGGTTGGGAATGGGGTAGACCTCGGGCCACTTGCTGAAATAATCGGCTACAACCAGCGTATATCGATTTCCCCAATCGGATTCAGGAAAGGGTCCAGCGATGTCAACAGCAATCCTTTCGAATGGCACGCCTACGTTATAGGTTTGCATTTGTCCTCTCAGTCGTCGCTTTGGGCCTTTGACGGAAGCGCAAATTGTGCATCTGCGACACCAGTCCTCTACGTCTTCTCGAGCGTGGAGCCAGTAGAACATTTCCCGCAATTTCGCTAAGGTCTTGTTAACACCAAGGGGGCCTCCCGAGGATCCTTCATGCATTTCCTTAATCACATCGTGGATTCGGCTTTTGGGTAGTATAGTTTGCATCCTATAGGAGCTGCCATCCACCGTTTCCCATTTCCGCTTGAGTATGCCACCCTCTACCTGAAGGGAGTTCCATTGTGCCCAATAGCTTTTCAGGGTTGCGCCATGCGTTGAAACGTCTTTCCACTCAAGTCGCCCAGTCGTCTCCTTCCATACGAGCAATGGTCCGATGTCTTCATCGGCTAGCTGGGCATTTCGAATCTCCTCCGGTGACCAACCTTCATCGAATTCGGCCGTTATCAGTCGCAGATCAACGGGCGGTTCCTTTTCCTCAATCCGTCGGCAATGCTTGCAGTTAGCTGGACATGGGCGACGAGATAGGGCGTCAGCATTTCCATGAACTCCGCCCTTTCGATGAACAATTTCGTAGTCGTATGACTGCAATCTTTCGATCCATCTCGCAACTTGTCCCTCGGGGTTTTTGAAGCTAAGTAGCCATCTCAACGATGCATGGTCCGTTCGAAGAACAAATTTCTGGCCATATAGGTACTTGTGGAACTGCTTGGTGGCCTCTATTATAGCCAAAAGCTCCTTCCTGGTCACACAGTAGTTCCTCTCACTTTTTGAAAGAACTCGACTGTAATACGAGAGGACTCTTTCTTCGCCATTGATCTGCTGGGAGAGTACAGCTCCAATACCGCCGTTGCTTGCATCGGTGTCAACTACAAACATTTTTCCGGGTTTCGGATACGCCAGTACGGGTGATTCACATAGCTTTTCCTTCAGGGTCTCAAAGGCTGTCTGGCATTGTTCATTTCAGACATACGGACGATTTTTTTCGGTTAGCTGATGGAGACACTTAGCTATCTTGGCAAAGTCTTTGACGAATCTTCGATAGTAGGTTGCCAGACCCAGGAAACTTCGTAGTTGGCGCTTGTTGTTTGGTGTTGGCCAGCTTTTCACGGCTTCAATTTTCTCAGGGTCTGTTTTGACCCCTTCTGCTGATACGACATGTCCCAGGTATTTTACTTCAGCTGCGAAAAGGGTACACTTGTCGGGACTAAGTTTCAAATTTGCCAGTCGCAGTCGGGAGAAAACCTCTTCTAAGTTCCGCCCATGCTCTTCGAACGTTCTCCCGATGACGATGATGTTATCTAGGTACACCAAGCAGGTTTTCCAGGTTAGACCACGTAGCACGTATTCCATCAAGCGTTCGAAAGTGGCTGGAGCATTGCAAAGCCCAAACGGCATCACCACAAATTGCCACAATCCGGTCCCAACTGAAAATGCGGTCTTCTCTCGGTCCTTCTTGTCAATTTCTACCTGCCAGTAGCCACTCTTGAGATCGAGAGTAGAAAACCATTTTGCGTCGGCTAAAGTGTCCATGATGTCATCGATGCGTGGGAGCGGATAACTATCTTTCTTAGTGACGTCGTTAAGCTGCGAGTGAACTTTTCTACTACTCGAATAATATCGCTTCCCACACACAATCGCAGTTCTTATCGCGGTCGAATGAATGATCCCCCCATTCATTCAGCTCGCCTTTATATAGGGTCTCTACCTATGCACCCATTTCTCGTACATTGGCGAATGTTCTACCGAGCAAATTAATGAATGGAGTGACGTCACTTGCAGATGTTGATCATGCTTGTTGGGTTCTCGTGGGTTCGAGTAAATTCATTTGTTGACGTTCTTAATGATTATGAAAACAATTGCGACAGTAGCTCGCAGAATTATTTGTACATGTAATTATTTGTACATGTAACAATACAATAAAGCTCAATTAGCCATTGAATTCCTTGAATTATTTCATCCTCACCATTCACATATTCATATCAAGCTCAGTAATTCTAAATTTAACACTTTCTCATCAAAATTAAGCTCACGTGGAAAATATTCATTAGCGTTTAAGTCAATGTCAAGGTTCTTCCCGAGTCAGCATTAAATTACGAATACACCTTACGAATACAAATTTTCTTGCAATGCATCCACTGTCAAGGTAGATGCATCATTTTTCACTTTACTTCCGCCAAACGCATTCTGCATAAATGTAACAAAGCAAAAATGCTTGCGCGAGCACGTTTAGCTGACGCCAGCATATTTCTAACGCATGAAGGAAAAATTGTTAAGAAATGTAAAATTGCAATGTAGGATGTTATTTAGTATTTAAGACGATGAAATGAAAATAAAGACGACGAGTCAAAAGGAAAATTCAAGGTGTTTTAACTTACGTTATTTCGATCTAGTTTAAAATTAGATCGATTAAAGTCAGAAATTTTTTTTTTGTGAACTTATCTGACCTAAAGTTAGGTACTTGAACATTTTTTGGTCCGTCGAGCCGGATCGATTTGGAAGCAGCCTTATCATCTTTGAAATACCAATTGGATACAATGACCGAACCAACGCGAGGAACTCTTCAGAAGATAAACTTCGATAAGATCAATCGAAGCAAGTCTAACTTCTCGAAAGACTCGAAGGATCGACACAGCCTGCAGTATTTTGAAGTTCGATTGGAGCGCCTGCAGGAATGTTGGCGAAGCACTCAGGAATTACATCCCAGTGTGTATCAGGCAAAATTGCAAGATGCAGCCCTACTTAAGGACTACATCGCATTCTATGACGCAGCTGAGGAGACATGCTTGAACCTGATGACAAGATTCAAGGAAGCAATCAGGGAGTTTGAAAAAGCAGATCGACCTCGAGAAACAACCCAACAAGCTCCATCATCAACACGACACAGAGCCAACGAAGGATGGAAATTACATCGGGTGTTGCCCAGGGATCTATCCTTGGTCCGGACCTGTGGAACGTGTCTTAAGATGGGCTACTGAGACTTGAGATGCCAGATGAGTCGCGCTTGGTCGGCTATGCGGATGATGTTGCGGCTCTGGTCGCCGGACGCACCGTTGAACAAGCGCAACTTAGGCTAGGTATGCTAATGCGCCGAGTGAGGGACTGGATGACTGCTCGCGGGCTCAGTTTTGCACTGGAGAAAACCGAAGTGGTCATCTTGACAAAAAAGAGAATCCCTAGAGTAAGGATGATCAGTATTGGATATATACGAATCGAATCGAAGCCAGCGGTGAAGTAGCTGGGGCTACTGATCGACTCGAAGATGAGTTTCTCTGAGCAACTCAGGGCAACGGCTGAGAAGGCTGCTTCGGGAATATCGGCCCTGAGTCGACTTATAGCCAACGTAGGGGGACCCAGCCCATCAAGAAGACGCCTCTTGATGGGTGCTGTAGGGTCAGTACTACTGTATGGAGCAGAGATGTGGGGCGACGCTCTCAGCAAGGAGGTATACCGAAAATGATTGGCACAGGTACAGAGAAGAGGAGCACTGAGAGTTGCATCTTCGTATCCAACATTCTCCAACTCGGCGGTGAGAGTGATTCCAGGCATGATACCTGTCGCCCTCCTTGCTTGAGAGCGCCGCGCTATTTACCTGCGCCGAAACGAGGATGCGAGGGAGATGGTTGTCCGCGAGGAGAGACAACGCTCACTCAACGATTGGCAGCAGTCTTGGGGGAATCGCACGAGGGGAAGGTGGACTGTGCGCCTCATCCCGGATGTGAGACCGTGGCTAAATCGAAGGCATGGTGAGACTGACTTCTATCTGACCCAGCTTTTGAGCGGGCACGGGTGTTTTCAGTCTTACCTGCACAAGATCGGTAAGTCACGGTCTCCCGATTGTCGGTTTTGCCTAGGAGAGGAGGACAATGCATGTCACACATTTGTTGCGTGTACAAAATGGGTCAGGCTGCGAAGGGGACTCTACAGGGAGACGGGAGAGCTCACCCCGGATAATATAGTTGCGGTGATGCTCGAATCGGTTGACAAATGGAACCAGGTGGCACATTATGCTCGGGCAGTCCTAAAATATAAAAGGGACTCACGCGCTAGGGCTAGGGGATCGCTCTTCTGGCATTTCCTCTTCCCCTCTCCCCTCCCGCTAGGAAAGGGACTCCTCAGTTTGAAGGTACCCCACGGCGTAACAAAACGAGACCTGGCCCGAAGTAATGTGTCAAACGGTTCCAGGCTAGGTTATCAGATTGACAGGGGAGGGGTTTAGTGGGGATTCCAAGGGTATCCTCCATGGGAGTCCCACACTGCCAAACTTGGCGGGCGTAAATGCCTGCACTTCCCTACCACAAAAAAAAACCGGCTCAATCATCAGAAACTTTGATGAACGACGCCATACGTCTGGAGCGGATTAAAATCCCAAAATTCGAAGGAGATTACCTGAAGTGGGCCACGTTCCATGAACTATTTCAAACGCTAGTTCATGAGAACTCAAAGCTCATACAGAAATTGCAGTACCTCCTTACATCGGTTGAAGGCGAAGCAAAGGGTTTAATAGAAAACCTTAGTATGACGGAAGCGAACTACAAGAAAGCATAGCAGCTCCTACAGGATCGTTACCATAACAAACGAGTCATATTATCTGCGTACTTGCAGATATTTTTAAATCTGGCGACAATAAAATCCGAGTCAGCGATCGGCTACAAGAGAATTTTGGATACAACGAATGAGATGATCGCCGGAATTGGCAGTATTGGCGTAGAGACATCATCTTGGTATCCAATGATCATTTATATCGCATCGCACAAACTAGACATGGAAGCTAGGAAAGATTGGGAGTTATTTTGTGGTGTTCAAGCGATAATCCCAGCATGGAAGGATTTTGCAGATTTCCTGGAGCGAAAATTCAGGTCGCTAGAAGCTATCGGAAAGGAAGACTCACCAAAATGGCAAGGAACTAAGGTTCACATAACGGCGCAGAGTACCAGCAAATGTCCGGTTTGCATGGAAAACCATCCAATTTACATGTGTGGCAAATTTCAAGGAAGGAGCGTCGAAAAACGTAAGGAATTTGTGAAAACCCACAATTTATGCTTCAACTGCCTTAAGAATCATCGAATCTACGAGTGTAAATCGACTTCAGTGTGCAAAACGTGCAATAAACGACACAACTTGATGCTGCACCTGGACATCGGTAATCGAACAAAGGATTCTGAAATCAAGGAATCAAGTACACCCAGTGGAGTCAAGGTACAGAGCAACCATGTGAATCAACAAAATTTCTGGAGCATTCTGTTGGCAACGGCCATTAATCATGTTAAGGACGCGTACGGACAGTACGTGAAATTTAGAGCACTATTGGACCAAGGATCACAGAATTCGTTTGTGACTGAAGAAGCTGCAAGAATATTGGGAATTAAACGAGACAACGTCAATATCATCATCTCTGGCATTGGCAGCTCATCAAGAAAGTGTCATGGGCAAATCCCATTGACAATCAAGGAAAAATGGACGAATAAAACAATCAGCACCAACGCCTTAGTATTGGGTCGTATAACATCCAATTTACCGTCAACGACTATCAATCAAATCAAGTTGAATTGTGATACAGAGGAACTGGCTGATCCAAACTACAACATCAGTGCAAAAATTTACATTCTATTAGGAGCTGATGTGTATGGAGACATAATCCAGAAGGGCATACGGCGAGGACATCCTACAGCGCAAAAAACAAAATTAGGATGGATATTAGCTGGTCCTACTGTTAGTATAATACCTTCACTTCAAGCCATTACAATGATAAGCACCGCGGAACTCGACCATACGCTCCGAAAATTTTAGGAACAAGAAGAACCTGACCAAAAGAAATTTCCAACAGAACAAGAACAAGAAATAGAGGCTAACTATCGCAAAACCACCCAAAGACTCGAAAACGGAAGGTTTCAAGTGGAGTTTCCGTTTAAGGGAGACCCATGTACACAATTAGCAGTGTCACAAAAATCGGCTATACAACGGTACTGTGCAATGGAAAAGCGTTTAATGACATATCGGGTGTTGCCCAGGGATCTATCCTTGGTCCGGACCTGTTGAACGTGTCTTACGACGGGCGACTGAGACTTGAGATGCCAGATGATTCGCACTTGGTCGGCTATGCGGATGATGTTGCGGCTCTGGTCGCCGGACGCACCGTTGAACAAGCGCAACTTAGGCTAGGTATGCTAATGCGCCGAGTGAGGGACTGGATGACTGCTCGCGGGCTCAGTTTAGCACTGGAGAAAACCGAAGTGGTCATCCTGACAAAAAAGAGACTCCCTAGAGTAAGGATGATCAGTATTGGAGATATACAGATCGAATCGAAGCCAGCGGTGAAGTACCTGGGGCTACTGATCGACTCGAAGATGAGTTTCTCTGAGCAAATCAGGGCAACGGCTGAGAAGGCTGCTTCGGGAATATCGGCCCTGAGTCGACTTATGGCCAACAACCCAGCCCATCAAGAAGACGCCTCTTGATGAGTGCTGTACGGTCAGTGCTAATGTACGGAGCAGAGGTATGGGGCGACGCTCTCAGCAAGGAGGTATACCGAAAACGATTGGCACAGGTACAGAGAAGAGGAGCACTGGGAATTGCATCTTCGTATCCAACAGTCTCGGACTCGGCGGTGAGAGTGATTCCAGGCGTGATACCTGTCGCCCTCCTTGCTAGAGAGCGCCACGCTATTTACCTGCGCCAAAACGAGGATGCGAGGGAGATGGTTGTCCGCGAGGAGAGACAACGCTCACTCAACGATTGGCAGCAGTCTTGGAGGAATTGCACGAAGGGAAGGTGGACTGCGCGCCTCATCCCGGATGTGAGACCGTGGCTAAATCGAAGGCATGGTGAGACTGACTTCTATCTGACCCAGCTTTTGAGCGGGCACGGGTGTTTTCAGTCTTACCTGCACAAGATCGGCAAGTCACGGTCTCCCGATTGTCGGTTTTGCCCAGGAGAGGAGGACAATGCCTGTCACACATTTTTTGCGTGTACCAAATGGGCCAGGCTGCGAAGGGAACTCTACAGGGAGACGGGAGAGCTCACCCCGGATAATATAGTTGCGGTGATGCTCGAATCGGTTGACAAATGGAACCAGGTGGCATATTATGCTCGGGCAGTCCTAAAATATAAAAGGAACTCACAGCAGCCAGAGGCACTGGGGCTGGGGGATCGCATTTCTGGCATTTCCTCTTCCCCCCTCCCCTCCCGCTAGGAAAGGGACTCCCCAGCTTGAAGGCGCCCCACGGCGTAACAAAACGAGACCTGGCCCGAAGTAATGTGTCAAACGGTTCCAGGCTAGGTTCTCAGATTGACAGGGGAGGTGTTTAGTGGGTAGTCCAAAGGTATCCTCTATGGGAGTCGGCGGGCATAAATGCCTTCACCTCCCTACCACAAAAAAAAAGGCTGATGGAAGAATACAACAAATGCCTCCAGGACTATTTAGATTCGAATCACATGGAAGAAGTACCGAAAAATGAGGTCAATAATCCATCCTATTATCTACCTCACCATGCGTTTACTAAGGAAACTAGCACCACTACAAGGGTCCGCGTCGTGTTCAACGCATCTGCGAAAACAGCATCAGGCAAGTCATTAAATGACATTTTATTAGTAGGACCAACGATTCAGGACACCTTGGTGACACTACTATTACGGTGGAGATTATATCCAGTAGTCCTTACAGCCGATATAGAAAAAATGTACCGGCTGATTCAAGTCAAGGCAAAGCACGCTGATTTTCAAAGAATTGTCTGGCGCCCTCAAACGGCGGACATCATCCGACACTACCGGCTGAAAACAGTTACTTTTGGAACCGCAAGCAACTCGCACATTGAAGCAGCTTGCAAACAATGAAAGAGAACGATTTCCAAGAGTGGTGAATTATTTGCTTGACGACTTCTATGCAGACGATTTGATGACTGGAGTCGACACACCTGATGAAGCGATTTCATTCTACCACGAATTAACACAACTTTTAAGCATGGGTGGATTTAATTTACGGAAGTGGAACTCCAACTGCAACGAAGTAATGCGTGAAATACCAGCAGATGCTAGAGGAGCAGATTATCCACTGAGTCTAAAGGCAGAGGATACAATTAAAACTTTTGGGTTTGCAATGGCACCCACAACGAGATATTTCATCTTCAGCACAAGAGAGCTTCAACCTGGAATAAGGATTACAAAACGAACAGTAGCATCATTCATGGCGACAATGTTTGATCCTCTAGGATGGCTTCAGCCAATCATAATAAAAGGGAAAATCTTCATGGAAAAGCTGTGGTTACACAAACTTGATTGGGATGACCATTTGCCCCAAGAACTAGAAAATGAGTGGTAGAGTTATTTATCTGAAATACCTGCAATCGAGAACATAAAGGTGCAACGCTGGATTGGCACAACTTCACGTGATCAATTCGAGCTCCATGGTTTTTGTGACGCTTCCAGGCAAGCAATAGCAGCAGTAATATACATTCGAGCCCAAAGGGTTGGACAAGATACACCCATTGTCAAGTTACTAACCGCAAAAACAAAGGTGACTCCTCTAGCTGTTCAAACCATCCCGAGTCTGGAACTATCCAGCGCTTCATTGCTTGTCAAGTTGATGGAACAAACTAGATCATCCTTCCACAACGGCGCCAAAATCCCAGTGCACTATTGGACAGACTCAAGTATCGTCCTCTTTTGGCTTAGTGACCACCCGGCCCGTTGGAACACTTACGTTGCGAATCGCGTAAGTGAGATACATTCAGCCAGCACCATCGCTCATTGGCACCATATTTCCTCCGGAGACAACCCAGCTGATTGCGCATCACGGGGACTCTCATCCACTCAACTCAAGGACTTCAACCTATGGTGGAATGGTCCAAGTATCATACAGTCTCATAATATAACGTTCCCTAAATCACCTAATAATCACCCTACTCCATTGGAAAGGAGAAAAGCGGCTCATACGGTAATATCAGAAGGGAACGATAGCATAATACATCGATTCTCAAGCTACTCTAAACTCTTAAGGGTGATAGCTTATTGCAGATGGTGGCTGCCACATCATCGTATGCAACAGGATAGGTCTGAACAGTTCTTGGCGGCACAAGAACTACAGGAAGCAAAACTGGCATGGGTCAAAATTTCACAGCAGGAAGTCTTCGACGCTGAAATTAGGAGATTAACCAAACATAAACAAATCGACTGTAACTCTAGAGTTTTGCAACTGAACCCATACTTGGACACCGGCGGTGTCCTCAGCGTGGGCGGACGACTCCAAAATGCAGCCATCAGTATAGCGGAAAAGCATCCAATTATATTGAGTCATCAGAGCAAGTTATCCGAAATGATAATCAGCTACTTCCATCAAAAAACATTACATGGATCAGCGCAATGAACCTTGGACGCCGTACGCAAGGAATTTTGGATAATACGAGCGCCAAAGATGGTGAAAACATGTATTCATAAATGTATGACATGTTTTAGAAGCAGTGCCCAACCGAAGCAGCAACTGATGAGCAATCTCCCCATCAATCGAGTGACATTAAATAAACCATTTTGGTCCACTGGTCTAGACTTTGCAGGCCCAATCAAGATAAAATGGTCCAGTGGCCGTGGCGCAAAAACAGCCAAAGCATACATAGCAGTCTTTGTCTGTTTGGCAACCAAGGCGATGCACTTGGATTTAGTGAGCGACCTTACTACATCCGCATGCATCGCCGCCATTAAAAGATTCATTTCCCGACGAGGAAGATGCAAGAACATATACAGTGATTGCGGTACTAATTTCATCTCACCCGGGAAGGAATTGCGGATGATCTACACAACCATTGAAAGCGAAACAAGGGCGTATTTAGCAAATGAAGGCATTGTCTGGCATCATATTCCCCCCAGTAGCCCACATTTTGGAGGCCTCTGGGAGGCAGGCGTCAAGTCGGTGAAGCGACACCTAATCAAAGCATTTGGAGAAACGCTACTAAACGTGGAGGAAATGTACACGGCTCTTGCGCAAATTGAAGCTTGTTTTAATGGCCGTCCTTTGGCACCCTTAAGCTCTGACGTCAACGATAACGAAGCCTTAACACCAGCACATTTTCTCACCGGGGATTCAATGTTTTCCATTCCGGAATCAGTTCCTGACAACGTACCCCTTTTGAAGAGGTGGCAGCTTACACAAAAACTGTTACTTCAGTCTTGGGATCGCTGGCACAGGGAATATTTCACCAGGCTACAAGAAAGACCAAAATGGCTGAAACCACTGAAAAATTTCGAACCAGGGCAGCTAGTATTAGCGAAAACTGAAAACCCTCCACCTACCAAGTGGCCCCTAGCACGGATAATAGACGTTCATCCAGGAGATGATGGACTTGTTCGTGCAGCGAGGATCAAGCTACGCGGATATGTCACAAAGCGACCCATTGTTAAGCTATGTCTTTTACCAGTCGACGTCGCAACTACCGATTTCGATCAAGGTTTCGTCGAACAAGTAAACACCCCTAAAGGTAGTGGGGGAGGAGCTATCACGAGAAAGCGTCATATAACGACATCTAACTTGGGGATTCTCTCATGGCCAGCTATGATGATAGGTCTGTTGACAATCTTTACGATTTTTCTACCAGCAACTGAATGCTCAGCAAACGTAACGCGACTATCTGGTGGCCTCTATGTAGAACATATGGGCCAAGCGCTCATGAACAAGGGAATATTACAACTAAACCTCAGAATACCATACTGCGACATTAAGGAAGACCTGGAACGAACCACAAGGGTACTCAAAAATATGCACGAATTATGCTCCACAGGGGAAAAGATGAACGAAGAGATCCAGTGCCAAGTCCTAAATCGACATTTGCAATTCATGATAGATGACATTCATCGTGAAATCAAAACAGTTCAGTTCCTTCGAGCTCGACTTTGACGAGGATTGCTAGGAAGTCTTCTAACCAAAATATTTGGACTAAACGACGAGGTATATCAGGAAATTGATCATCTATCCGACAACCAGATCAACATTCGTCGAGCCGTTGACAAACAGGGAAAGTTGATGATAAGGGCAACAAAAACTCTAGATAGCACTAATCATCGCATTGCAGATCAATTATCGCGCTTCCACTCGCAATTGAATGAGACCATAGGAAAAATCAATGACTTCAACAATCAAAATCATCTAGATCACAATAAAATCCACGTACACTTTTTGGGTGCGTATCAGAATGCAAGGAATTATTTAGAAGAAGTCCACAGCAAGTACAGCTGCTTACGGAAAATTATGCTAGATCAAGCTAACATATGGGGATGCGCACAAATTATCGATATGGTCGACGTTGTGAACAAAACCGAACCATCTTTACCTGCTACGCTGAGTTTTTCACCAATCTACGGCAGCAGCACAAATCGAACGTTCCGAGGACGCTACAATTATTCGAGGACATTTCTCGATCTATGACATTTACCCGTATGATCTAATCAAGGCCAGTCCGGTACCACAACGTATCTCCAAGGATTCTTTTATCATTAGTAAATTTCAGGAAGGAATCATCGCGATAAACTACGACTCCCAAAAATATTTTGAAATCAAAGAAGACGATTTCAAAACAAGTCTAGTCATAAGTGACGAGAAGTACATGGTGCAGCTGTGAGCATTATACGATATTCAGGCAGACCCGAATTGTGTAATAACAGAAATATATGATAGCCACCGAGGACCAAGGTGCCCAACTCAACAATTCTACACGCATTCAATTATTTGGAAGAAAATGTATCAACCAAACTGTTGGCTGTACATTACGCCGTCTATTACCGTAGCACATGCAGTATGCAAAGGAATCACTTCTGAGATCCGGCTAGAAGATGCAGGAATTGTGCGACTCACACCAGATTGTTCACTGTGTACATCGGAAGCTCTCCTACTGGCAGGAAATACAAAAATCAGTTCAACTTTAGATATCTATTTCAAACCAGTCACAACAAACTGCAGTATGTCATCGCCTGATATCATCCCAGTGCTCAACGGGTCGTTATTACTTCAAGCATCAGACTCTTTTTCGAACTTAATCTAAGAAGCTTACGACAATCAACAGGAGTTTGCCAACACTTACTGGAAGCCGTTACGTCGTCATATTGTGTCAATATCCATTTCAGTTATAGTTAGTATTAGTTTAATGATTAATTTTTGCATTTACTATTGTAAAAGACAAAATAGTACAATCAATCATAGAGAAGAAGCTCGATGGTATAGCTCAGAGGATCCACTCTAAAAGAACCAACACGGTGGTTCTTGGTGGGCGGTATGTAAGAGTTCGAAATTCATATTCATATCAAGCAAAACAAATCCTTAATTCTCGCATTTCTGTTAGTAAAAAATACAATAAAGCTCAATTAGCCATTGAATTCCTTGAATTATTTCATCCTCACCATTCACATATTCATATCAAGCTCAGTAATTCTAAATTTAACACTTACTCATCAAAATTAAGCTCACGTGGAAAATATTCATTAGCGTTTAAGTCAATGTCAAGGTTCTTCCCGAATCAGCATTAAATTACAAATACACCTTACGAATACAAATTTTCTTGCAATGCATCCACTGTCAAGGTAGATACATCATTTTTCACTTTTCTTCCGCCAAACGCATTCTTTATAAATGTAACAAAAGCAAAAATGCTTGCGCGAGCACGTTTAGCTGACGGCAGCATATTTCTAACACATGAAGGAAAAATTGTTAAGAAATGTAAAATTGCAATGTAAGATTCAAGATAAAAGGTAAAATTGGAATGTATTCAAGACGATGAAATGAAAATAATGACGACGAGTCAAAAGGAAAATTCAAGGTGTTTTAACTTACGTTTTTTCGATCTAGTTCAAAATTAGATCGATCGATTGAAGTTAATATCTAACTTAAAGTTACATATTTTTTTTTTTTGTGAACTTATCTGACCTAAGGTTAGATACTTGAACAGTACCATAATGCTGGACTCTTATTATGGTGTTGCTCACTCAGCAGCAAGAAGTCGGCTTTCATGTCCCTCGCAAACTGCTCAAGCAGATTTTGGGCGGTTGAACTGCGGTGTAGGTTTAGCTGCAGGATGCGGGTCATTGGAGCTCTTATTTTACCTTGGCTAGGGCTTCCTGGAACACCCGGCATTTTCCCGATCCCAAAACGTGTCCAAAATCAAGTTTTGGATCAGCATCCTTGCAAAGAATACAGTGTGCCTCCTTCGTACACCCTTTTCTTTGATGTCCCATTTCACCGCATTTGTAACATAGGGAACCCCTATCGGGTCCTTTGCATACTTGTATGGTGTGACCATAACCAAGGCATTTGAAACATTGAAGAGGCGTTGCTCTTCGCCGTATCCTACAGACAACCCAGCCTATTCGTACTTTGCCCTTGTTCAGGAATTGTTCGGCGTCCTTTTCGGTCAAGTCAACTATGGCCATGCGTTGTCCCCTGTTGTTTTCTGGTGTCAGTCTCGCTTTGATCCTTCCCACGCTAGGGAACTCCCTTTTGATGGCCTCTTCTACCTCGGCCAGATCCGTCACGCAGACTATATCTCGTATTTCGATCGTTGCCATCGGCTCGAGCGGGGCTATAGTTGCACTTTTGTCGAGGACTTTCTTTTCTGCGTCACAGAATGCATCTTTATTGCCGGCCTCTGCTCCGAATCCGCCCAGTATGAGGCCCGACCGCGTTGGTCGTATTACTTTAATGGTAGTATTGGTGTCTTCGGGCCTTACGTTTCCCTGATGTCCCGCAGTACTTCCACGTAGGATTGGCCATCTTGGGGCTTTGCAAGCAGTGCCTGCTGCCGGGGTCTTCGTCGGGGCTTCTGCCTCTCCTATTTTGCATCAGGTCCTTTTTGTGATTGGGCATCCGTGCGAACATTACTTTCTGGCTTTTTTTGAAGGAGTTTCTTTGCAGCTTTCTTCGCTCCAGTTGTAAGCACTGTCTGGAACCCCTGATCTAGTGCTCCACGCCCTTGAAGTGCCTCTTCCTTCCTTCTTTTATCCCGATCTCCTTCGATTGGGCTAGACGCCATCCTTTTATTGACGTTTAATGGTGAAGCTATCTGCGTGTCGCCTTTAGATTTCGCCAAAAGCGCCTCTTTAGCCTTCTCTTCGTCTTCGGCCCTTAACCAGCTTCTCTGATAGTGCCCTATACGATCTAAGAGCTCCTTTAGTTCAAGGAGCCCTTCCTTTGCTGCTTTGCTGATTTTTGGGGAGTTGCATGCAGCTTGTATTCTTTTCAGAACAGCTCCCACTTTTCGGATTAGTCTTTCTTCTTCATATCGCTGGGCCGCAATCGTACCTTGCAACCATCCTTGGGAGAGGTTATCGCCTTCCGTTTCCGAGTGCAGTACTTCCGCC
This sequence comes from Odontomyia ornata, assembly GCA_963969285.1. Classification (NCBI taxonomy): domain Eukaryota; kingdom Metazoa; phylum Arthropoda; class Insecta; order Diptera; family Stratiomyidae; genus Odontomyia; species Odontomyia ornata. The sequence goes on along the minus strand of OZ017742.1, from coordinate 197,821,934 downwards.
ACATTTTCAACTTTGGCGGTGCATTCACGCGGTGTCTGGTCACTCTTTGCTTTTAGTGCCGTAATCTGCTCGTTGGCTTCTGGATTTTTCGTTGCAATGTCGGGACTTGCGACCCTTGCATCGGTCGCTTCGGTAACGATCGCAGCAGTGACAATCGAATTTTCGGTGCTCTTTATGTTATCTCCCACCGCTCGAACACCTGAAGTATCCTGCCAAGTTTCCCGTTTCTCCTTAAGAGGACGCTCGGGCGTTCGCATCATCTTTTTGCTGCGCCCGAACGCCGCAGGAATCTCAGTCTGTATTCTCCATTTTTCGTCCGTCTTCACTGTCGTTGTGTCAGTCTTCGTTTTTGTCGTTGTTAGTACCGTTCGCGATGTACTGTTGACATCGTGGCTGCAACGGCTGGTTGCGTCGTCGTTATTATTCTTCGAAAATGTGTTGGAAGTACTGCATACGGAAACAAAACGCGATAAACTCTCCCAAGGATGGTTGCAAGGTACAATTGCCGTCCAGCAATACGAAGAAGAAAGGCTACTCCGAAAAGTGGGAGATGTTCTGAAAAGAATACAATCTACATGCAACTCCCCAAAAATCAGCAAAGCAGTAAAGGTTGGGCTCCTTGAACTAAAGGAGCTCCCAGATCACATAGGGCACTATCGTAGGAGCTGGTTAAGGGCCAAAGACGATCAGAAGGCTAAAGAGGTGCTTGGGGCGAAATCTAAAGGCCACATGTTTATAGCTCCACCATTAAAAGTCAATAGAAGAATGGCGTCTAGCCCAATCGAAGGAGATCAGGATAAAAGAAGGAAGGAAGAGGCACTTGATGGCGGTGGAGCACCAGATCATGGGTTCCAGACAGTGCTTACAAATGGAGCGAATAAAACCGCTAAGAAACTCCTTCAAAAAAAGCCAGAAAGTAAAGTTCGCACGGACGCCCAATCAGAAAAAGGACCTGATGCAAAACAGGAGAGGCAGAAGCCCCAATGAAGACCCCGGCAGCAGGCACTGCTCGCAAAGCCCCAAGATGGTCAATCCTACGTGGAGGTACTGCGGGACATCAGGGGAAACGTAAGGCCCGAAGACACCAACACGACCATTAAAGTAGTACGGCCAATGCGGTCGGGCCACATACTGGTCGAATTCGGAGCAGAGGCCGGCAATAAAGAAGCATTCTGTGACGCAGTACAGAGAATCCTCGGCAAAAGTGCAACTATAGCCCCAATCGAGCCGATGGCAATGATCGAAATACGAGACTTTCTTTGGGTCCGGGAGAATACGTTCTTCCGATATAATATACCCCAGAAATTCTACCTGTCGTTATTACTTCAAGCATCGGACTCTTTTTCGAACTTAATCTAAGAAGCTTACGACAATCAACAGGAGTTTGCCAACACTTACTGGAAGCCGTTACGTCGTCATATTGTATCAATATCCATTTCAGTTATAGTTAGTATTAGTTTAATGATTAATTTTTGCATTTACTATTGTAAAAGACAAAATAGTACAATCAATCATAGAGAAGAAGCTCGATGGTATAGCTCAGAGGATCCACTCTAAAAGAACCAACACGGTGGTTCTTGGTGGGCGGTATGTAAGAGTTCGAAATTCATATTCATATCAAGCAAAACAAATCCTTAATTCTCGCATTTCTGTTAGTAAAAAATACAATAAAGCTCAATTAGCCATTGAATTCCTTGAATTATTTCATCCTCACCATTCACATATTCATATCAAGCTCAGTAATTCTAAATTTAACACTTACTCATCAAAATTAAGCTCACGTGGAAAATATTCATTAGCGTTTAAGTCAATGTCAAGGTTCTTCCCGAGTCAGCATTAAATTACGAATACACCTTACGAATACAAATTTTCTTGCAATGCATCCACTGTCAAGGTAGATACATCATTTTTCACTTTTCTTCCGCCAAACGCATTCTTTATAAATGTAACAAAAGCAAAAATGCTTGCGCGAGCACGTTTAGCTGACGGCAGCATATTTCTAACACATGAAGGAAAAATTGTTAAGAAATGTAAAATTGCAATGTAAGATTCAAGATAAAAGGTAAAATTGGAATGTATTCAAGACGATGAAATGAAAATAATGACGACGAGTCAAAAGGAAAATTCAAGGTGTTTTAACTTACGTTTTTTCGATCTAGTTCAAAATTAGAACGATCGATTGAAGTTAATATCTAACTTAAAGTTACATATTTTTTTTTTTTTGTGAACTTATCTGACCTAAGGTTAGATACTTGAACAGTACCATAATGCTGGACTCTTATTATGGTGTTGCTCACTCAGCAGCAAGAAGTCGGCTTTCATGTCCCTCGCAAACTGCTCAAGCAGATTTTGGGGGGTTGAACTGCGGTGTAGGTTTAGCTGCAGGATGCGGGTCATTGGAGCTCTTATTTTACCTTGGCTAGGGCTTCCTGGAACACCCGGCATTTTCCCGATCCCAAAACGTGTCCAAAATCAAGTTTTGGATCAGCATCCTTGCAAAGAATACAGTGTGCCTCCTTCGTACACCCTTTTCTTTGATGTCCCATTTCACCGCATTTGTAACATAGGGAACCCCTATCGGGTCCTTTGCATACTTGTATGGTGTGACCATAACCAAGGCATTTGAAACATTGAAGAGGCGTTGCTCTTCGCCGTATCCTACAGACAACCCAGCCTATTCGTACTTTGCCCTTGTTCAGGAATTGTTCGGCGTCCTTTTCGGTCAAGTCAACTATGGCCATGCGTTGTCCCCTATTGTTTTCTGGTGTCAGTCTCGCTTTGATCCTTCCCACGCTAGGGAACTCCCTTTTGATGGCCTCTTCTACCTCGGCCAGATCCGTCACGCAGACTATATCTCGTATTTCGATCGTTGCCATCGGCTCGAGCGGGGCTATAGTTGCACTTTTGTCGAGGACTTTCTTTTCTGCGTCACAGAATGCATCTTTATTGCCGGCCTCTGCTCCGAATCCGCCCAGTATGAGGCCCGACCGCGTTGGTCGTATTACTTTAATGGTAGTATTGGTGTCTTTGGGCCTTACGTTTCCCTGATGTCCCGCAGTACTTCCGCGTAGGATTGGCCATCTTGGGGCTTTGCAAGCAGTGCCTGCTGCCGGGGTCTTCATTGGGGCTTCTGCCTCTCCTATTTTGCATCAGGTCCTTTTTGTGATTGGGCATCCGTGCGAACATTACTTTCTGGCTTTTTTTGAAGGAGTTTCTTTGCAGCTTTCTTCGCTCCAGTTGTAAGCACTGTCTGGAACCCCTGATCTAGTGCTCCACGCCCTTGAAGTGCCTCTTCCTTCCTTCTTTTATCCCGATCTCCTTCGATTGGGCTAGACGCCATCCTTTTATTGACGTTTAATGGTGAAGCTATCTGCGTGTCGCCTTTAGATTTCGCCAAAAGCGCCTCTTTAGCCTTCTCTTCGTCTTCGGCCCTTAACCAGCTTCTCTGATAGTGCCCTATACGATCTAAGAGCTCCTTTAGTTCAAGGAGCCCTTCCTTTGCTGCTTTGCTGATTTTTGGGGAGTTGCATGCAGCTTGTATTCTTTTCAGAACAGCTCCCACTTTTCGGAGTAGTCTTTCTTCTTCATATCGCTGGGCCGCAATCGTACCTTGCAACCATCCTTGGGAGAGGTTATCGCCTTCCGTTTCCGAGTGCAGTACTTCCGCCACATTTTCAACTTTGGCGGTGCATTCACGCGGTGTCTGGTCACTCTTTGCTTTTAGTGCCGTAATCTGCTCGTTGGCTTCTGGATTTTTCGTTGCAATGTCGGGACTTGCGACCCTTGCATCGGTCGCTTCGGTAACGATCGCAGCAGTGACAATCGAATTTTCGGTGCTCTTTATGTTATCTCCCACCGCTCGAACACCTGAAGTATCCTGCCGAGTTTCCCGTTTCTCCTTAAGAGGACGCTCGGGCGTTCGCATCATCTTTTTGCTGCGCCCGAACGCCGCAGGAATCTCAGTCTGTATTCTCCATTTTTCGTCCGTCTTCACTGTCGTTGTGTCGGTCTTCGTTTTTGTCGTTGTTAGTACCGTTCGCGATGTACTGTTGACATCGTGGCTGCAACGGCTGGTTGCGTCGTCGTTATTATTCTTCGAAAATGTGTTGGAAGTACTGCATACGGAAACAAAACGCGATAAACTCTCCCAAGGATGGTTGCAAGGTACAATTGCCGTCCAGCAATACGAAGAAGAAAGGCTACTCCAAAAAGTGGGAGATGTTCTGAACAGAATACAATCTATATGCAACTCCCCAAAAATCAGCAAAGCAGTAAAGGTTGGGCTCCTTGAACTAAAGGAGCTCCCAGATCACATAGGGCACTATCGTAGGAGCTGGTTAAGGGCCAAAGACGATCAGAAGGCTAAAGAGGTGCTTGGGGCGAAATCTAAAGGCCACATGTTTATAGCTCCACCATTAAAAGTCAATAGAAGAATGGCGTCTAGCCCAATCGAAGGAGATCAGGATAAAAGAAGGAAGGAAGAGGCATTTGATGGCGGTGGAGCACTAGATCATGGGTTCCAGACAGTGCTTACAAATGGAGCGAATAAAACCGCTAAGAAACTCCTTCAAAAAAAGCCAGAAAGTAAAGTTCGCACGGACGCCCAATCAGAAAAAGGACCTGATGCAAAACAGGAGAGGCAGAAGCCCCAATGAAGACCCCGGCAGCAAGCACTGCTCGCAAAGCCCCAAGATGGTCAATCCTACGTGGAGGTACTGCGGGACATCAGGGGAAACGTAAGGCCCGAAGACACCAACACGACCATTAAAGTAGTACGGCCAATGCGGTCGGGCCACATACTGGTCGAATTCGGAGCAGAGGCCGGCAATAAAGAAGCATTCTGTGACGCAGTACAGAGAATCCTCGGCAAAAGTGCAACTATAGCCCCAATCGAGCCGATGGCAATGATCGAAATACGAGACTTTCTTTGGGTCCGGGAGAATACGTTCTTCCGATATAATATACCCCAGAAAATCTACCTGTGTTTGAAGAAATTTAAATTTCTCGATATTCACTTTGAAATTTGCCTTTTTAACTGTGTTAGTATAGTAAGAAGATTCATTAGATGTTCGCCCTCATTTTGGCCTAGGATGATAATGTTATCGATATACGAGGTGTGTTCAAAAAGTATCACGAATTTTGAATTTTCGCGGGTTACGTATATTCGAATTTCGATTATTTTGTGGCGTTATGTTGATAATCATGTCTGTCACTTATGCTGACAAGCTCGGCCATTTTGAATGTTTACTTTATTGGTGATAGCTGCTTTACTTGCACGTGTTTTCAATCGTCTTCGATTTTTAATTATTCAAAAAAATGGATCAAAGAACGTGTATCAAATTTTGTGTGAAAAACGAAATTAAGTGCGCGGATGCATTCCGAATGTTGACTGTGGCATACGGAGAAGCTACCTTGGACCGAAGCAACGTTTATCGGTGGTACAAAATGTTTTTAGAAGGCCGAGAAGATGTGAACGACGAAGAGCGTGCCGGACGCCCGAGCACTTCAACAACAGACGAAAAAATTAATGAAGTGGAGAAAATGGTATTGGCCAATCGTCAAATCACCGTTAGAGAAGTTGCTGAGGACCTAAACATATCGATTGGCTCGTGCCATTCGATTTTTATCAACGATTTGGGCATGAGACGGGTCGCCGCGAAATTCGTACCAAAATTGCTCAATTGCGACCAAAAACAGCAACGCATGAACATTGCTAATGAGATGTTAAACTCTGTCCGCGACGAACCAAATTTGCTCCAGAGGGTCATAACTGGTGACGAATCGTGGGTTTATGGTTATGACGTGAAAACCAAAGCTCAATCATCTCAATGGAAGCTGCCGCATGAACCAAGACCGAAAAAAGCGCGCCAAGTTCGGTCGAATGTGAAAGTTTTGCTGACAGTTTTCTTCGATTGCAGGGGCGTGGTGCATCATGAGTTCTTGCCACAGGGAAGAACAGCCAATAAGGAATATTACCTGCAAGTTATGCGCAATTTGCGCGAAGCAATCCGCCAGAAACGCCCGGAATTGTGGGAGAACAAAAATTGGCTTTTGCACCACGATAACGCCGCTGCTCACACATCGTTGCTTGTGCCCGACTTTTTGGCCAAAAACAACACACTAATGATGCCGCAGCCACCGTATTCCCCAGATCTGGCTCCCTGTGGCTTTTTCTTGTTTCCTAAACTGAAGAAGAGGCTCATGAAAGGACGACGTTACGCTACGCTTGACGAGATAAAGACGGAGGAGAAGCTGAACAAGATTAAAAAAAATGATTTTTTGAAGTGCTTCGAAGATTGGAAAAACCGTTGGCACAAGTGTATAATATTTCATGGGGATCACTTTGAAGGGGACAAAATAGATATTCATGAATAAATAAATAATTTTTGAAAAAAAAACAAAATTCGCGATACTTTTTGAACACACCTCGTACATGAAACAAATTTTGCCGATGAAAGGGTTCAATACGTTATCTATTGCTTGTTGGAAAATATTGGGTGCATTTATAAGCCCGAACAGGAGCTGAGTAAACTCATATTTTCCATTTGCTGTCGATAATGCTGTCCTGGGGATGTCGTTTTCCTTCATCCGAATTTGAGGAGGTCTAAGGTCGTGAAGTACTTACGGCCTCCAAGGCTGGCTAATGTGCTAGTGATATCTGGAATAGGATAAGTACCAGAGACGGTGACAGCATTTAGTCTCTTAAAATCAATTACAACCCTATATTGTTTCTCCCCAGATGAACTAGCCTTTTTTGGCACCACCCACAGTGGTAATTGTAAGAACTTTTTGATTTGCGAATTATGCCATCGTCAAGCATTTTAGCGATATGTTTTTCGACGTCCGGGCGCAAGTTAATGGTGTAAGGGTATAATTAGGTATAAATTGGGTCTGAAGCTGTTGTTTTTATTTCAGCGCGGACAGTAGTTTCGATCATATCACTGTCAGATATTGGACCGAAGATATTTGGAAGTTCCGTGAGGATTTTGTTTAGCTTAGAATTCAACAGGGGACTTAGGTGTTGGCATTTAATTTCAATAGTGTTCACCTCTTTAGAGAATTTAGATTTCAAAGAAATTTTTATTTTAGGGCTTAAATAGAGAATATTATGCTTTCTGTCGATAATAGTTTCTAATGATTTAAGTGTGTCGTCGCCAATTACGCCATCAAAGGACGAGAGAGCAGGAAAAACGTAAAAATCAAGTATGGTGTCATTTCTAACGTGTTTCCATTGATTTCGAATTTATTTTGATAGCACCCGCTGCACAATTAATAACCAGAGGTTTACCTAATGGGTTAGCCCCTTGCGATAATGAAGAACTAATAACATTTTTGTTCGCCCCTGTGTCCACCAAAAATTTAAGTATTCTTCCATCCTTGGCGTGATATTCTATGTATGGTACGCTATCATTAAATTTAGAT
>OZ017742.1:197757012-197809512 GCA_963969285.1 Odontomyia ornata | reverse complement strand
CGAAATGAAGTTCCCAACTGCTAATTTCAAGAATGCAAGTGATGCATAATGTCATAAAATTTCCGTAGGCGCACACACTGGATCTTCAAGGCATCAAGAGTCTCACAAAGGATTGTGTTGGCCGCCTAAACAAATTCGTCAAAGTGTACGATGTGAATTCGAACGAATATTTAAATTGCATCGAACTGAAGGAGTCTCCGGTTGTTGGGCTGTGCAGGAATGCGGGCAGGATAGTTGCCGGTTTTGGTTCTGGCAATGTCCATAGTCGTTGTTGTTCGGTGTTTTCATTCTTGTTGCGAGCTAATTTCCGGGCGAGCATTTGATAAGGAATACGGAGTCGGTGAATCTGGGAACATCGTGGTCGATGTCGTCAGGTAAATATCCGCGTTTTCTTCTCGAAGCATGTGATTCTTTGTGATCATTTCCCGATGTTTCGTCAGGTGTAGGCGGGCGAATAGATAAGCCGGCGGCGACCTTGGAGTGATGCGTCAGATCCGCAGCGAGTGGTAAGTATCCTCATCGAAAATGTGTTAATGTCCTTATCTAGCTGATCCAGCAAAGCTATCGATTGAATGGTCATGTTGTCTGAACGATGTACGTTTTTTTTTTTTTTTTTTTTTTTTTTTTTTTTTTTTGTGGTAGGGAGGTGAAGGCATTTATGCCCGCCGAGTCTGGGAGTGTGGGACTCCCATGGAGGATACCTTTGGACTACCCACTAAACACCTCCCCTGTCAATCTGAGAACCTAGCCTGGAACCGTTTGACACATTACTTCGGGCCAGGTCTCGTTTTGTTACGCCGTGGGGCGCCTTCAAGCTGGGGAGTCCCTTTCCTAGCGGGAGGGGAGGGGGGAAGAGGAATTGCCAGAAAAGCGATCCCCCAGCCCCAGCGCCTCCGGCTGCTGTGAGTCCCTTTTATATTTTAGGACTGCCCGAGCATAATGTGCCACCTGGTTCCATTTGTCAACCGATTCGAGCATCACCGCAACTATATTATCCGGGGTGAGCTCTCCCGTCTCCCTGTAGAGTTCCCTTCGCAGCCTGGCCCATTTGGTACACGCAAAAAATGTGTGACAGGCATTGTCCTCCTCTCCTGGGCAAAACCGACAATCGGGAGACCGTGACTTGCCGATCTTGTGCAGGTAAGACTGAAAACACCCGTGCCCGCTCAAAAGCTGGGTCAGATAGAAGTCAGTCTCACCATGCTTTCGATTTAGCCACGGTCTCACATCCGGGATGAGGCGCGCAGTCCACCTTCCCTTCGTGCAATTCCTCCAAGACTGCTGCCAATCGTTGAGTGAGCGTTGTCTCTCCTCGCGGACAACCATCTCCCTCGCATCCTCGTTTCGGCGCAGGTAAATAGCGCGGCGCTCTCTAGCAAGGAGGGCGACAGGTATCACGCCTGCAATCACTCTCACCGCCGAGTTGGAGACTGTTGGATACGAAGATGCAATTCTCAGTGCTCCTCTTCTCTGTACCTGTGCCAATCGTTTTCGGAATACCTCCTTGCTGAGAGCGTCGTCCCATACCTCTGCTCCGTACAGTAGCACTGACCCTACAGCACTCATCAAGAGGCGTCTTCTTGATGGGCTGGGTCCCCCTACGTTGGCCATAAGTCGACTCAGGGCCGATATTCCCGAAGCAGCCTTCTCAGCCGTTGCCCTGATTTGCTCAGAGAAACTCATCTTCGAGTCGATCAGTAGCCCCAGGTACTTAACCGCTGGCTTCGATTCGATCTGTATATCTCCAATACTGATCATCCTTACTCGAGGGATTCTCTTTTTTGTCAAGATGACCACTTCGGTTTTCTCCCGTGCTAAGCTGAGCCCGCGAGTAGTCATCCAGTCCCTCACTCGGCGCATTAGCATACCTAGCCTAAGTTGCGCTTGTTCAACGGTGCGTCCGGCGACCAGAGCCGCAACATCATCCGCATAGCCGACCAAGCGCGACTCATCTGGCATCTCAAGTCTCAGTAGCCCGTCGTAAGACACGTTCCACAGGTCCGGACCAAGGATAGATCCCTGGGCAACACCCGATGTAACCGCCATCCTTCGTTGGCCCTGTGTCGTGTCGTAGAGCAGGCTTCGGTCCTTTAGGTAGTTCCTCAAAAGCCGCATTAGATATTCTGGAACTTGAAAAGAGTTTTCCAGCGTATCCAGAATATCCACCCATCTAGCGGAGTTGAAGGCATTCCTGACGTCGAGTGTCACCAACAGGACGATCCGTCGCTTGGTGCTACTATGTGCCTCTGCCTTTTGGACCGCGTTCACCACCTCTGCAATCGCATCAATGGTAGAACGTCCTGCTCTAAAGCCGTACTGCCGAGGAGATACGTCCCCAGCAGCACGAATCGCGTCAGTGAGTCTTCCCTTGATGAGTTTCTCTAGCACTTTCCCAGCCGTGTCTAGCATGCATAACGGGCGGTATGCAGACGGCGATTCGGGATTTCCCTTCCCCTTGCTGACCAGCACGAGCCTCGCCACCTTCCATCGTACCGGGAAAACCCCGTCCCGTAGGCAAGTGTTGAATGTGCTGAGCAGCAAGTCAGGACAATGGTGATAGACGAGCTGCAAAACCTCAGCTGGAACACCATCTGGACCTGGAGCCTTCCTTGCCTTCAGGGAGAGGACTGCCTCCTCCAGTTCCAGCTGTGTGAAGAGTGGGCACTCGACTGCTGTTTCACCATGGACAGCGTCAACACGGACGGGATGGGCGGGGAAGAGTCCCCGCACTATCGCGTCCATCTTTTTCGCGTCATGTATACAAGGCTTCCGTAGGGCACCAAGTTTCCCCATGACCAGCTTGTAGCCAAGGCCCCACGGATCCCTATTTACATCGTCCACGAGGTCTTGCCAGCATCGGGCCTTGCTCTTGTTAATAAGCCTGCGAAGATATTTCCTGCCGGACCTGTATGCTGCTAGCCTAGTGTCTGCCTCCTCCCGTGTTCGCGCCCGCTGGGCCTCTCGCCGAAGTTTGTGACACTCGCTTCTTTGTTCGGCGATCTCGTTTGACCACCAGTATACTGGAGGCTTACCATGTCGGGGTCTCCGGCGGGGCATGGAAGACTCGCAAGCAGCTATGATGGTACTCATAGTTGAGTTCACCAAGTCCTTGGCTGTAGGCCCTCCACTCCCTGGCGGAGCTCCCAGCAACGGTGCGCCTGCCGTAAGCGCGTCAGTGAACTTCTCGACGTCCATCCTCCCAGTCCTCCATCCGAGGATTGAAGTTTGGGCATATGCACGCAGAGTGGCACCGTCGTGAATCTCAACAGCTATATACTGGTGATCACTAGCCGAGTAGTCCTCTAGCACTCGCCAGTTGTGTACTCTAGGTACCAGGGACTCCGAAGCGAGTGTCACATCGGGTATGGTTCCTACGCAACCCCAGCGGCGGAAAGTAGGGGTGTTACCAGTATTTAGGACAAAAAGCGCTGTTCTGGCTGCCATGTCCAATATTTGCTTTCCCCTTGGGTTGGATTGTGGCATACCCCATTCGATGGCTCTAGCGTTGAAGTCTCCCCCGACCAGCATGTGGCCCTCTGTGTTCGAGACAGCGTCCTCCAGGGCATCGAGTTTGGTTCGAAAGGATCGCATTGCCTCGTTAGGCGTCAGATAAACACTGAAATATGTTATCCCTGAACACCGCACCCACACAAAACCATCCCCGCGTCCATGGCCCTGCACCTGAAGGCGGGCGCTGTCTCGAACCCAGATGGCCGAGGTACCAGTTTTGTCAGGGTACCACGCTTGCGAGTTCTTGTTATGATGTTGCTCGCTCAGCAACACGAGGTCAGCTTTCTTATCCCTCGCAAACTGCTCAAGTAGGTCCTGGGCGTTTGTGCTTCGGTGCAAATTGACCTGCAGGATACGGATCATTTGAGTATCGATTTGGCTTTAGTTAGGGCCTCCTTGAAAACCCGGCATCTCCCTGTCCCCGGCTCATGTTTGAGGTCGCCGGGTGCTAGCTTAGCGTCCTTGCAAAGAATGCATTTTGCCTCGTTCGTGCACTCCTTCCTTTTGTGCCCCGTTTCACCACATTTGTAGCACAGAGATCTCCTGTCGGGTCCCCTACAGCCATACGCGGTGTGTCCGTATTCGAAGCATCTGAAGCAGCGGATAGGGATCGCTCTTCTCCGTATCCTGCAGATCACCCAACCTATCTTAATTTTGCCCTTCGCCAGGATTTGCTGGGCGTCTTTATCAGCTAGTTCGACAATAGCCATGCGTTGCCCCCTTGTGTTTTCACGTGTCAATCTTGCCTTGACTTCACTTAAGCTGGGGAACTCCCTCCTAATGGCATCCTCTACTTCAGCTTTGTCCGTGACGCAGTCGAGGTCCCTGATTTCCAGGGTGGCCATTGGTTCGAGCGAGGCAACCGTTGCCGCATCTCCAAGAACCTTTTGAACCGCGTCACGGAATGCATCTTTGTTTGTGGCCTCTGGCCCGAATTCCACCAGCAAGCCGCCGGTCCGGGTTGGTCGAACTGCTTTGATGGCAGTTTTGGTGTCGTCTGGCTTGACCGCTCCTTTAATTTCACGGAGAACATCTGCGTAGGTTCGGCCCTTAGTGGGTTTAATAAGCAGTGCCTCACGCAAGGGTTTGTGCCGCGGTTTGCTTTTTGTTTTCTGCGGTATAGCGGGGGGCTCCTTGTTCTCTTCGTGGTTGAGCTCTTTGTCTTTTTTTTTCTAGGAGTAGCTTTTTGGCCGCTTTTTTCGCTGCCTTGTTTCGCACCACATGAAACTCCTCGCCTGGAGTGTCAACTTCGTTTATGGTCTCGTCCTTCCTCCTTTTCTCACAGTCGCCTTCAATTGGGCTACCGGCCATTCTTTTGACCCACTGATGCCTCGAGGGAGAGCGTGTCTTTTTGGTGCTTCTCGGCTGCAAGCCACCTCCGCCTGTAGTGCGTTATGCGGCCAAAAAGCTCCTCCAGTTCAAGAATGCCATTCTTGACACTCTTGCCTATGTTTTTCTGCACTTCGCAGGCAGCCCTCAGTTGTTTGACGATATTCCCCGCTTTCCGAGTAAGCTGCTCCTCTTCTGCGCGGTCAAGGGCGATTGTGTTATTTGGCGCCACCTCTTGGGAGAGGCCCCCGTTTCCTAGCCCTTTTGCTTCTATCACTTGGATCGCGTTTGAAGTGGCGTCGGCCAACGGCAAAACTTCTCCCTCCCCCAGTCTTACACTGGCCTCCGTTGGTGTCGCAACTTGATCCGGATTGTGTACGTCTTGCACTGGGCGCTCCGGGGTGCGCATAGTCCTTCTACTGCGCCCAAAGGCTGCAATGATGCCAGGTTGCACAACGCACTCTGCCTTCTTTCGTTCGTTAGTCTGTCTGTGGTCTGTCTCCGATGATTTAACCTGTGGTGTTGACTTTAACAGTGTTTCTGGGGTTTGCTGCCTCCCCCCGCAATCGGTGACTTGTTTTATCGGTGTTCTTGCCAACAGCGGTTTTTGCCTGAAAGGGTTCTCCGTGCTAGCGTCCTGTTTGCTTGTGGTTTCATTTGTTTGCTCCATTTTATTGGGTCCCCCCTCGGAGCCGCTATCTCCGTTCGTGTCTGTAGTCGCCTTTTTGGTCCCATGGTTATCTTTGCAGAGCAGGGAGGCCATGCGAGGGTTGGCACAAGCCCTTATGGGGACAAGTGCTCAGAGCCAGACCAGCGCTAATCGGGAGTCCGTCTCAACCGAACCTACACCACCAACCCAATGGTGCGAACTTCGAACGTACTCCGAGGCCTGCCAAGGTTTTACCGGGACGGAGACGGTATGATAGTTGAATTGGAGCCGTTCACACACGAGTTTCACCTCGGCGCTACTGTGCAAAGCAACTAGGTCCAAACCATCACATCCGCCAGCCCAAAGCGTCAATTCCAGTTCGTTGTCCAAAGCGTAATCCAGATACAATAAGAGGGAACTTCACGGCACCCCCCATATCCTCGGGTCCGTGGGGGTGGCACTCCCCAAAGAATGCTAGCCTCCAAGAATGTTCTTGTCGACCGGCTTTCTCCCTGCGGGAATTTCCTCGGGTACGTGGGGGCGGAACTCCCCAAAGAATGCTAGCCTCCAAGAGTGGTCTTGTCGACCGGCATTCCCCCTGCGGAGTTTCCTCGGGTACGTGGGGGCGGAAATCCCCAAAGAATGCTAGCCTCCAAGAGAGCTCTTGTCGACCGGCATTCCCCCTGCGGGGGAACGATGTACGTTGAACTTTACTTTAGCGCGAGAGTAGCTATGCCCCAAGCCGAGTTGAGTGACTCCAGCGCTCTTGTCAGTGAATCCTTTAATCAATTTATGAAAATGAAAGCGTATGCCTCTCAAAATCTCCGGAACTACTCCAATATGTGAACAAGACATTTCAAGTTTTTCTGTTATAGCAGCACCTAGCTTTGCATCCGAAACTCCAATCGTACATTTTTTCCTTCTTTACGTTACTGAATATGCCGTCCAAGAATGGCAATAAGTCTTGTGGACAAATACCTTCGGAAATCGCATTAACATCTTCCAAGGCCGCGACTGCTGTCCTAAGTTCAAGGCGAAAAGCCACCCAGTTTTACGAGTGAATTGAACTTGGATAAATCAGTGACGGATGATTCGACTTGAGGTAGAAACATCGCCACTTCTTCGAACTCCGAAACACTGAACAGCGCGTAGCCTGCCGCATGCTCGTAAAGGACGTAGAGATGTTTCATCGTCCTTTGTTTTTGTTAAAGCCTATTTTCAAATCTTTTATTCCGGCACCATGCACCACCACGTGTAAACGCGACAATTACAAATCAGTGATCATTTTTGGACATGGTCCAGCATCGAGGACATCTTTCACGATCCGACATTGTTTGGATTTCTCGCTGAATACTGCGTCCTTAAAACTAATCCTACTACATTTACACATTCATTTAAATGATGATGGTTAATTTACGTTAACATATACGTGAGTGTGGTAAAATGTAACTAGGCTCGCAGGTGAAATCTTGGCGGGAGACAAACATTTGGTCAGGGTGAAATCCCGAATGACTACGTAGGAAAATCCTGATACGTAACACAGTCTTAAGGCTTATAAAGTTCAGTTAACATAAGAATTCAAGCCGGTCGATCATCAACAACGTCGTATCTTTGCTGATTGGGTCCTTGGAATGCATGAAAATTATCCGAAACACAACCGAAAAATCATCTTGAGTGATGAGGCCCATTTCCACCTCGGTGGCTTCGTCAAGCAAAATTGTCGCATCTGGGGCTCGAAAACCCAAGAATTATTGTTGAAAAGATTCTCTATCCTCAACGTGTGAAAATTTGGTGCGGTTTATGGTCCGGCAAAGTCATTGGACCTTACTTTTTCGAAAATGAGGCTGGAGCAACAGTTACGGTGAATAAATTGTGCTATCGAGAGATGATTAATGATATTTTATGGCCGGAATTGGATAGTATTGATTTGGATAACGTTTATTTTCAACAAGACAGCGCTACGTACCACACAAGCAACAAAACCATTGATCTTTTACGGGAGACTGTGTTATCTCTCCAAGAGGTGATCACCATTGGCCACCGAGATCTTGTGATGTAACACCTTGCGACTTCTTCCTTTGGGGCCACGTGAAAAAGAAGGTCTAAGCCAACAGCCCAGCGTTGACTCAAGACCTCCAAGATGGAATTCGAAGGGCTATCGAGGACATAGGGCAGCCACTTTGCGATTTTGTTATGGAAAATTTCATGATAAGGATATGGTCCTGTAAGCGTGTTCGTGGTGGTCATTTTCCTGATGTTATTTTTCACTATTAACGGCATACCTTCTTCTTTATAATGAAATAAACACAAATATGGCTTTTTTTTAATATCGAAATACTAAACCCTATATATATATATATATATATATACATATATATATATATATATATATATATATATATATATATATATATATATATATATATATATATATATATATATATATATATATATATATATATATATGTATATATATATATAATATATATATATATATATATATATATATATATATATATATATATATATATATATATATATATATATATATATATATATAAATAAATAATTGCGTCTGGTTATTTATATCAGCGGTATTCACTGAAGCCAAAGTTTTGGGTGGTACCTTGGAAGTTCAGTGTAAGGGCGAATTTCTATATATTATGTGAATATGAAAACGGTATGGAGCTGCCACAAGTTTTTTTATGAACGCTCTCAAACAACTCAACACGATCGTTGGAATGTTTCAACCGCTCTAAGTCATCAATAGATATTAGATTTTTTTGATAGTTCATCCACGAATTGATCTAATTTTCTTACCTTTTGCTTAAGTCTTCGCACTTTCTGTTGTAGACTGTTCTTCTGCTTCTATTGTCACTTCACAACTCCTTTCAGCACTGGTAAACGGCGCTTCAGCTTCACGGCATGCGGTGTTAGAGGATCTCCAATTGAGGGTGATGACTCCAATATTTTATAAAGTGAAGTCGCTTTTTTCTAAAAAAAAATACCTTTGAAAATTTGATCAAGGATTATTTTACATTTTCCTGTGTTTTACGTTCAGGACTTCCAAGGTGTTTCGGTATTTCCCAAGAACTACAAGATGGCATGTCTCGGTAATCCTGAAAATTAAAATTTAACGTAGAATAATTTCTTAAAGAAAATAATGACAGACCAACAAACTTAAATAAAATAATAACTGAAAAAGATGTACATAACAATATCACTACACGTACTTCAGAAGTGCCTCACTCTTCAAACCAAAAAAATGGAAACGAAAGTAAATCAATTGAAGCAGAAATGAATCACAACATTTCTTAACCAAACCACGTGACCAACTCTTTTCCCTCAAACGATAAGAGAAAAAACTTTAACATTTTATATGTCAGAGATGAGGAATACGCATTTGACAATCCATGATCCATACTAAATTCCTATGAAATCAACAAAACTCTACAAATTCCCAATATTATCAATGTAACAGCAATATGTAGATATAAACTCAAAATCACGTTTAAAAGCCCAGAGGATGCATATAGCCCAACGAACAGCCCCCCCCTAACAAAACATAAGTTGAAAATGTGCATCCGTAGCAACTTCCCATATAGAACCGGTGTTATTAAGAAGATAGCCTTTTCCATCACCGATGAAGAAATACTAAAAGACGCCACCCCATGCAAAGTCATAGGGAACCAACTTTATAACGTAAAAATACTAAGCATTTCAAGATTAAAACGCAGGGACCTGGAAAACCATGAGAGGCTACTACAGACCAACTCCTTAAAACTAACTTTCTCAGGTACTACACTACCCAATCCCATATGGTTGGCGTGGGGACCAATCAAAGTACAAACTTTTCTGTACAAACCAAGACAATGTACCAAGTGTTTCAGATTCGAGTATACTACCTTTAACTGCAAACAAAAAGACAGCAGATGCATAAAATGCTCAAAAACCGATTTCCAAAGGGGCCTTCTATATGGTTCAATAGAACACAAATCTACAAATAAAAATTGTTCTAAATGGGTAAGATATACAGATGAAGTCAAACTAAGTTCCACAGGAGATATTTCTGTATTTGAAGCAAGAAACATGCTGGACAAATCATCCTGCGACACCAATTTCTTTGACCTTTTGAGAGACAATGAACCAATGGACGATGTCCAACTTCCGAAATACAAATAAATCAATGAACAAAATAATTTTAAAAAGACAATGACCTAACAGCCAGGCACTTAACTGCCACTAAAATATTCAGCACCGCGTCACCGAACCATGCGCCAGCAAACCACTCTCCTAACCCCGTAGCGTTTGACAACTACCCTATTTTCAACAAAAAGGCCTACAAAAACAAAAAAACCACGGAAATATAACATTTATTAAAGAAAATAAAAAATAACTATAATGGCCCCTCCACATCAACGAGGACAAATAACACATACTCCTCCAACCTCAACATACTCATCCTCATTATTGAGGATATCTTTAATATTAACAAACCCTGTAATGATTTTCCGTCCCTTAAATCGTGCGAACGAAAACAGAACCGACCTCTCATCGGTTCTAGACGTGAAGTCTGAGTCGTGCCAACGAATGGTACCAATCAGTCAACCAGTTCGTGCACCCGTAATCCATTCCGCGGTGGCTGCTTGTCGGCCAGCTAGATCGGAGAGGATTTCGGTCGCAGGTCTTAAAATGGATTACGCTCAATTGCGTATTTCAGCCACCATTAATTGTCCGTTTCAAACGCGTCGAAAACACAGACATACGGAAAAGAAACCTACTCTACTTTATTCCGTATTCATTCATCCTTTCAGTCAAGTACAAAACTCAAATTTCAATTTCGCGTTCCCGAATTTACCGACGCGGTACCAAAAAATACACTACATTAACTCAATCCCGAAGAACTCTACGCTAAGAAAAATACAAGGCAAACTAAGGTACCGCGTACCACACGCGACGCGAAACCGGCCATCCGCGGATTTTTCAAAACCCTACCCTCCTCCCGGCATACTTACCATGCACTCCTACTGCCTCTGAAAAAGAAGGGCTGCTGGAAAGGAAAGTCGTTGTTTTTATTAGCAATTCATATTATTTTATTACTTAAAGACCAACGAGCTATATATTCCATTATTTCTGAATTTGAACTAAGAATTCTGCTGTAACTTTTCAATATCCTTTACTCACAATAGTATACTTATTCGCTTATCGAATGGAAAGTTGTGTAATCTTATAATTTCAATAAAACTTTCGATATTTAACAAAAGCAGATATGTACAGCGTTTGAGTTTAGTGCTTAGCAAGACTATTATTTATTTCGTGAAATATATTCGTAAACGCGATTTATTCAATCGCGAAGGTTCAAAAAAAATAATTTGAATCATGGGAAAATAAGAAGATTAAAAGATAGATTACAACATTAATAGGATTCTATATTTACGATAACTTCGTTGCAATCCATAGTTCGAGAACGATATTTAAAACACGCAATTGAGTATGACTTAAATTCAAACCTCATAAAGAATTATTTGATACAATCCATTCTTAAAAATTTGCTACTACTCGTCTATGTATTTGATATATTGTATTTATAAAATTTATTTTCAAACGTTATGGCACCAGTTAGGCATTGGCCCTGTTTTCATTTGAACATATTCTTTTTTCGATGATAAAAAAAATATATTCAAGAACAATTAAATTTCAATATCTTGATACTTGTGTAACGAAAATATATATATATTTCTTAACAAGGGAATGTAACTTCAAGATGAATTTTAAAAGGAAAATACATTATATCTTAGTTTAATCTTACGTCTTAGATTTTTTTTTTATATTCTACACACTAGCAAGAGTGCGTTATACTGATATCATTTAGTTGTTAATGCCAGATTTGCCGCTAGTACATCTATCATTTGAAAAGTGATGGCGTTAAGGCAATAGGACAGCTAGTTCATAGATAAGGAGACAGGAGGAGGAGGATGCTCTTGGACAGCAATGACTTGGGGTGTATCCGTTAAATTACTGTCACAATCTAGCTCCCTATGAGTTTTTATATGCCTTCTCATATAATATGAATTAGAAAAGAATCTTCCGCATTATTTGAATTTGAAAAGTTCGGGATAAGTAAGTTTTCTCTTATGTTCCTTCAAAGTGCAAGCAGCAGTAAATGTTTGCCTGCAGATGTCGCACTTGCATAAATCAGGATTCACATGTGTTGCCTTATGAATTTTATGAATTTTCAAGGGATGCACTACACTATAAAGCTTGCCGCATGTGTCACACTTATATCGATTGGGATTCAAATGGAAGGCTAAATGATTTTTGTACGTGGGCCGTTTGTTGTAAAATTTGCCACATTCCTCGCATTTGTATTTGCCTGGTTTCGTGTTCAAATTCACCACTTTGGGTTTGTTCAGAATTGGAGTTATAGCAAGAGATTTGTCAGCAATGTCGTTATTAAAAATATTAAAATTTGAATGCAATAACTGTGAAGCGCCCAACGGCTTCTCATATTTTTCGCGTGTATATAACTTAGCTTAACTTTGTTCGGAAGCCAAATGAATATCTACATTACTTGTAGGCTTTTTCGATTTAGCTGAAACCTTATCGCACTCATCTCATACAGGTACGTTCTCGTGTGCCTTCATATACCATTTATTCACGAGATTTTTGCCAGTCCAAAGTTGACACATTCCGCACATTTGAACAGCTTATCAGCTTCCGATTCGGAAACTGCATTCACTTCCAAGTAATCTTCGCTGGATTCTTCCATGTTGACAAAATTCTGTAGATTTATGTCCTTTGCGTTTTTATCATACAATGAATCCAGTTTCTCCTTCGAAAGCGCACTGATATTGCTACGATGTGGTTCTGAAGCCCTATCCATACACCAACCTGGTACATTCCAACCGTGACTGTCATTCACTTGTTCATCTGTGCATCTGTGTCTCATTTCTGAACTGATTCCATGCGAACTCTCAATTATATTAGTTGAAGTATTAACACTACTTCCTGGGCTAACATTGTAAGCTTCCTGAGTTGTTTGGTAAACATGTTATTGGGCATCAGATGACTTCGTCGCTGAATTGTCTCCAGTAATTTCTGTTTTAATCATTTGCATTAGCTGCGTTTTGGGATTCTGGTCGAAAAAAAAACCATCAACGAGATTTTCAGGTTTAGCTTCTATTGCTGACGATCACTACACTGCATGTTGTTGGCGGTCATTGAAATTCATTTGCAGCGGTTTATCGCTGGATTTTGAGCTCCACCACCTGCGATTAATTCCTTGTACGCTTCCTGCTTTGAGAAAGCACGTCAATACTTCGCCCTCGAAAACTTTCATATGCTTCCTTTTTTTATGCAAACCTGGCATAGCGCTTCTTCAGGTGGCTATTTCCTTGACTATAAAAACTTTTGCCACTTAATTAAACTCCACTTTTCATTTTTTCGACACTCACACCCGCCATGTGGCTGTGTCAACTCGACTTTTGACATTCCACGACAAAACTGACGTGGGATGGGAAGCCGTCACAGCTGACACGAGATGGAAAGCCACATGGCAGCAAGGTGCATTAGTAGCGGTCGCCAGTGGCGTAGGGCGATTCATTACAGGGCAGTGTCCACAATGCCAACCAGGCATGGGGAGACTGGAGGGTACGCTGCTTAGCCATAAGATGGCTTTACTTGTATGGCGGCCGAAGAGTTCGTGTGACTGATGGATGGCAAATCTTCCCGCAGCACCTTCTAGCCCGAAGAGGTCGCTGATATTTTGAGCCCAGGTGAAGGCGATCGATGCTAAGCAGGAGATAACAGCTGGGGACAACGGCGAGTAGGAAGAAACTCTTTGATGGCACTTTTCACCGTCGTAGGTCTTTGGCATTGTAGACTCCCAGCTCCTTGCCGAACATGTCTGCAATGAGATATCGCGTGGGACTTAAAACTTGTAGGACTCGACACTTCATGAACTTCTTGTCTAGCTTGGCATTGTAGTGCCGGCTTGCTTCACTTTGTCTGAAATTCCGTCGGTAGATCTCGTCGCCTGCCTTGTAGCCAAAAGGATGGGATCGCAGGTTATAATGCTCCTCCCCCGCCCGCCTACTGTCTTCAATCTTCTCCCGAATTTGTTCTCGTAAAATTTGGAGTTTCTCGTGCGGCTCCAGAACCACTATTGGGTCTTCCAAACCTTTCAACTGCCGCAATGGCCGGTACGAGTTTCCGTGGCAGATCATGTACTGGCCGAACTCGGCAAAGTACGGGGAGATACCTGTTGTGGAGTGGTATGACGAACGCAGGGCACAGGAGATAGCGGGAATCCTGCGGTCCCAATCCTTCTGATCCGGTTGGACGTAGGCACGAATGGCGGCTCTGAGGGTGCGGTTCAGCCACTCGGACGCATTGGCTTGCAGGGAATAAACGGCGGTCCGCTGATGAGTGATGCCATACTTGTCCACTAGCTCCCGAAATCTAGCCGAGGTGAACTGAACTCCGTTGTCGGAGACCACCTTTTTCCAGTACTCCGAACATATGGAAAACGCGACTTTCCAGAAAGCTGACTATCGGGCCAGTGTGCAGGTTTCGAAGTGGTTCAATAATTGGAAATTTGAACAATTGGTCCAGGACCACGACAACTCCCGTGTATCCCGAAGTCGAGCGAGGGTACGGACCGATGAGATCTATATACGGGTGCTGGAACGCCCGCTCCGGTAGCCCGAATTTTCCCATCGGGGGCTGGAGAGCAGAATTGGGCGCTTTAGTGCATTTGCACAGCTCACAGGCTGCTACATACTTTTTTACTTGCTGCGCCATCTTATCGCCGAAGCCTACGACGATAACTACCGTGTGCACTCAATGGGTGGTCATGAGCCCATTTAATCGAAGGTCAGTTCTTCGGGCACCCATAACTTCCACTGTTCCTCTTCTTGGATGGGGTCTCCAGAGGCGTGTCCCATCCGCTTGTATATAAATCCCTCCGTCACCCGCAGGTCTGGCAGCTGTGGTAACTGGTTCAGAATCGTATTCCTCAGCTGCGTGTATCCTATTGACTCGAAGGCGGGATGGTCCAAGTCGATCCATAGGGGGCTGTCGTCCTCCTGGGCTAACTCGGCTCCTTCAGGGGCGAACATCCTTGATAATGTGTCCGGTACCACGTGCTGACTTCCCTTGCGATGTCTAATCGTGAAAACAAACGCCTGTAATTTCAAGGCCCATCTGGCCAAACTCTCGTGCAGATCAGTCTGGCTCATCAGCCATTTCAGAGACGCATGGTCAGTGACGATTTCAAAGAGATGTTCCTCTACATATGCTCGAAAGCGTTTCACCACCAGCATAGCCGCCAGGCATTCCTTCTCCAAGACCGTGTAGTTCCGCTGGGCCGGGTTCAGCTTGTGAGACATAAAGGCTATAGGCCTCTCCTCGCCGTCTTGTGCAACCTGGACGAAGATTGCTCCCACCCCATGTTGACTCGCGTCACAATGGATTGAGAACGGTTTGCCAAAGTCCGGACTGTGCAGTATGGGGGCTGTTGTCAGACTCTTCTTTAGCTCTTCGAAGGCTTGCAAGCTGGGCCCTTCCCGGACGAACTTACGTCCCTTACGCAGCATGTCGGTCAAAGGTGTGGTAATGGTGGCATAGACACTTATGAAACGTTGGTACCATCCGCATAAGCCTAGGAATCGGCGTAACTGCTTGGTGGTCTAGGGTAATGGAAAAGCGTCAATCGCTTGAGTCTTGTCCGGGTCGGTCTTGATGTTGCCATGCCCAATGATGTGGCCCAAATACTTCACCTCCGTCATCACGAACTGACTCTTCTGTATGTTGATGGTTAACACTACTCTCCAGATGTGCAAAGCCACTTCCTGAAGCAGGTCGATGTGTTCGTTAAAGGTCTCGGTTATAAGCAGCAGATTGTCCAAGTAAACGAAAACTTGGTGCCGTAAATGCGATGGTATCACCTTATCCATATGGCACGTCATTGTCAGAGGGGCATTACACAATCCAAATGGCATGGTCACAAATTGATACAGTGGCCGACCTGGGACTGTGAGGGCTGTTTTCTCCTTTAAGCCAGGGTCTAAAGGGATTTGCCAGAAAGCGTCCTTGAGGTCTAAACTCGTGATGTAATGGGCGTTAGGCAATTGACTCAAGATGCCTTCAAGCAACGGTAAAGGGTATGCGTCCTTGGCAGTGACGGCGTTTAAGCATCTGGCATCCAAGCATAGCCGGACCTTGTTCAGCTTGACAACTAAGGTGACCCGGGAAGCCCACGCACTCTGCGATTCTTCGATCACGCCTAGTGCTAGCATTCGATCAACTTCGGCATATAATGGCTTTTTCTTCGCGAGAGATATGGCAAAATGTCTCTGTTTTATGGGTTTAGTATCCCCACATCTATTGTGTGAAACGCCAGGGCCGTCCTGCCGAGACCTTCCTTCTCATGCGATGGAAAAGCCGATATAGCCGAGTCAAGTCGCAGTTGTTGATTCACATCCAGTGCATATCATAATGAGTGGGAGGTTGGAGTTTCGTCAGGAACAATGGCGACGGAATCCAGTGTCGTGCCGGGAAATAGTTCCGGGGCCAAGTTAAATTTTTGGACGAAATCCACCCCTAGATAAAGGTTCTGGGTTAATTGGGGGATAATATATAATTCCAGAGGTTTAGTTACCCCTTTAAATGTGACATCCGTCGTAATTTTCCCCACTACGGAGTGACGAGTTCCATCTGCCGTGCTTAACCAGGTGGTAAAATGATAGATTCGGTCCACGTGAGTTGCCAGCTCCTCCCCTGCAAAATCGGCTGATATGCAATTCACACCGGCTCCCGTATCGACTAAGCCTGCCAATCGCTTTTGCAGGAGGTGAACTCACGCATATGGTCGAACGTCGTCTTTCAATAATTCGTCTAAATGTATTTCCCGCAACGCCTTCCTCGACTGCCTGACCCTTCTCCAGAAGCTCCACATGCGACGCGTGGCTTGCTTCCTTTGCAGTGGGGTAGTTGTAGCCATCTCCTTATGAATATGCGGTGGCGAGTAGCCAAATGATCCCGCAGTCTGACGTGAGAGGGCTTAACATGCCAAGGGACCTTCGTCTCGCTACCATTCCCCTACGCGTCCGCCTCGACAACGTGTGACGTCAGCTGCGGAGCTTCAGGAGAACTGTGTTTGGTGGCGCGAGTTAGAAAAGTTGGGGTCATGTCTGGGGCTTGGTCGCAACTAGTGATAGGGTCAGTATTGGTTCGATCGGGCTCTAGGAGTGCCGGCGGGTGGTCGCAGCACTCGCTGGCAAGTTTTTTCGTAACTTGCAATCTGCGCAATCAGGCGCATAAGTGTCTGCCTTTCCGCACCGGTAACAGAAGATCGTCGGTTCCGCTGGACATGCATAGAACCGATACCCCGGTTGCCGGCAGTTCTAACGGCCCGTCGGACTTGTAACTGTTTCAACGAATGGTCGGTCAATCATTGCTGGGAACTCGTACTCCAGGAGTGCTCCGCTCCTCGGTACTGGTACCGGGTCACCAATTATGTGATCCGCTGCCACCAACTCCACGGTATTATTATTTCGTGAATTAGGTCCCATCATGCGAGTTTGTGGACGAAAGGTTCCTCGCCGCTCATCTAGCTGTTCTTGCCTACGGGCATGGAGGCGTAATCACTGTATGGTGTGAATGGGCACATGAAGGAGACTGTTCTGAAGCTCCCAACGCATATTCTTCCTGATAATCTCCACCAGTTCTTCCTCGGGCATGGGTGTTCTTAACCGAGTGCTTAAGCGCAATATACTGGTGTAATACTGGTCGAATGGTTCATGGGCACCTCGCTTGGGTTTCTTCAGTTGTTCCCGTAGCTCTTTTTCAGTGAAGCCGTCATCAAAGCAGTTGCGGAAGGCTACGCAGAAAGAATTCCAATCGGAGCGTGGTATCGATTCTATGAAACTCCAGTACCACTCGGTAGCATCTCCACTGAACAGAACGTGTGCGTGCCGGAGGAAAGCCGAGAAGTCGCCTCCCAGTGTTTTGGTGACTAGAGCCTATTCTAAACAGGAACCGGTCCATCGGTGTCATCAAATTGAAACCGTTGAAGCTAAGGTGCCAACTCTCCATGATACGAGGCGTAGGGTCTCGGACGGGTGTCAATACGTTCGCGGGGTGAATTGCATCCTCGATGGGCCTGCGGTAAGGGACTGACTTGGGGACTGTGGGTATCAACGGAGGTGCGGTGCTGTATCGTGGTCGATACTCGGGAGCTCTGGGATCCATTCCCGAGTTCCTTGGAGGGAGGGTCCAATTATCAGCCGGTCTAGAGTGGGGCATAGCCACACTGGGATTGGGCTCCTAGCCAGATGGAGTTCTTACGCGGCTGGGGGTTGGCTAATCTGGAGGCTCTGGAGTCCTCTCTCCAAGTGTCCGATCCTCTCGGACATTCCTTGCATTAGAGCCAGGATTGTGTCGACGGAGTTGGTGGAAGGCGCTGTTGGAACCTCGCCCGGGACAAACGTAACAGGATCTTCTCCGCCCACGGCTCCTGGGGTGTCAGACAGTGGTTGAAGCGGTTCAACATTTTGTAGTTCTTTCACCACTGCTCCGCGCGTCGGGACGTGCATTCCGAGGGGAGAGTCTACGGCTGTTCGATCTATAGGGCGTCGGCATAGTGGACAGAGCTGTTGGACACAGGCGCGATGAAACAAGTGTTTACACTCCAATCGCACGCTGTTTACCCCCCCCACTACGTCCTCGAAGCAAATCCCGCAGTTAGCGGGTTGCACCGTTTTGGAACGAGTCCCACGCCTTTCTGGGGTCCGCTTTGTCGCAATGGTTGGGTTTCGTTGATGATGTTGATTCTAAAAGAAAACTGCTCTTAAATACGAAAAAACTATATTTATATATATAAAGTTTATTAATAATTTAGTGGCCGAAAGAGGCGAGCTATTGCTATATATATTGAGAGAGAAAAAGAAAATTATTTATTAGACACTTTCCTTTCCAGCCGCGCCGGCTCCTCAAAAGGGAAATGAGAGTGATGGTAGTCTGCCGAGAAAGGGGGCTTTCGGCCGACTTATAAAAATTTATCGCCAAACCCGCATACATTTAGCTAAACTTTTTTAATTGGATCATTTCACCCTTTTCACATCAACTTAATGTAAATCTATACGACAAATTTGCTCTACATTTGAAGCTTATCTAACGTCGCGCGGATATCGATCACTCTTTCGGATGGCTCCGATAGCTTTTTAAATTACTTTTTATGGAATTGTTTGCAGCTACATGTAAATGAGTTGCATATTTTGAAATAATAATTTTTCTGAAAAATTATTAGAGAAGAAAAATGTTAGAAGAAGGTGGTTTCGACGTGTGCACTAATTCTCCTCAGGCCATCACTCTTAGATACACACCGGTGATGGCGACCACCATGCTCAGAGGTGAGCGAGTTAATTTTTAATTTTTCTACTTATGCAAACTCAATATGTTTTTGTATCTGCAAGTTATATTCAAGGTAAATTTCTCTTGTAAGTACTTGTATTAGCTAAACTTTTTAATTGGATCATTTCACCCTTTTCACATCAACTTAATGTAAATCTATACGACAAATTTGCTCTACATTTGAAGCTTATCTAACGTCGCGCGGATATCGATCACTCTTTCGGATGGCTCCACATACATTACAAAAACCCCTCTCTAAACTACGTTAATTGACTCGACGAGACAAGTGGTAGAGCTACCGTAACAGCTTTGTACGCGGTCAAAATTCCCGACACGTGGAAGCATTCCGGACTCCGCAACGCCAGCATACGCCACCGAACGTTGAACCGAAACCACTCGTCTATCACGCATAAAAAGATGAGTAGAATCCTTCCGTGACATAAAGGCAAGGTAGCCTTCTATTTTCTTGAGAGTCTAGGCCGATAGGAGAAACCCATCTGGCAGACAATTCCATCAAGAAAATAGAAGGTCTTTACAGGTGTCAACCTGGGACGGACAACACATCGGAAGGATTCTGTTGCGAAAAAAATCAAACAAAGGAGAGCGGAAGCTACAACTCACGTGAAGCGACTGCAAGTGTGTATAACACAACTCCACTGCTCCTTTCTGTGGGGCTCGAGTACCAAGGTACCTTACATCGTCCCCTTAGGACGTTTTGGCTCCCCGTTGGGAACCATTTGTAATGATTTTACGTCTCTAAATTCGTGCGAACGAATCAGTCAATCAGTACCAATCAGTCAACCAGTTCGTGCATCCGTAATCCATTTCGCGGTGGCTGCTTGTCGGCCAGCTAGATCGGAGAGGATTTCGGTCGCAGGTCTTAAAGTAGATTACGCTCAATTGCGTATTTCAGCCACCATTAATTGTCCGTTTCAAACGCGTCGAAAACACAGACATACGGAAAAGAAACCTACTCTACTTTATTCCGTATTCATTCATCCTTTCAGTCAAGTACAAAAATCAAATTTCAATTTCGCGTTCCCGAATTTACCGACGCGGTACCAAAAAATACACTACGTTAACTCAATCCCGAAGAACTCTCAGCTAAGAAAACGACAAGGCGAAATAAGGTACCACGTACCGCACGCGACGCGAAATCGGCCATCCGCGGATTTTTCAAAACCCTACCCTCTTCCCTGCATACTTACCATACACTCCCACTGCCTCTGAAAAAGAAGAGCCGCCGGAAAGGAAAGTCGTTTTTTTTATTAGCAATTCATATTATTTTATTACTTAAAGACCAACGAGCTATATATTCCATTATTTCTGAATTTGAACTAAGAATTCTACTGTAACTTTTCAATATCCTTTACTCACAATCGTATACTTATTCGTTTATCGAATGGAAAGTTGTGTAATCTTATAATTTCAATAAAACTTTCGATATTTAACAAAAGCAGATATGTACAGCGTTTGAGTTTAGTGCTTAGCAAGACTATTATTTATTTCGTGAAATATATTCGTAAACGCGATTTATTCAATCGCGAAGGTTCAAAAAAAATAATTTGAATCATGGGAAAATAAGAAGATTAAAAGATAGATTACAACATTAATAGGATTCTATATTTACGATAACTTCGTTGCAATCCATAGTTCGAGAACGATATTTAAAACACGCAATTGAGTATGACTTAAATTCAAACCTCATAAAGAATTATTTGATACAATCCATTCTTAAAAATTTGCTACTACTCGTCTATGTATTTGATATATTGTATTTATAAAATTTATTTTCAAACGTTATGGCACCAGTTAGGCATTGGCCCTGTTTTCATTTGAACATATTCTTTTTTCGATGATAAAAAAAATATATTCAAGAACAATTAAATTTCAATATCTTGATACTTGTGTAACGAAAATATATATATATATTTCTTAACAAGGGAATGTAACTTCAAGATGAATTTTAAAAGGAAAATACATTATATCTTAGTTTAATCTTACGTCTTAGATTTTTTTTTTATATTCTACACACTAGCAAGAGTGCGTTATACTGATATCATTTAGTTGTTAATGCCAGATTTGCCGCTAGTACATCTATCATTTGAAAAGTGATGGCGTTAAGGCAATAGGGGAGCTGGTTCATAGATAAGGAGACAGGAGGAGGAGGGTGCTCTTGGACGGCAATGACTTGGGGTTTACCCGTTAAATTACTGTCACAATCTAGCTCCCTATGAGTTTTTATATGCCTTCTCATATAATATGAATTAGAAAAGGATCTTCCGTATTCTTTGAATTTGAAAAGTTCGGGATAAGTAAGTTTTCTCTTATGTTCCTTCAAAGTGCAAGCAGCAGTAAATGTTTGCCTGCAGATGTCGCACTTGCATAAATCAGGATTCACATGTGTTGCCTTATGAATTTTATGAATTTTCAAGCGATGCACTACACTATAAAGCTTGCCGCATGTGTCACACTTATATCGATTGGGATTCAAATGGAAGGCTTAATGATTTTTGTACGTGGGCCGTTTGTTGTAAAATTTGCCACATTCCTCGCATTTGTATTTGCCTGGTTTCGTGTTCAAATTCACCACTTTGGGTTTGTTCAGAATTGGAGTTACAGCAAGAGATTTGTCAGCAATGTCGTTATTAAAAATATTAAAATTTGAATGCAATAACTGTGAAGCGCCCAACGGCTTCTCATATTTTTCGCGTGTATATAACTTAGCTTAACTTTGTTCGGAAGCCAAATGCATATCTACATTACTTGTAGGCTTTTTCGATTTAGCTGAAACCTTATCGCACTCATCCCATACAGGTACGTTCTCGTGTGCCTTCATATACCATTTATTCACGAGATTTTTGCCAGTCCAAAGTTGACACATTCCGCACATTTGAACAGCTTATCAGCTTCCGATTCGGAAACTGCATTTACTTCCAAGTAATCTTCGCTGGATTCTTCCATATTGACAAGATTCTGTAGATTTATGTCCTTTGCGTTTTTATCATACAATGAATCCAGTTTCTCCTTCGAAAGCGCACTGATATTGCTACGATGTGGTTCTGAAGCTCTATCCATACACCAACCTAGTACATTCCAACCGTGACTGTCATTCACTTGTTCACCTGTGCATCTGTGTCTCATTTCTGAACTGATTCCATGCGAACTCTCAATTATATTAGTTGAAGTATTAACACTACTTCCTGGGCTAACATTGTAAGCTTCCTGAGTTGTTTGGTAAACATGTTATTGGGCATCAGATGACTTCGTCGCTGAATTGTTTGCAGTAATTTCTGTTTTAATCATTTGCATTAGCTGCGTTTTGGGATTCTGGTCGAAAAAAAACCATCAACGAGATTTTCAGGTTTAGCTTCTATTGCTGACGATCACTACACTGCATGTTGTTGGCGGTCATTGAAATTCATTTGCAGCGGTTTATCGCTGGATTTTGAGCTCCACCACCTGCGATTAATTCCTTGTACGCTTCCTGCTTTGAGAAAGCACGTCAATACTTCGCCCTCGAAAACTTTCATATGCTTCCTTTTTTATGCAAACCTGGCACAGCGCTTCTTCAGGTGGCTATTTCCTTGACTACAAAAACTTTTGCCACTTAATTAAACTCCACTTTTCATTTTTTCGACACTCACACCCGCCATGTGGCTGTGTCAACTCGACTTTTGACATTCCACGACAAAACTGACGTGGGATGGGAAGCCGTCACAGCTGACACGAGATGGAAAGCCACATGGCAGCATGCTGCATTAGTAGTGGTCACCAGTGGCGTAAGGCGATTCATTACAACCCCGCTTCCTAAAAAACCTCTCAAATAAACACGACCGCAAAAATAATATACTTTGAACCTCACAAAAATTAAAAAGAAAACACTATCATTCTTACAGCTTAACATAAAAAGTATATTACAGCACAAACACAACCTCGAAATTACAATCAACAAACTTAACATTGATTTCGCTCTTATTCAAGAAACTCTAACAGACGCAGAGTGCAAAATCCGTAGCCTCTGCAAACACAATGCCGCTTAAAAACACAAAACTGACACAGAAGAGGAGTGACCATACTAATAAATAAAATACAAAAGACCTTGAAGCTATAGCTATTGAAACGATAAATCTATAACCTAACATAACAGTAGTCTCTGTCTACACAGCCCTGAAAGTCAAATCCGACTCCTTTACAAACTTATTAGAAATACTATTCTCCAAAATTAACAACAGTAAACCCTTCATCATAGGAGGTGAATGCTCGACACAGCTCTTGGGGTAACACCACGAACAACGCAAAGGGAAAAATATCAAACAACATTGTCAAAAAGCGACATCTACAAATCTTGAACTGCGAAATCTTCAATAGATCAAATAGTCTGGGAAAAACCATTAGTTCAGCTCTAGATGTCACCCTAACATACATGACGCCCAACACAACTGGAAGGATAGTAAAATTAAAATTTTGGACAGTGGTTATCAGGTAATCACATTCAAACTTCAAAACATTAACCTCTTCTACAATGAATATATAATAAACAACCTTATAATTAACGAAAACCTAGAGAGTGACATAAACCAGATCAGCTCATGCATAACAGACAATTCAATCATGAACTCAAAATTCCGGTTCGCCCACAAAACCTAGAGGAACAAAGACCTAAAGAAACTATGGCAGAAGAAACAAAAAGCATGGGAAAAATTCAGTCGCCTAATCTTGGGAAGATTATACCAAGTTTGCAAAAATTAAAGACTCTCTCAGAGAAGCTATAAGAATCGTCAAAGCTAAGGATTGAGAAAACAATTGGATCTCAACTATAAACACTTCTGGAATGTACTGAAAAATGTTAAAAACAATGCCTTTGATGTGCCCATATCAATGTGGAACCATGAAAATTATGAACTCTACCTTCAATAGATAATCACCAAACACAATAACTATAGCAACAATACACCAAATAGCATGCAGTTCTTCACCCTAGAAGACTAATTCACCCTATAGGAACTCCAAACAATCCTTACCAATCACAAAACCAAGTCAGCCCCAGGCCCCGGCAAAGTAGACTACAACATCATAAACAGCTTATCCTTGCTAAACAAAGTAAATCGACTGCGCAGCATTAATCAAGCATTCAACAATATCTCAATCACCAAAAACATGGGAAAAATAGAATCGTTCTCATCACCAAAAAAAAAATACGCCGCTTTCTCAAATGGATAGCTACAGACCAATATCTCTTCCTAACATAACGCTAAAAATAATCAATAACTAATAAAAGCCAGAATCAACAAATTCATTGAAGACTCTAATATCCTAAGCATTAACACCTTCGCTTAAAGAAAAGGCAGATCTACCAAACTTTGCACTAATAAAATTCTACATTCCATTAATAAAGACAACAAACTAAAATACATGGTTATCACATTGGGCATCTCTAACGCATATGAAACAGTGAACATCCCCAAACTGATAGCAACCAAGAAAGACATCAACCTAAAAAACCACTATATAGCCTGGATCCAAAACTTCCTACAACGAATATTAATAACTATAGGTCACCACACCGAAATAATCACTAATGGACTCTCTCAAGGAGATGTGCTCAGCCCTCTACTCTTAAATATCTACATTAAAGCCCTCCACCACATCGAAGATGAACATACCCTACTCTTCCAATTTGCAGACGATTTTTTACGATTATCTGAAGACACTACCTTCAACGACGCTTTCAGCAATCTCCAAACAAAAACCAATCAACTAACTGATAGATGCAACAATTTAGATGTAACTTTAAGCGCCAATAAATCTACCGCCACACAGTTCCACTCTTAAAAAATCTTTCCCATTCAATATAACTTTAAACGATTGTAAAACTGAATGAGCAAACAACTTCACGTTCCTTGAAGGAGTCTTCAATAATCAGGGATTCCCCAAAGGTCATGTTGAGCAAACCCCATCCAAATTCTCGAAGTCCAAAAACCTAATGAGAAAACAGTGGTGCCAAATATGGCTTGAACTCAAAAGAAGCTCCACTGCTGTACAAGATTATAAGACCCCTAATTGAAAACAACGTAGCTAACATAACCAACCCCCGCAACTCAACCTACGATAAACTAGATAGAAACAAATCCATTGCACTAAAATCCTGTTTGGGCGTTCCGCTCAGTGTACCAAACATATCAACCTTCTCCATATCTAAAGAACTGCCTACCGAATTCAGAGCCAAGCTACTAATAAGCAGAGGTACTAAAAAACACGCTTCATCCCCACTTCAGAAACCTCGTCAACATACAAAATACAAATGCTAACTACTCCAAAGTCATAAGCCAATTCAAACACACTATACACGCTACGTGTTGGGGAACCAAAAATGGGACTCCTCCTTTTACCAACTAAGCAACATCGACTTTAAACTACCTCTTCAATTCCCTAAATTAAACTATAATGACGTCACCAACTCTCTCAGCAACATATTGGCTACAACATCAAATAATCACTCAATATACTGCACGGATGCAGCAAATAACCTACTGGGCACAGGATGTGGAGTCTATGACCTTAAAACCAAAAACATCACCAAATGGAAATTAGATTGTCACACAAATTCTAACAACGCTGAGATAACATTAAGACAGCGTTATACTAGACATCCCTTCATACAACACTAAAAACATTGTCATTTTTACAGACTGAAAAATCAGTATCACCGAAACAATACACAACCACAACATTAAGTACCTGCCGTTTAAAGTCAGAAGCTTCATACAAGAAAACGACAAAATTCGAGTTATACTGATCTGGATACCCAAAAAGAGCAAATGGGAGGCCGTCTCTATAGCAGATGAAAATGCAAACTACGCAATAATAAATGGTAACAACACCGATATATATCGCGAATGGGATGACACCCTTGACTTAATTAAGAAAACCCTAGAAAATGATTGGACTCTTCAGTATAATGATAAAGTCACAAATCTATCCTTCTCTCCTTGGGGAGTCAGATACCTACAGTATCTAAATAAACCATGGTTTCATAACATCAATCTAAACAGAAACACAACAAATCAACAGAATTTTAACCAACAGACTCAGGCGAGCCAAAATCTACACTACGGGCACCTGCAGATGGTGCAACTACACAGATTACCTTGAACACCGGATTTTAAACTGCACCAAATTTGATCAACCAAGAGCAAAATATCCCCTCTTAGATGATAGCATATTCTTATCGAACTGCTGTCGAAACAAGAATGGTGCATTCAGGTGTCACCTCCAGCAACTAGGCAAGTTTCTTGAACATACTAAAATAAATGTATAGCACCACTGACTAAACCACACATCTTTTTTTTCCTTTTCTTTGGGCTTATTTTGGCTATTTATCAACATAAATGACAAAACACTAGTAGTCAAGGTAAGGAAACTACTTTCAACTATCTCCTAGACTAACCAGTAACTGATTTCTTCAACAAATACAAAAAAAATAACTGTACTTCTTTCGTCCATTCCCAAGAACGTGTAATCGTCCGAAGGAGTTATATTTTGCGCCCCATAACTATGTTAATTTTTTTATTATTTTTGAATGAAATAATATTCCCAGGGCTTGAATGAATGATATGGTAGCAGGAAACTATCAACACATTGAAACGGGTAGGAGAAAAATTTTTTTGAATTGGGCATGAAAAATCGTATGTAGCATATATGTACGTGTATATATATATATATATATATATATATATATATATATATATATATATATCCATATGTACATATATATATATATATATACATATGTACATATATATATATATATACATACATATATATATATATATATATATATATATATATATATATATATATATATATATATATACATATATATATTTATATTATATATATATATATATATATATATATATATATATATATATATATATATATATATATATATATATATATATATATATATATACATGTAAATATATTTATATATATATATACATGTAAATATATATATATATATATATATATATATATATGTATATATATATATATATATATATATAATATATATATATATATATATATATATATATATATATATATATATGTATATATATATATATATATATATATATATATATATCTATAATGAAATAATAAATTTTGAAATTGAAACATGAATGTTCTTAGGAAAACTCTTAATTTTTATCTTTCTTTAGCTCATCTGTACACGGCACGTCTTACACCTTTTAATGTTGGAAGTCAACTGTTTTACGTTGCATTCTACTATCAACAGCTCTGACTCTGTCTGTCTCTTTCCCTCGTATCCTATACTCGGCTATCTTTACAGTCTCTGATGACTCTAAGGGATTCCATCGCTTCATTTTGTCACAGCTCGTGGTACTTTTCACAGGGCCTTCATGAACACCCTCTTTCTCGACCTCATATCGATCACGATCTTTGATTGCTGTAATACGATATGGTCTGAAAAATTTACAACGTGTTTTAAGTTTGTCTCCAAACTGCGTCCTCTCAATTGCAACTAAATCGTCGACATGATAATTAGTTCCCTTGGTCCTTGGCTTGTTGTAGGACCGCCTATTTTCGGTCTGAATTCGCAAAATGGCATCTTTACCTCGGTCCCGTAATTCATCTCGAGAATTCACGAAGTATTCAATGTACTCTTCTTCAATAAGCCGCTTCAGGTCGACGTCTTCCCCAGTCTTCATCTTGATCCCTAACAGTAATTCGCATGGTGTCATTTTTATCGCTCTTTGGTATGTGCGGTTAAGACTTCTTTGCACTCTGTTGATGTGTTGATACCAAGTTTCAGGCCTGTCAATGCTCAGCTTTGTCAATAGACTGATGATCACCTGGTGAATTCGTTCGACCTGTCCATTGCCTCTTGGGGTGCCAGTCGTTACGTGACGTAAAACAATGTCATTAGTCCTGCAGTAGTCCCTAAATTTTTCTGATACAAAGGCACCAGCTTTGTCAGCAATAATTCTTGACGGATGTCCAAATATATTTGCGGTGATAACCAGCTTTTGCAGAGCTTCCTCCGCATTCGACGTTTTCGTAGGGAATATCCAAACGAACTTTGTAAATCCGTCGATGATGGTAAAGATGTACTTATAATTCTTTCCGGTTGATGTAAGAGGTCCCAAACGGTCGATATGAAACGGTTCCAACGGCAAATCTCCTTTAGGTATAGGATTCAGCAATCCTTCACGTTTACCCCGCTTTTTATCTGCTAGTATGCATTCGATGCAGCTATCAACACATTTTTCAATTCGTTTTCTCAGGTTGGGAATAAAAAACTGATTCTTTATAAGCTCCTTCATTTTAGTGAATCGAAAATGCCTTCGGTTGTGTATCTCTCTTAAAATGGTGTCTCTCATAAATTCAGGAATCAAAATTAATGTATCTCCATTCATCTGTTTGCAGATAAGATTATTCTCAAGTACATAATCTTTATACGATGTAGATTTCAGTATTTCAAATAAAGCGCTAATCTGATCATCTTCTTGTTGAGCCTTACGTATTTTATTAATCACTGTAGAATCCACACCAACATGACCTACTATCGGATACCGACTAAGTGCATCAACGTGACGCATCTTATTTCCTGCTCTATGTTGTACCTTATAGTCAAATTCTTCCATGAACATAGCCCACCTTGCTATTTTCGTCACTAAATCTCGTTTCGCCATTGTCGTCGTATACGCCTTGCAATCTGTGATGATCGAAATTGGTTGGCCAAGTAAATATACTCTGAACTTCTTCATTGCTTCGGAGACGGCTAAGACTTCTAGTTCGTAGCTTGAATATTTTTCTTCAATGGGAGATGTCTTTCGACTCCAGAAATAGACAGGATGCAATTGTTGATCGTCGTCACTTTCTTGAAACAAAATCCCAGCAAGTCCATCTTTACTTGCGTCAGTATGTAACTCAGTTTTTGCACCATATCGGAAAATTTGTAGCACAGGCTTTACTAATAACAAAGACTTTATGTTCTTGAATGACTGCCTTTTACACTCTCCGAAGACGAATGGAATCTCATTTCTTAAGGGATCTGACATTGGTTTTGCTATAGCAGCAAAATTTTCAATGTACTTCCGAAAATATCCAGCAAGTCCCAAAAATGATTGAACTGCTTTCGTATTGTTAGGTTCAGGATAATTCTGAACCGCTTTCAGTTTGGCGTCAGATGGTGTAACTTTGCCTTTTTCGATAATATGACCAAGATATTCTATACGTGTCTGCAGGAAGTCACATTTTTTCCATTTGTACTTGCAACTTTCAATACCTCTTCTAGTCATGTCAATCCTTCAGCTAGTGTCGTAGAAGGTATAATGATGTCGTCTATGTAAATGATTACAATCCTTCTGTTCACTTGGTCTCTGAAAATATAGTTTATCTATCGTTGAAAAACACTCGGTGAATTGCAGAGCCCCAACGGCACTTTACGAAATTCAAATTGGCCCGCTGGTGTAACAAACGACGTGTACTTGCGACTATTTTCTTCGACAGATACGTGAAAAAATCCATTAGAAAGATCGAGTGTCGTGAAGAATATCGCAGATTGCAATTTATCTATTTGGCCGTCAATTCTTGGTAATGGATATCGGTCTTTATAGATCTTCCTATTTATCTTCCGATAGTCAATACATAATCTTTTTGTACCATCTTTTTTGTTTACCAAAACAATCGGACTTGCATATTCGGATGTTGATGGTTGGATTACTTTATCTTCCAGCCACTGTTCGATTTGCTCTTCCACTAACTTTTGCTCAGGTAATGGTAGCCGCCGTGGTGTCTGGTAAATTGGAACATCGTCAGTTAACACTATTTTCATCTTTATGTCGGTTTCCGTTACTTGTGCTGGTGTATAATTTTTAATCAGCGATTCGACTTTGACTTTAGTTTCGGCATCAGGTACGGTGAAATCTGTAGTTGAGCCTTCGTTGAAGATTTCCATTTGCATCAACGAATGCAAAGTCTGTTCGCTACATTCTTGAATATTGCTCTTACTTACTGATTCTGATTTTCTGTCAGCTAGAGTTCGTTCATAAATATCAATGCCTGCCTCATCAATTACTAAGTTGATTCGGTTTAGGATGATGATTCCGATAATAACATCATATTCGCTCAACGAATCCGGAACAATATGTAGCTCGCAATTTTTGATGAGAATTTCGTTCAAAACTACGTCTGCTATGATAGAACCCATTGATTTAGAATTAGATCCGAGACCGCGTAAACTTGATTCTGCGTGCTTGAACACAGTTGACTTCAATCGTGTTACAACGCTCTGTTTGATTAATGTCACTTCATCACCTGTATCAAGAAGACCAATTAAACCGAGTCCATTTATGTTTATTTTATACGCCAATTTACTAGAGGCCGGTTCCGACACTGTACACTTTTATGTCCGAACTTATTGCACTTAAAGCATTTAGGTCCTTTATTATCATCTGGGCACTGTTTTGACTCGTGACCGTCAGCACCACAGTTAAAACACTTTTTAATCTGCTTGGTCGGAATTTTCGCGTTACGCAATTTAATTTTGTCGTAAACTGTTATTTTTTCTTTGAGTTCTTTTAAACTACGCGCACCTTCTAAAATAAGTTTGTCCGGAGTGTTATCACTTATACTGTCGAGAACATATTTAACTATAGAAGAATGCTCCATGTCGATCTGAAGAGCGATTGCGTGCATTTCGTATAAATATTCTTTCAAGCTTTCATTTGTTTTCTTCTTGCGTTCTCGTAATGCTCTATGAACATCAGAACTGTCGACTTCTTCTGCAAACCCTTCACGTAAGAGACGTTTTAGTTTAGACCAGGAACGAATATGGCGTTGTGTCCGTGAGAAATGCAGTGCTGCACCTCTCAATAATCGCTTTGCGTAAATGAAAAGCTCTAAATTGTCCCATTGAGCCATTTCATTGAAATCATCGACGTCCTCTATCCATGACTTCATTCGCTGAAAAATATCCAACTGCATTCCCAAAATCGTTGAATGTTATATTTGCTCTCTTAATTACTGGTTGTTTTTCGACTTTCGGCTTTTGTCTCCATGTCTGCTTATTCACCTTCACCTT
The DNA here is from genome assembly GCA_963969285.1 of Odontomyia ornata. NCBI lineage: Eukaryota > Metazoa > Arthropoda > Insecta > Diptera > Stratiomyidae > Odontomyia > Odontomyia ornata. Next base: position 197,778,499 of record OZ017742.1, on the reverse strand, counting down.
CCACTACACGCACACTACTTCTTAATTGATTGTCGTCGTTCTCATCACTATCACCATAGTCGGCATCATCACACAAATCATATTGATCGTCGTGGCTCTCTTTATGACTGCTCTTTTCATTGTCTTTGTAGTTGATGGCGTCGTTTGAGTTATCTTTGTCGTCTTTCTCCGCTTCGTCATCGTCATCGCCATTATTCCGTTGCCCATCGTTATCATTTGGTTCTTCACTAATGGTGCCTTCGTCTTTGCAGTGTGAAATATTATCACCGTCGTCTTCATGTCCGCCATGTTTTGCCATATCTTTTGCTTTTGAAAATAGAAGCGAATCAAGCAAGCGTGCTTGGAGTGCTGCCACGCACACTTAACTCGTTTTTCAACTGCACAACCGAAAAATTTATTATTTTGCGATAGGAAAGCTTTGTCTATTTTACAGCACTACACTCAATGTTTCAATCGTGGTTGAGCCCCCATGTAATAATGAAATAATAAATTTTGAAATTGAAACACGAATGTTCTTAGGAAAACTCTTTTAATTTTGATCTTTCTTTAGCTCGTCTGTACACGGCACGTCTTACACCTTTTAATATTGGAAATCAACTGCTTTACGCTGCATTCTACTATCAACAGCTCTGACTCTGTCTGTCTCTTTCCCTCGTCTCCTACATATATATATATATATATAGATATATATATATATATATATATATATATATATATATATATATATATATATATCTATATCTATATCTATATATATATATATATGTATATATATATATATATATATATATATATATATATATATATATATATATATATATATATAGCATATACTATATATATATATATATAAATATATATATATATATATATATATATATATATATATATATCCATATATATATATATATATATATATATATATATATATTATATATATACATACATATATATATATATATATATATATATAGCATATACTATATGTATATATATATATACATATATATATATATATATATATATATATATATATATATATATATATATATATATATATATATATATATATATATATATATATTATATATATACATATATATAGATGTATATAAACAGATATATATATACACATATATACATATATGCATAAATATATACATATATATATATATATATATATATATATATATATATATATATATATATATATATATATATATATATATATACATATATATATATATATATATATATATATATATATATATATATATATATATATATATATATATATATATACAGGGCTATCCATTTCGTGGTAGGAAAGTATAACCCTGCCATTTGACATCTGTCAGAGTCAAATCTCATCCAAAGCGTGTTTTTTTAGTTGAAGGTTTGCCATTTAGAAATATGGGACGTCTAACAGTCGAAGAACGCGATAAAATTATTAAATTTTATTATAAAAATGGTGATTCTGCTGTATCAACATTGAGGGCTTTACGAGCCGATTACGGTTGACATAATCGACCTACACAGCAAACAATTTCAAACACAGTGAGAAAATTTGAAGAGACTGGATCAGTTATTGATATTGCAAGGCCTGTGCATCATCGCAACATTCGTTCTGCTGAAAATATCGCTGTCGTTGCTCAAAGTGTGGAGGAAGACCCGAATTGGTAGATTGCTCGACGTGCTCAAAATTTGAGCTTGCCTTACGCCTCATTGTGGCGGATTTTGCATTTGAATTTGCATCTCCGTCCGTACAAAATCCAACTCACCCAAGAACTTAAGCCTCAAGACCATACTCAACGCAGAATGTATGCGAATCGGGTGATTGAACAACAAGCCATTGATAACGATTTTTCGAACAAAATTTTCTTTAGTGATGAAGCTCATTTTTCGCTCAGTGGTTACGTAAATAAACAGAATTGCCGCATATGGGGCTCTTAAAATCCTCAGGTGATCGCAGAAAGGCCTTTGTATCCGGGAAAAGAGACCGTTTGGTGTGCATTATGGACTGGTGGTGTTATTGGCCCGTATTGTTTTGAAAACGATCAAGGAAGAGCCATTACAGTCAATTTTGACCGCTATGGACGGATGTTAACCGATTATTTTTGGAGAGAAATTAAAGATTATGATCTGGAGAACATGTGGTTCCAACAGGACGGAGCTACAAGCCACACAACACAGGCTAATCGAGCACTTTTGCAAGAGAAATTTCCAGGACGCGTAATTTTGAGATTGAGTGATGTCAATTGGCCCGCAAGATCCTGCGACCTAACACCTTTGGATTTCTTTTTATAGGGCTGTGCAAAAGATCGTGTTTACGCGAACGATCCTCAAAATCTTGAGCAATTGAAAACCAATATTCGTGAAGTTATGGCCGAGATATAGCCGAAAGGATTGAGGCCTGTAAGAGGCCCCGTGGAGGACATTTGAATAACGTTGTGTTTCATGTATAATGGCAAGGTTCAATCTTTATATTGAATAAAAAATATTGTTCCCATCTGAATATTTTATTTTATGTGTTTTCTTTAGCTTTACTTTCCCAAGCGTAAAATGGATAACCCTCTCTCTCTCTCTATATATATATATATATATATATATATATATATATATATATATATATATATATATATATATCTATATATACAATACGTATATACGTGTGTCCAAAAAATAAGGTGACTTGTATATTTTGAAAATTCTTTATTTATTCTTCCAAATCGATTTCATGCCCTTCAAAGTAATCCCCTCCGGATACAATGCACTTATGCCAATCTTCAAAACACTGATAGTAGTCACTTTCCGGGATGGCCTTCAGTTCCGTCTTCGCTGCGGCTTGAATTTCCTCTATCGTATCAAACCGGAGTCCACGGAGCGGTCTTTTGAGCTTGCTAAACAGCCAGAAGTCGCACGGCGCTAGATCAGGTGAATACGGTGGTTGCGGAACGATATGGGTTGAGTTTTTGGCGAAGTGATCACGAATTACGAGTGCAGTATGGGATGGTGCATTATCTGTAGTAATCTAGGAGCTATGGCTCTAAAAGTCAGCGCTGACACAGGCACACAGCACGAACGCAATTTAACAAGGATTCAGTCGATTCAGTCACCTTCCCCATCGCAACACTCGTTTTATTTCTTTGCATGGAAAATAGGTCCAGAAAATGTCTTTTGTACTTAACTCCCGGGAAACAAAATTCTAAAACTGTTTAATATTTGAATGTGTGGTGATTTTACTACAATATCTTTTGAATATAATTTAACAAATTGCGGTGTAACGCGGGATACAAATGCTTAGAACGAAACGGTTAACCTTTTTAAATTATATGAACGCTAAAATCATTGTACCATTTAAACCCCTTAAAATTTGTCTAATTCTTCCGATTTTTCCCACTTAATTACGCCTGATCATTATAAACGAAAATTGCTTTCAATTGATAACTTAAGTGAATCTACAAAAGACGACTTAGAATTTAAAAACAACCGAAACGAGTGTGCATTATCACCATCGCGGGTTCACTCATAGATGGCACTATTAAACGAAACTTTGCGCGATTTTCCATTGCTGTTTCGTTGCTCGATGGTTCGGCCCCGCCAATTTGGCAACTTGGAAAAAACCGCAGGGAGATCGCGAGTGGGAGTGTGATTTCGGGAGTCAGCAGCAGAGAAGCAATTATGGCTGAAGGCAATTGGACAGCCAAATACGACAATCAACGCTAAGTCGCGCATTTGTTCCAGACATTTTGAGCAAAAAGATTTGATAAAGGTTGGAGACAGGTATTCGTTGTGAAGAAATGCTTTTCCAAAAGTAATTATACGATTCGCTGACGAATATACTAATGAGGAAAGTGTGGAAGAAGTAGACTCTCAAGAGTTGATTGTTCCAGAACCGGTAAGTTAACACGTGGTCGCCTCACAAGTCCAGTAACAAAAGCGTCTGCATCCTTAGAAACACAAGATTTAACAGTTGAAGTGAATGCTTCGCCTGCAGAGTCGTTTGCTGAGCCATCCACCCCTATTGGCTGCATCCCATCTATGCCCGATTTGCTGAGCACGGCGAGTGGTGATAAGACGGTGCGAATCTAGGACGTGCGTGCAGGCAAGTGTGCTACAATTATTAACACTAAGGGTGAAAACATTAATATCACATGGTCGCCGGATGGCAAGACCATTGCAGTTGGCAACGAAGAAGACTTAGTGACCTTCATTGATACCAGGGCGCATAAAATTCGTGCAGATAGCAATTTAATTTTGAGGTTAGTAAAATAGCATGGAATCATACAAGTGATTTATTTTTCCTTACCAATGGCCAAGGAGGTGTTCATATTCTAAGATACCCCTCATTGGAGCTCCTTCATGTATTAAAAGCACATCCGGAATCAAGATACGTCGGGATAGGGAGTGTGTGTGCAATGCGAAATGTGAACTCTACTATTATTTGTATGGCAACTTTTTGTTAGTATTGATTTTCTTTATTGTCGCATCGTTGCGAACAAATGAAAACTTAATTAGTAACTTCGAAATTTGATGGAAATTTCGGTTGCGTTTGTAGTGCGGTCAATATTTTGGTTGATAAATCTCGAGTAGAAATTCCGTTATCATTATTCAAGCACACTGCCACAGTCACCTTACCCAAACGGCATATAAAAAAGGGGTACCCTAGATATTGGAACTAGTGTTGTTCACATCGATCAACTCCCTTCTCCCCCACAATTTTCGGTATAATCAAAACATTAAATAGGACAAGGACAGGAAAAATTCGCTTCAGGGGCATGATTAGTGACATAGAGTGGACGGTTAAGTGTCGTCTATGGCCGAACCCGTTAACAATCAATTGCTCTCGGCAGTGACGGAGGGGCATCGTACCACGGCGCCAGTTTCACAAGCTTCCAGTAGCCATTCACATTACAATAGCCACCAAAATAGTAGCAAAAACACAAATCGGGAAAAACTCGCGAAGTCTACGAACAAAATCGACACATAACGAAGCCAACACCGACTCCTTGTGTAACGTTGGCAACACAGCGACGTCGACAACAACGCCTGTTAGAAAATAGTACCAACACGAGTGGATATATTAGATCGTATAAATCTCAATCACCAAATCCTTTACCCCAAAAGATTTGAACGAAAACGGATATTGGACCGAAACTCGTTGCCAAGTTGTGAAGATTTATCGACACATTCAAGTCACAAGAGACGTCGCCAGAACCCAACCGATAATAACACTAATCGAGAACACGATAAATCTCACCAGAAGGATTCAAGTGAGAAGAAAACCAACTCGTCCAAACGTGATTGTGTAGCTTCTAGAACACGATCGGGAACCTCAGACGACTTCAGTACCCCAGCCCACAACTTACGGCAGACATTGATCAAAGCAAGTAAATAACGTTCGTGTTGGAAAGGAACATAGTGCTACAACAGTCGTTGGAAATCCATCAATATCTCAAAACGAGGAGCCTCCAAACCAAATCTTCGGTAAAGCAATCGAACAGCAACAATCAAATCATTTAGCTGCACATTTGTCTACTACGCAAAATAAGCCTAACCTGCTTAGTTACTATTGCAAAACGCGCGGTAATCGTACTTCGGGAAAGAAATCTGTAGATAGCACGGTGCTGGACCACGATTACCAATCAACCAGCAGTTGTCATACTCCTAGAGAATCACAAAATACAGAAACATCTTCACTTCCAATTATTTCCGATAGCAAAGGATCAAGCCATCACGAGGCTAAAACCTCTTATCAGGCAACTAGCAAGAACAAATCTAGCGGGAAGACATGAAGGATTCCGGAACCTTGCGGGAGTAAGTGAATATTCCTTGGAATCAGATTCCCTGGACGAAAGTCAAATGCCAGCTTTTAGTGATTCAGTGGTGAATCCTGAGGAGGCGATAAGCATTCTATACAAGTTATACAATGTCGTATCTGTTTATTTTGCGGGACATAACAAGTTCATTAAGTTCTTGACCAATTATTAATATATTAAACTTTTAATGGCTCAAACGCAACCCTACCTAAAATTAAACTAAAATTATCATTCAAAATTAAAATATTGCACACTAGTATTTAAAACAAGGCATGTGTATTAAATCATTTTCATAACGTGCAAACACTTCAAATGACGATTCAACATAAACTTGATCTAAAACTATTTGTAACTATAAAATAAAAATATCCATGATGTGCGAAGAACAAATATCTGTTATCTGTGCGCGTGATAGATTTTAAAATAAGAGAGTGTGTTTACGAACTTATTGGTGAGTCGAAACAGCCAACAATTGAAATTTGCGGGGAATACTCTGGTGATGTGAACTTTTTTTTTTATTAATTATTACCAGTCGCCGTGCACCTAGAGCTGACCAAAACTTTCTCAATGCAATCACGGTGTTGATAGTGCAAGGATAAATACGGGTACCCAACGCCATTTGAATTGAGGACAAGCCGCAATTACTCCATGGCCTGCCGTGATTACAGGGATTGATAACTACTCGTACACATACAATACCCAAGCCCCATTTCGATGACGATTTCAATCCGTCCGAAGAACCAGCACTGGAGCAGTACTAATTAGCTGATGCCGCGTTTGGTTCGTTTTCAAGGTTTCGGCAACCCCCGCTCTACTGATCATTGTCTGGGACGAGCTGGTTAACGGAAACACGTTCGCCATTCCTGACATGCAAAGCGCATCGGATCGACAGTTCCTCGTGTTGCAGCGTATTCAACTGGCCCCACAATCATCGAAATGATTTTGTGTTCTGCATCCACCGCTAGCGAGTGAATTATATTCTCCTGTGTCAGGAACTGTGGTAGAGAAGAACACATCAGTTGAGGATACCCCAGGGTTAAGCAATACATCGTGTTATGAAAAGGCTGGTTATTCAAAGTGAAGCTCAGTGAAACTTCAGAAATTGATAAACTTATGGATGAGAAGAGTTACGAACAATTCTTGAAAACGGATTCACACTAGTGCCCGTTTCAAGTGATTTGATTACTAAATTTTGTATGGCATTCGGCCAAAGAACTTTTATAGTGATAGGTGAATTATTCGACCTTAGATCATTATCGAATTACATTGTAGCGTTTAAGTTAACCAAAAGCGAAGATTTACAGGACGTATCCAGCACCCATCGAGCGCTCGACGGAACATGCGGTGAGTCCCTTTTTTTTGATCTAATAAAATTATATAATAATTAATTTTAATATATACAAGTATATTAACTCTAATTTCCTACATGATCCGTTTGGTTAATTAAGCACACACAAGATGTATCTCTGTAGGACAAGAAAATATTTAGATACATATATTAGATTTTAGAACGAAAAAAAAGGAAAACTAATCGAGTTATTATATTCTTTGAAGAAGTAAGAAAAATATCTTATATAAAGAAATAAAGAAGAAAAGTAACGAATAAACACACTCCCTCAGATTCGAAGTTCCTTTCTGTTGAAAAAGGAAATGTCTTTAGTAAATTAGCTTTTGGCTCAGCGTAGATCCACATCTTGTCACCCCTAGTTGTTTTTTTTTTAGAGCGCGTTCGACAGTTGAGTTTTGATTTCAAATTAATTGGAAGCCTAGAAATTTAGTGGACGCGTTTTCGTTAGCTGAACTTGCTTAAAATAAATTTTTCTTACTTTGTCTGTTGAAAAGCTACTCGGTTATTTCAAAAACTTGCCAAATAATTAAGAGAAACTGGAGGAAGTCTTAAGATAGGAAAAAAAAAAAAATTTAACCTGTTAAACAATCGATTTTTGGCGGTCCTTTGCTTTGATGTATGTCCTATCGCAAATTTTGAAAGCTTTGCATTTTGAAGCGAATCATTTTACAATAAGTGACAGGTTAACATTCTTGAAAAACATGCGGATTGTAAATAAAATGCTGAATTAAACAAAAATTGGTCTTTTCCCTTCCGGTTTTTCTGACCGAGTATAGGACCCGGTACGGTGGCAGGCTTCCACCCCAAAATATGAGCCAGCCACCGGGTACAAATTAATCCTTTTTGTTTCAGGTGACTTTATGGGTTGAGTGGCCCAAGCAAAGTGCCTTTTTATGGCATAGATTTATGCAATTCAATTGAATAATTCTATGACATAAATTGGTCACCGGGGTACTCCCTTTCTGATGGGAAGGTTCATACAATTCAAGTTGTATGAGTTTTCCACTCAGAAGAGGAATACCTGGCCACTTCAACAAATTATCAATGGATTTATTCCGGTTGGGTGGGTATGAAGGGGCTCCACCACCACCCGGTTGCCCCTCTTTCATTTGTGGGCCATGAACTTCGTCGGGTAAAGACGAGGTTACCCCAAGTTCGCCTTTCTTCTCAGGTTTCACTTGTTCTCGTAACAAGTCATAATTCCTTCGGTGAGGTTGTCTACAACTTTGCGACTTCGGTCGTTTTCTTTTGATCTCTGAAGATAATTCGTGAATGCGAAATTGTTTTGTAGTGAGTCCTCGTGCCGGGGAAACGAACCCGCCCCACGACACCGCAATGCTAGCCTGCCAGCGCATTCACGCGTCTCTGGACGAGGGCATTCTCGGCAGAAACCGACACCTTCCTCTGCCGAGGCAGCAGAACATCGCTGCAGTCCTTCACGGACTTTATTGAAAAATCTTATTCACTACAAATGGCACCCAACGTGGGGCCCAAAAAGCCCGGCTGTATCATCAGTCGTGAGCACGAGACAGTCCATCGTCTCTAGGTGTCCCCACAAGGTGTTAGAAATTTTGGCGGGTAGATAACTCCCGAGGGTTTTTGCACTAATCGTGCCCCAGCAGCCTAATAACTTTCGAACGTGTGTTGTCTTTGGACATCAATATCGTTTGGTCCTGCTTTTGAATTAGCTAATCCATGACTATCCATGACAAGACACGCGCTGCTTGTGGATTAGAATTCCACCCTGGGCTAACAAGTTGTAACTTGAGAAATTTGCTAATGCGGGATCACTTCTGAACCCTGATTTTCATGGTGCCACAAGAGAGTGTCCCTGGAACGCTAGAGAAGGATTGTGCCATTGGTGTCCATACTTGGGAGGAAGGACGGAAGGGAAAGACCGAGTATTTTTTTTGATAACTTAACACTTTTTGAGAACTTAATTAAACCTTTTCATACCTTGCGGTTTTTTGTGAGGTTCTTTTTATAGTTCGCCACTGATGGCCACTTTAAGAATTTTATACTTTACATTGGTTTGCATATTTTTCTTATTATCTATATATATAATATATACATATATTTATTTAGATATATACTTTTTTCTTTATATATTTATAGTTCTGTTTTTTTTTTGCTAATCAACATTGTAACAGGAATGCCCACCAAAAGAACCCCAGAGAGGAGGAAGTTGCGGTCGGATGCCGGACCAGCGCTCTTGTGCTCAATATGTCACGAGGACATGGATGAAATCACCAGCCAGAGGTTGCAATGCGGACACAGGCTACACCAGCTGTGTTTGGTCCAACTGCGGCAAACCTCATCCACGTGCCCGCTCTGTCGTCAGCCTCTAGAAATCGCCCAGCCAGCAACAGAACGACCTCAGTCCTCCAGTGCAAGTGGAGCTGTGCCCAAAAGCGGACCCATTCCATCCACGACAATGAGTGCACGAGAGGAAGACTACAGTGCTGAAGCAGTTCCGCCTGCAGAAGAGGCGAGACCCACTGTGGCTGTGGAAGCCACAGTTTTACAAGACCTAATGGCGCTCATGCAAGACATGTCCACCCGGTTAGCCTCGCTAGAAAGCCAGAGAGAGAATCCGGCACCACCCCGGCCAAGAACTCCTCCTATGTGGGATTCGGACCCAAATCCGTGGGATTTCCCAGTAGACTCGCGGCGCGATCCCGAACGAATCCGGCCAGGTGCAGCAATGAATTCGTTGGCTCCAGTGTACCGGCCTCGATTGAGCCAAGCACCGCCACCAAATCAGGTTCCAGTGATTCCGCCGGACCAACGCTTCCATCCACACGATATGTATCGGCTGAAGCCGGCGCAGATCCCCAGCATCATCCAGGGATGGAATCTGCATTTCAGTGGGGAACCCAATACTATAACGGTGGAAGTCTTCATAAGTCGGGTGGAGTCGCTGATTGAGCAGATGCTAGCAGGAGACCGCACAGCGCTCGCAGGATACTTGCCAATGCTGCTTAGGGGAGCAGCACTGGAGACATATTGGCGAATACATTCAGCCCCACCATCCATACGCTGGTCACGGTTCAAGGAGGTACTCCGCATGGAATACCCTACGGTCGACATGGACGAATTAGTACTGGACAAGATGAATGCTAGATGGCAGCGTCCGGACGAGTCCTTCCATCAATATCGAGCCGATATCCTTCGGCTGAATGACCAGTTGTCAGAGCCATTGTCTTCTACCCAAATACTGCGCCTGCTAAAGCGCAATCTAAGGCCGGAGATTCGTCGCCATATCGTGAACTCCGATCCACAGAGTATGGAGGCCCTGCTGAGAAATGTGCATCGTATAGAAGGGTTTGAGGAAGACCTACGGGACCGGCCATACTTACTAGCTAGGACGGGTCCTCGACGAGGAATCGCGGAATTGGCCCCAGATTATACCACCGTGGATCTGGAGGAAGATTTGGACCCAGACCAGCTTGCTGTAGCCGCAGTGGAAGTCTTACGACATGCTGGAATTGCCATCAAACCGGACACCGGTTCATCTCATGCCGAGCAGAGCGTAAGGTTTTCTGCTACGGTTGCGGCAAGCCGGACACTTACTTCCCGGACTGTTCCGAATGTGCCGCGCGAAAAAAACGGCCAAAAGAGTACCCAACCACCTCAGCGGTACTCGAAGCCCCCGCAGTAGCTCCTCAGTCAGCTGCTCACCCCAACAAACCTGACGTTAACCCACCAGCCATGACCACTACGACTGCGGATGTTCACTCTCTTCCGGAGACCTCACCAACGACAATATTAAAGCGACCACTGCAGTCACTGCCAGAAGAACCCCGGCAGCCTCAATTACGCATACTAAAACTTTATCATGTACGACTGCAGGAATATCGGTTGGCTCGAGAGCGAATATTTGCTTCCGAAGTAGTCACTTCCCGCTCGCGCACGACAAAATGGTCAACTCGTCGTTGGCGGAATTTCCGCAAGAGAGTGCACACCTGCCGTCAAACCTTAAACTCTTGTAACATCTCGGAGGTTGCTGAGAATGAGATCCGACCTTATCATCCAATTTAAGTGGTGGGCGAGACCGTGTTTGCATTGATCGACACGGGTGACAGTATCAGTTGTCTTGCCGCGAGCTTTGGCTCGAAGGTGCTCCAAGACTATCCGAACTTGATTAAATCCTGGCGCACTGAAATCAGTACAGCTGATGGCACCAAACACCCCATAAGAGGTAAACTAACCACACCCGTGACGTTCAGGGGTCAGACGAAGGATATTACGTTCTACATTATCCCGTCTTTGACTCAGAATGTATACCTTGGCGTCGATTTCGTCCTTCGCTTTGGACTGGCCTCCGATTTATTCACAGATTTGTCTTTAAAAACCAGAAATGTCAACGAAATCACTTCTACTCCCGATAGGCATGACCTGACGCCTAACCAACGGCAACGCCTGGAAGCATCCATTGCTGATTTCCCATCTTACGCTACCCAAGGCCTTGCCCGCAAAACCCTAGTCTCACACGCCATCGACGTTGGCGATAGTAAACCGATTAAACAGAGACACTACGCCATCTCACCGGCCATGGAGAAATTGGTGTATGCGGAGCTAGATAGGATGCTCAAGTTGGGGGTCATAGAAGAGTCCCAAAGTGCCTGGTCATCACCGGTAACCTTGGTGGTGAAGCCAGGTAAAGTCCGCCTCTGTCTTGATGCCCGTAAGGTAAACGCGGTTACCATCAAAGACGCGTACCCTCTTCCACTCATCGATGGAATACTAGGAAGACTGCCGAAAGCCAATTATATCACCAGTCTCGACCTAAAAGACGCCTTCTGGCAAATTCCACTCGATGAGGGCTCGAGGGACAAGACCGCCTTCACAGTGCCTGGACGACCATTATATCAGTTCGTCACAATGCCCTTTGGCCTGTGTAACGCGTCGCAAACGATGACTCGGTTGATGGACAAGGTCACCCCACCTCACCTGAAACACCAAGTGTTCGTGTACCTCGATGATCTGTTACTCATCACGGAAACGTTCGATCAACACCTCCTACTTCTACAAGAAGTAGCCCTGCACATCAGTAAGGCGGGACTCACCATCAACGTACAGAAAAGTAAGTTTGTCATGAAAGAAGTCCGATACCTAGGACATGTCATCGGACATGGCACTATCAAAACGGATCCAGACAAAACTCGTGCGATTGATGAGTTCCCCTTACCAAAAACTGTGAAGCAGCTACGACGCTTCCTTGGTGTGTGCGGTTGGTACCGAAGGTTTGTTCGGAATTATGCAACCGTTTCAGCGCCCCTGTCAGACATGTTGCGGAAAGGGAAGTTCGTTTGGACTGAACTCAGCCGAAAGGCATTTGAAGAGCTTAAACAAGCCCTCACATCAGCTCCTGTCTTGCACAGCCCCGACTTCACGAAGCCCTTCTCCATTCATTGTGACGCAAGTCAACATGGAGTAGGAGCCGTGCTGGTGCAATTGACTGAAGAGGGAGAGGAAGCTCCCATCGCCTTCATGTCCAATAAGCTGAATTCGGCCCAAAGAAACTACACTGTTTCCGAGCAAGAATGTTTGGCAGCGGTAATGGCTGTGAAGAAATTCCGAGCTTACATCGAGGGCCACCAATTCGAGATCATCACGGACCACGCGTCACTACAATGGTTGATGAACCAGGCAGATTTAAGTGGACGCCTAGCCAGATGGGCTCTTAGACTGCAAGGGTTCAAGTTCTCCATCAAACATCGGAAAGGAACCCAGAACATCGTACACGACACTCTCTCACGGATGTTTTCCCCAGAGGGAGCTGAAATGACAATAAATGACGAGGACCCCATCGAAATAGATTTGGACAGCCCACATTTCGAATCAGATAGCTACAAAGAGTTGAGGCAAACCATTGCGACCCAACAAACACAGCTGCCTGATTTGAAGGTAATAGACGGCTACGTGTATAGACGAAATGAATACGCCACTGGTGATCCATGGCAGGAAGAAGAGTCTTGGAAACTCTGGGTACCGGAGGAAATGACACAACATCTGATCTTTCGCGCACATGACCATCCTTTAAGTGCCCACGGAGGTTACGGTCGAACATTACGGCGACTCAAGAAATACTTCTTTTGGCCTAAAATGGCATCTCAGGTCAAAGACTACGTGAGCGCTTGTGAGACCTGTAAAGGCACCAAAGCGCCCAACCAGCCTCTTCGACCTCCTATGGGTCAACTCAACGTCCCAGAACGCGTGTTCCAGCGTCTATACATCGATCTACTCGGTCCATATCCTCGGTCTTCCATGGGACACATCGGAGCTATAGTCGTTCTAGATCAGCTCTCAAAGTTCCCACTGGTGGAACCTATCCGTAAATTCACAACTCCATCGATCGTGAAATTCTTAGAGAACCGGGTATTCCATGTGTTCGGTGTTCCAGAGAGTATGTACTCAGATAATGGAGTACAGTTCCGGTCTCGGCAGTTTAAGAGCCTACTTGAGCAGTATGGCGTTGAACACCAACTGACGCCCATAAACTCTCCTCAGTCTAACGCATCAGAACGGTTGAACTGCACCCTATTGGCCGCGATCCGTTCCTACGTCCACCCATCTCAAAAAGATTGGGATCGGCGATTGTCTGCCATCACATGCGCCCTGCGATCCTCGTATCATTCCGTCACTGGTGTCGCCCCTTACTTTGCCGCCTTTGGACAGCACATGATTTGCCACGGTAAATCATACCGGCTGTTACGGCAGTTAAAGTGTTTGGGAGACCCCGTCGTTGCGCTGGAGCCCCACGAACGGTTAGGAGACCTCCGCCAACAAATCGGACGGAAGATTAAGCCCGCAGGAAGTGCAAACGAAGCGCAGTACAATCTCCGGTCACGATCTGCTAATTTCAAAGAAGGAGATGAAGTTTTCCGGCGAAATTTCCGCCAAAGTGACGCCGCGGGGCATTACAACGCCAAGCTGGACCGGCGATTCTTGAAAAGCCGCATAAAGAAGGTAATGGGACCTAACCGTTACCTGATAACGGATCCATCGGGAAAAGAAGTGGGGATATACCACGCGAAAGACCTGCGCCGATAGATAATTAGCCACGTTTGTTTGTCCGTCCGCATATATTTTCAAAAAACGCACAAGGGGTGTATACTTTCGGCCAAACATAGACATAAGTCAGTCCGTCCGTCTGTCAATTGTGTTCTTCTTTTATTGTCCGTCATCTCTAGTCCCGACGCCGAAGCCAACCCATGATACACAGAAATATCCTTCAGCTCCTTTTTCGCAATCCGCATTGCCTTGGGATCACGAGAAAATCAGCTGTCCTGTAGTAATCTAGGAGCTATGGCTCTAAAAGTCAGCGCTGACACAGGCTCACAGCACGAACGCAATTTAACAAGGATTCAGTCGATTCAGTCACCTTCCCCATCGCAACACTCGTTTTTTTTCTTTGCATGGAAAATAGGTCCAGAAAATGTCTTTTGTACTTAACTCCCGGGAAGCAAAATTCTAAAACTGTTTAATATTTGAATGTGTAGTGATTTTATTACAATATCTTTTGAATATAATTTAACAAATTGCGGTGTAACGCGGGATACAAATGCTTAGAACGAAACGGTTAACCTTTTTAAATTATATGAACGCTAAAATCATTGTACCATTTAAACCCCTTAAAATTTGTCTAATTCTTCCGATTTTTCCCACTTAATTACGCCTGATCATTATAAACGAAAATTGCTTTCAATTGATAACTTAAGTGAATCTACAAAAGACGACGTAGAATTTAAAAACAACCGAAACGAGTGTGCATTATCACCATCGCGGGTTCGCTCATAGATGGCACTATTAAACGAAACTTTGCGCGATTTTGCATTGCTGTTTCGTTGCTCGATGGTTCGGCCCCGCCAATTTGGCAACTTGGAAAAAACCGCAGGGAGATCGCAAGTGGGAGTGTGATTTCGGGAGTCAGCAGCAGAGAAGCAATTATGGCTGAAGGCAATTGGACAGCCAAATACGACAATCAACGCTAAGTCGCGCATTTGTTCCAGACATTTTGAGCAAAAAGATTTGATAAAGGTTGGAGACAGGTATTCGTTGTGAAGAAATGCTTTTCCAAAAGTAATTATACGATTCGCTGACGAATATACTAATGAGGAAAGTGTGGAAGAAGTAGACTCTCAAGAGTTGATTGTTCCAGAACCGGTAAGTTAACACGTGGTCGCCTCACAAGTCCAGTAACAAAAGCGTCTGCATCCTTAGAAACACAAGATTTAACAGTTGAAGTGAATGCTTCGCCTGCAGAGTCGTTTGCTGAGCCATCCACCCCTATTGGCTGCATCCCATCTATGCCCGATTTGCTGAGCACGGCGAGTGGTGATAAGACGGTGCGAATCTAGGACGTGCGTGCAGGCAAGTGTGCTACAATTATTAACACTAAGGGTGAAAACATTAATATCACATGGTCGCCGGATGGCAAGACCATTGCAGTTGGCAACGAAGAAGACTTAGTGACCTTCATTGATACCAGGGCGCATAAAATTCGTGCAGATAGCAATTTAATTTTGAGGTTAGTGAAATAGCATGGAATCATACAAGTGATTTATTTTTCCTTACCAATGGCCAAGGAGGTGTTCATATTCTAAGATACCCCTCATTGGAGCTCCTTCATGTATTAAAAGCACATCCGGAATCAAGATACGTCGGGATAGGGAGTGTGTGTGCAATGCAAAATGTGAACTCTACTATTATTTGTATGGCAACTTTTTGTTAGTATTGATTTTCTTTATTGTCGCATCGTTGCGAACAAATGAAAACTTAATTAGTAACTTCGAAATTTGATGGAAATTCCGGTTGCGTTTGTAGTGCGGTCAATATTTTGGTTGATAAATCTCGAGTAGAAATTCCGTTATCATTATTCAAGCACACTGCCACAGTCACCTTACCCAAACGGCATATAAAAAAGGGGTACCCTAGATATTGGAACTAGTGTTGTTCACATCGATCAACTCCCTTCTCCCCCACAATTTTCGGTATAATCAAAACATTAAATAGGACAAGGACAGGAAAAATTCGCTTCAGGGGCATGATTAGTGACATAGAGTGGACGGTTAAGTGTCGTCTATGGCCGAACCCGTTAACAATCAATTGCTCTCGGCAGTGACGGAGGGGCATCGTAGCAACACGACCACGGCGCCAGTTTCACAAGCTTCCAGTAGCCATTCACATTACAATAGCCACCAAAATAGTAGCAAAAACACAAATCGGGAAAAACTCGCGAAGTCTACGAACAAAATCGACACATAACGAAGCCAACACCGACTCCTTGTGTAACGTTGGCAACACAGCGACGTCGACAACAACGCCTGTTAGAAAATAGTACCAACACGAGTGGATATATTAGATCGTATAAATCTCAATCACCAAATCCTTTACCCCAAAAGATTTGAACGAAAACGGATATCGGACCGAAACTCGTTGCCAAGTTGTGAAGATTTATCGACACATTCAAGTCACAAGAGACGTCGCCAGAACCCAACCGATAATAACACTAATCGAGAACACGATAAATCTCACCAGAAGGATTCAAGTGAGAAGAAAACCAACTCGTCCAAACGTGATTGTGTAGCTTCTAGAACACGATCGCGAACCTCAGACGACTTCAGTACCCCAGCCCACAACTTACGGCAGACATCGATCAAAGCAAGTAAATAACGTTCGTGTTGGAAAGGAACATAGTGCTACAACAGTCGTTGGAAATCCATCAATATCTCAAAACGAGGAGCCTCCAAACCAAATCTTCGGTAAAGCAATCGAACAGCAACAATCAAATCATTTAGCTGCACATTTGTCTACTACGCAAAATAAGCCTAACCTGCTTAGTTACTATTGCAAAACGCGCGGTAATCGTACTTCGGGAAAGAAATCTGTAGATAGCACGGTGCTGGACCACGATTACCAATCAACCAGCAGTTGTCATACTCCTAGAGAATCACAAAATACAGAAACATCTTCACTTCCAATTATTTCCGATAGCAAAGGATCAAGCCATCACGAGGCTAAAACCTCTTATCAGGCAACTAGCAAGAACAAATCTAGCGGGAAGACATGAAGGATTCCGGAACCTTGCGGGAGTAAGTGAATATTCCTTGGAATCAGATTCCCTGGACGAAAGTCAAATGCCAGCTTTTAGTGATTCAGTGGTGAATCCTGAGGAGGCGATAAGCATTCTATACAAGTTATACAATGTCGTATCTGTTTATTTTGCGGGACATAACAAGTTCATTAAGTTCTTGACCAATTATTAATATATTAAACTTTTAATGGCTCAAACGCAAGCCTACCTAAAATTAAACTAAAATTATCATTCAAAATTAAAATATTGCACACTAGTATTTAAAACAAGGCATGTGTATTAAATCATTTTCATAACGTGCAAACACTTCAAATGACGATTCAACATAAACTTAATCTAAAACTATTTGTAACTATAAAATCAAAATATCCGTGATGTGCGAAGAACAAATATCTGTTATCTGCGCGCGTGATAGATTTTAAAATAAGAGAGTGTGTTTACGAACTTATTGGTGAGTCGAAACAGCCAACAATTGAAATTTGCGGGGAATACTCTGGTGATGTGAACTTTTTTTTTTATTAATTATTACCAGTCGCCGTGCACCTAGAGCTGACCAAAACTTTCTCAATGCAATCACGGCGTTGATAGTGCAAGGATAAATACGGGTACCCAACGCCATTTGAATTGAGGACAAGCCGCAATTACTCCATGGCCTGCCGTGATTACAGGGATTGATAACTACTCGTACACATACAATACCCAAGCCCCATTTCGATGACGATTTCAATCCGTCCGAAGAACCAGCACTGGAGCAGTATTAATTAGCTGATGCCGCGTTTGGTTCGTTTTCAAGGTTTCGGCAACCCCCGCTCTACTGATCATTGTCTGGGACGAGCTGGTTAACGGAAACACGTTCGCCATTCCTGACATTCAAAGCGCATCGGATCGACAGTTCCTCGTGTTGCAGCGTATTCAACTGGCCCCACAATCATCGAAATGATTTTGTGTTCTGCATCCACCGCTAGCGAGTGAATTATATTCTCCTGTGTCAGGAACTGTGGTAGAGAAGAACACATCAGTTGAGGATACCCCAGGGTTAAGCAATACATCGTGTTATGAAAAGGCTGGTTATTCAAAGTGAAGCTCAGTGAAACTTCAGAAATTGATAAACTTATGGATGAGAAGAGTTACGAACAATTCTTGAAAACGGATTCACACTAGTGCCCGTTTCAAGTGATTTGATTACTAAATTTTGTATGGCATTCGGCCAAAGAACTTTTATAGTGATAGGTGAATTATTCGGCCTTAGATCATTATCGAATTACATTGTAGCGTTTAAGTTAACCAAAAGCGAAGATTTACAGGACGTATCCAGCACTCATCGAGCGCTCGACGGAACATGCGGTGAGTCCCTTTTTTTTGATCTAATAAAATTATATAATAATTAATTTTAATATATACAAGTATATTAACTCTAATTTCCTACATGATCCGTTTGGTTAATTAAGCACACACAAGATGTATCTCTGTAGGACAAGAAAATATTTAGATACATATATTAGATTTTAGAACGAAAAAAAAGGAAAACTAATCGAGTTATTATATTCTTTGAAGAAGTAAGAAAAATATCTTATATAAAGAAATAAAGAAGAAAAGTAACGAATAAACACACTCCCTCAGATTCGAAGTTCGTTTCTGTTGAAAAAGGAAATGTCTTTAGTAAATTAGCTTTTGGCTCAGCGTAGATCCACATCTTGTCACCCCTAGTTGTTTTTTTTTTTTTAGAGCGCGTTCGACAGTTGAGTTTTGATTTCAAATTAATTGGAAGCCTAGAAATTTAGTGGACGCGTTTTCGTTAGCTGAACTTGCTTAAAATAAATTTTTCTTACTTTGTCTGTTGAAAAGCAACTCGGTTATTTCAAAAACTTGCTAAATAATTAAGAGAAACTGGAGGAAGTCTTAAGATAGGAAAGAAAAAAAAATTAATTTAACCTGAAAAGCATAGTATAAACATGCAGCATTTGGTGTTTTTGTACTGTAAATAATAGGAGCTCTCACCTTTTTACTTTTGCTCGAAACATGAATGCTTAACGATGTGTTAAACAATCGATTTTTGGCGGTCCTTTGCTTTGATGTATGTCCTATCGCAAATTTTGAAAGCTTTGCATTTTGAAGCGAATCATTTTACAGTAAGTGACAGGTTAACATTCTTGAAAAACATGCGGATTGTAAATAAAATGCTGAATTAAACAAAAATTGGTCTTTTCCCTTCCGGTTTTTCTGACCGAGTATAGGACCCGGTACGGTGGCAGGCTCCCACCCCAAAATATGAGCCAGCCACCGGGTACAAATTAATCCTTTTTGTTTCAGGTGACTTTATGGGTTGAGTGGCCCAAGCAAAGTGCCTTTTTATGGCAGAGATTTATGCAATTCAATTGAATAATTCTATGACATAAATTGGTCACCGGGGTACTCCCTTTCTGATGGGAAGGTTCATACAATTCAAGTTGTATGAGTTTTCCACTCAGAAGAGGAATACATGGCCACTTCAACAAATTATCAATGGATTTATTCCGGTTGGGTGGGTATGAAGGGGCTCCACCACCACCCGGTTGCCCCTCTTTCATTTGTGGGCCATGAACTTCGTCGGGTAAAGACGAGGTTACCCCAAGTTTGCCTTTCTTCTCAGGTTTCACTTGTTTTCGTAACAAGTCATAATTCCTTCGGTGAGGTTGTCTACAACTTTGCGACTTCGGTCGTTTTCTTTTGATCTCTGAAGACAATTCGTGAATGCGAAATTGTTTTGTAGTGAGTACTCGTGCCGGGGAAACGAACCCGCCCACGACACCGCAATGCTAGCCTGCCAGCGCATTCACGCGTCTCCGGACGAGGGCATTCTCGGCAGCTACCTACATCTTCTTCTGCCGGGGCAGCAGACCATCGCTGCAGTCCTTTACGGACTTTATGAACATTTTCTATTCACTACATATCGTGGTGCAAAAACTAAGAATTGTCTTTCCACAATTTGGCGTTTTTAGACGGATAGTGTTACGCAAACGACGCGTAACGTTCAAATAATATTCCTTGTTGACTGTTTGACCCGTCGGAAGAAATTCATAATGCACAACTAGCCCAGTCATATTAGGTAAAAAGAGGGGTCAACCTCGGAATGAAAGATAATAAGCTGCAAATTGGTATGAACCTTTGTTTTGTCATTTTAAATGTTGTCTCAAAAGTCACAATCGTTATCGTGTCCGCGTCTCAAGATATTCAAGGTCAAAGGTCACAAAAATCGGTTTTTCGCGAATATCTGGCTTCCTATCGGTTAAATGAGATTTGCATTTATTATAAAAGTTGTAGGCTATAAAATTCCCTACAACTTTTGTTTAAACTTTTTTTTCATACGACCAACCGTTTTGAAGGTAGAGCGCGAAGAGTGCACATCGTACAGTCATATACGGCCTAATGCAAGGTCAAGCGTGAGTTATGGTTATCAGTACGTTATAAAGTCAATTATTTACTTGGAAATTATAATTATTAAACAATGCCTATTATTTATGTACTAACTATTAATTATTTATATTTAATTAAAGTAAGTAACTTGATTATTTATATATAATTATTCATATTTAACTATTTAAGTATAAAATATTATTAATTCTGGATTATATATTTTAGTTTTATTTTAAGTTAAAATGATAGTAAGAGTATATATTTTACACATATTTTTATTTATTATTAAATACGGCATAATATACATTTATCAAAATGTGAGTTCAAATATCAAAAGTATCTTTGTTGATTTTAATTGTAATGAAATTGGAAATGGAAGCTAATTATCTTCTTCTTGTTCGTCGTCTTCTTCTTCTTGTCGCTCAAAAATGTTCGATTCATTGTCATCATCCTCATTATCTGTCATGTTCATCTCCAAACCTTCCAGAATATCGGGATCATATGTATTTTCTTCATCGGGATTACTTGGATACAGTGAAGCGTTGAGGCAAGCTTGTCCGTTGCACTGGCCGCAAGCTAAAGAACATTGTAGCCCTGATTTTCTGCATCCACAGCGGGAACCACAACCATTTTTGCAATTGCAAAATATTACGTTTAGTAGTTCGGCTGGTGCTGGAGGTAATAACGTTCGTATGGGCTCCAGGATTTCATTTTCAAGCATCCAGCCCCATTCTTTAGGTTCTAAGTCCTTCCCTAACCACGTTTGAATCTGGTAGTAGACACGTTTTATGTGTTGATGAGCTGCTACACTTGTTGGTGGAAGTGTTG
>OZ017742.1:197662012-197752012 GCA_963969285.1 Odontomyia ornata | reverse complement strand
TATTTTTTTTCTTCTTCATTTCCTATTGAAATTGAAACTTATTTAATGTTAATTTTAACTGAGATCAGAATATCTTCTATCTATTTTTTTTTCTTTTTACTTTTTTATATTGAAAAGCTCAACTGTAACTGTCGCAACTAGTAGTAGTAGAGTAATCCATATGTAATGCACATAACTTTAAGTGGGAAAAATGTCACTTCGAGGTATATCATGTCGGAGTTCTATGATTTGAAAATTCTTTCAATTTTACGAGCCTTAACCGAGCGTATATTGTGTCTTGCATTGAAATTCAATGCACAGTAAACTCAATCGAAATTCGGAAATCAAATAAGCTACGCCAGCATGGTATCTTCAAATACGGTGCATAAAAAAATACGAAAACTACGTGTACAATAGAATATATAAAAACGATAGCAGAGAATAAGAAAAATGGTATATTTGATGATTTAAGTTAGTGTAATTATTTATTACTATGAGAAAGTGATTCGTTAGTCAACAGATTGTTGTATGTGCTTAACCGAGTCCTGAATTTACGTAATTCAGAGGTAAGAATCATGGTTTGTAATATCAACTTCAATCTAGAAGCATCGGTGGGAACAGATGAATTGAGGAGAACATAACAATGTCATTATCAGCTCGTGAAACGGATTAAATGTATAGTATTTGGTTCATATAGAAACAAATAAATGTCTGTGTTATTTCGACAGAACCGCACCTTTTTTTTTTCAACACTAGAATATAAGCCAAAAAAAACTGCAGAGCGACATAACAGTTGGTACCAGAAGTAGGATATTCACATGTAAATTAGAGAAACACTTTAGTGTAAAACAGGTCAGCTTTGAGCGTGTTGTTTATTATGCACGGATAGTTTTAAAAAAATTGTGAAGTGCTCCGAAATCCTTAGAGTGTAGATTTTGCAAAATGGATACATTGGATTCACGTACTTTGTTGGAATTCATCTTGACGGAATGAGAACTATTAAAACCCAATTCGCGAATGAATAATGGACTGCGCTGCGTTTTTACTTAAAAGGATTCGCGCGGAAAAACTCAAGCCCTGGACGCAGACTTAAGCTGCTAGTAGCGACGAAGGTAGCCTTGAACGAGTGTTAACGAAGAACATAGTAGAGTCGCTGAAGAATATGGAAGTGTGATTGCACGATCAGACGGAGAGCCTGCGAGGCAAACTGATAAAGCTCTTGAACAAATATAAAAGTAAAGCATCCTAGTGTAAATTTCTCTAAAATAAAATTAATCGGTTTTGTTGACTCATACTCGTACATTCAATGTAAATAATATGTTTTAAATATATTTTCTCCAAGTTTTTTTCTATTTAAATAATATGATAGGGTAAATGAACACAATATATCAACATTACTAGCTGCCACAACTAGGGCTTTTTTTTAATTTCATATGCAGATAAAAACCTTTGCTATTGTTTTAATTTATATGATGCAATAAAAGGGTACTCACCCGCATGGTCTTCCGAGCGCTCGACGACGATGCAGATGGTCCTGAAATTCCGATTCTGTAACATCTATTTAGAAGCTATTAATTCCATCCAATTGTACTTCTTATACTTGTAGTAGTCTGGTAAAACACTGAGGCAACAAATTCCTTTTATCACTTCTACTAGAATACACAAATCCGGATTTTTCAAATCTACCTTATAGGCAGAATTTTTAGCAGTAGCTAACTCAGCTATTTTTCCTATTAACAAGTCTCGATCAACTTTATTGTTGAATCGCTTGTTGATAACAATTGAAAAGCTTCCAGCACCAGCAACAAAATATTTGTCGATTAAAGAACTGCAAGCAAAAACTATGTCCACCACGTTAGCGCGGCAAACGATTGGTACTGTATAAACCTGAGTACGTATCTAGTGGCAGGAGAATTTTCCTGATAAATCCTTTTAATAAGCTCAACTCCAATCTCAATCGGATCTTCAAATGCGGTTTTGATATATAATTTTTCACTCCTAACTCTGCAGTGATTCGTTCAGAAGACCGATGCTACAACTCGACTCCGTTCACTTCTTATTTTTCGCACGGTAGCAATTGCTCGGCTCGGCTGAGTGCCTTTCCTCGAGAAAATCGCAATTCGACAAAAGATCGGAAAATCGTTGCAACAGTTGAAAGAAAATTGGATTACTACTCCAAGTCGCACAGGAGGTGTCCACGGATTAACTTTTCGCACTTCCCGCCAATCGAGACGACCACGAACAGCAGCAGGAACTAGTGGGAACCTGACGATCAAATCCTGAATCAACTGAACGTAGTTCGAAGTTGAGTTCCCGACACTTATTGGAACTCGTTCACTTGGCTCGGGGGGGGTTCTACATGTTGCGACAATTTCGCCAACACAAACCAGATGGCTCTGAAATTCCGTTCAAGTCCAAGTCGAAACTGTTGTGCGAAATCCTGACCGAAGTCGCGCCCCCACTAAACACTCACTGGCGATTTTCTTCAGCGCTTTCCACACGATCGAGCGGACGACTCGTTTGTGACGTTTTGCACAATATTTTACGGTGGACGCTACGCTCACCCACAGCAGCGCGCTGAGTGAATTAAAAAGACACTAAGAAGTTCTTCTACACCTTCCGCCACTATTCACACCTTTATCGCAATAAACAGTGCAAGAACTTTACACTTCCTCTTGAATTTTCCACCTAATTTTCCGTCCGGAAGGAAACTCCTGTCCATTTACTTTTCAAAGCTTCTGGCCGAGTACAGTCCAGGGACCGTTCTCTCTTTTACGGTACTTGCTTCTACTGCTACTGCGTGCCTTGAGAGAGAAATTGCGGGACTCTTGCTGTTCCTGCAATGGGTCTTCAGAAGGAGACCGTTGAGGTTAGCTTCGTTGAGATGACTGTAGCGCGTTATCGGGTCCGAACTGCTCCGATTATGGGCAACTATCTTCCTGTACAGGGTGTTGCAGTAATGTAAGCGTTAGTGTAATTATGGAAATTATTACCTGGAATATCACTAGAACCGGCACTAATTTTCACACGTGAGTTACCTCACACGTCTCCTTCACGCAATGACAACTGCCCTGTCAAAAGTGTTTCATCGTACCAGATCAATCTCAAACCGGTTCGATTGCAAATTGTTCTAAGTCAATCGGAAATTGTTCCAATTCAATCTGCAATCGTACCGGTTCGATCGTTTCAATTGACCTGGGACATTTTGAGTTTTACTTTAACCCTTTAACTGCTCGATTACTACAGGGCAGCTAATTTTCTCGCAATCCCAAGGCGATGCGGATTGCGAAAAAGGAGCTGAAGGATCTTTCGGTTGACCATGGGTTGTCTTCGCCGTCGGGACACGAAGTGGCGAACAATAAAAGAAAAACATAATTGACAGACGGACGGACTGACTTATGTTTATGTTTGGCCGGAAGTATACAACCCTTGCGCGTTTTTGGAAATATATGCGGACGGACAAAACAGACGTGACTAATTATCTATCGGTGCAAGTCTTTTGCGTGGTATATCCCCACTTCTTTTCCCGATGGGTCCGTTATCAGGTAACGGTTAGGTCCCATTACCTTCTTTATGCGGCTCTTCAAGAATCGCCTGTCCAGCTTGGCCTTGTAATGCCCCGCGGCGTTACTTTGGCGGAAATCGCGCCGGAAAACCTCATCTCCTTCTTTGAAATTAGCAGATCGTGACCTGAGATTGTACTGCGCCTCATTTGCACTTACTGCGGCCTTAGTCTTCCGTCCGATTTGTTGGCGGAGGTCTCCTAGACGTTCGTGGGGCTTCAGCGCAACGACGGTGTCTCCCAAACACTTTAATTGCCGTAACAGCCGGTATGATTTACCGTGGCAAATCATGTGCTGTCCAAAGGCGGCAAAGTAAGGGGCGACACCAGTGACGGAATGATACGAGGATCGCAGGGCGCATGTGATGGCAGACAATCGCCGATCCCAATCTTTTTGAGATGGATGGACGTAGGAACGGATCGCGGCCAATAGGGTGCAGTTCAACCGTTCTGATGCGTTAGACTGAGGAGAGTATATGGGCGTCAGTTGGTGTTCAACGCCATACTGCTCGAGTAGGCCCTTAAACTGCCGAGACCGGAACTGTACTCCGTTGTCTGAGTACACACTCTCTGGAACCCCGAACACATGGAATACCCAGTTCTCTAAGAATTTCACGATCGATGGAGTTGTGAATTTACGGATAGGTTCCACCAGTGGGAATTTTGAAAGCTGGTCTAGAACGACTATAGCTCCGATGTGTCCCATGGAAGACCGAGGATAGGGACCGAGTAGATCGATGTATAGACGTTGGAATATGCGTTCTGGGACGTTGAGTTGACCCATAGGAGGTCGAAGAGGCTGGTTGGGCGCTTTGGTGCCTTTACAGGTCTCACAAGCGCTCACGTAGTCTTTGACCTGCGATGCCATTTTAGGCCAAAAGAAGTATTTCTTGAGTCGCCGTAACGTCCGACCGTAACCTCCGTGGGCACTTAAAGGATGGTCATGTGCGCGAAGGGTCAGAGGTTGTGTCATTTCCTCCGGTACCCAGAGTTTCCAGGACTCTTCTTCCTGCCATGGATCACCAGTGGCGTATTCATTTCGTCTATACACGTAGCCGTCTATTACCTTCAAATCAGGCAGCTGTGTTTGTTGGGTCGCAATGGTTTGCCTCAACTCTTTGTAGCTGTCTGATTCGAAATGTGGGCTGTCCAAATCTATTTCGATGGGGTCCTCGTCATTTATTGTCAATTCGGCTCCCTCTGGGGAAAAC
The DNA here is from genome assembly GCA_963969285.1 of Odontomyia ornata. Lineage (NCBI taxonomy): Eukaryota > Metazoa > Arthropoda > Insecta > Diptera > Stratiomyidae > Odontomyia > Odontomyia ornata. The sequence continues at coordinate 197,747,260 of OZ017742.1, read as the reverse complement.
ATTCGTGAGAGAGTGTTGGGTACGATGTTCTGGGTTCCTTTCCGATGTTTGATGGAAAACTTGAACCCTTGCAGTTTAAGAGCCCATCTGGCTAGGCGTCCATGTAAATCTGCCTGGTTCATCAACCATTGTAGTGAAGCGTGGTCCGTGATGATCTCGAATGGGTGGCCCTTGATATGGGCTCGGAATTTCTTCACAGCCATTACCGCTGCCAAACATTCCTGCTCGGACACAGTATAGTTTCTTTGGGCCGAATTCAGCTTATTGGACATGAAGGCGATGGGAGCTTCCTCTCCCTCTTCGGTCAATTGCACCAGTACGGCTCCTACTCCATGTTGACTTGTGTCACAATGAACGGAGAAGGGCTTAGTGAAGTCGGGGTTGTGCAAGACCGGGGCTAATGTGAGGGCTTGTTTTAGCTCTTCAAATGCCTTTCGGCTGGGTTCGGTCCAAATAAACTTCCCTTTCCGCAGCATGTCTGACAGGGGCGCTGAAACTGTTGCGTAATTCCGAACAAATCTTCGGTACCAACCGCACACACCAAGGAAACGTCGTAGCTGCTTAACTGTTTTTGGTAAGGGGCACTCATCAATCGCACGAGTTTTGTCTGGATCCGTTTTGATAGTGCCATGTCCGATGACATGTCCTAGGTATCGGACTTCTTTCGTGAAAAACTTACTTTTCTGTACGTTGATGGTGAGTCCCGCCTTACTGATGTGCAGGGCTACTTCTTGTAGTAGTAGGAGGTGTTGATCGAACGTTTCCGTGATGAGTAACAGATCATCCAGGTACACGAACACTTGGTGTTTCAGGTGAGGTGGGATGACCTTGTCCATCAACCGAGTCATCGTTTGCGACGCGTTACACAGGCCAAAGGGCATTGTGACGAACTGATATAATGGTCGTCCAGGCACTGTGAAGGCGGTCTTGTCCCTCGAGCCCTCATCGAGTGGAATTTGCCAGAAGGCGTCTTTTAGGTCGAGACTGGTGATATAATTGGCTTTCGGCAGTCTCCCTAGTATCCCATCGATGAGTGGAAGAGGGTACGCGTCCTTGGTGGTAACCGCGTTTGCCTTACGGGCATCAAGACAGAGGCGGACTTTACCTGGCTTCACCACCAAGGTTACCGGTGATGACCAGGCACTTTGGGACTCCTCTATGACCCCCAACTCGAGCATCCTATCCAGTTCCGCATACACCAATTTCTCCATGGCCGTTGAGATGGCATAGTGTCTCTGCTTAATCGGCTTGCTGTCGCCAACGTTGATGGCGTGTGAGACTAGCGTGGTGCGGCCAAGGCCTTGGGTAGCGTCAGATGGGAAAGCAGCGATGAATGCTTCCAGGCGTTGCCGTTGGTTAGGCGTCAGGTCATGCCTATCGGGAATAGAAGTGATTTCGTTGACATATCTGGTATTTAAAGACAAATCTGTGAATAAATCGGAGGCCAGTCCAAAGCGAAGGACGAAATCAACGAATGTACACATTTTGAGTCAAAGACGGGATAATGTAGAAAGTAATATCCTTCGTCTGACCCCTGAACGTCACGGGTGTTGTTAGTTTACTTCGTATAGGGTGTTTGGTGCCATCAGCTGTACTGATTTCAGTGCGCCAGGATTTAATCAAGGTCGGATAGTCTTGGAGCACCTTCGAGCCAAAGCTCGAGGCAAGACAACTTATACTGGCACCCGTGTCGATCAATGCAAACACGGTTTCGCCCAACACTTTAATTGGATGATAAGGTCTGATCTCATTCTTAGCAACCTCCGAGATGTTACAAGAGTTTAAGGTTTGACGGCAGGTGCGCACTCTCTTGCGGAAATTCCGCCAACGACGGGTTGACCATTTTGTCGTGCGTGGGCAGGAAGTGACTACTTCGGAAGCAAATATTCGCTCTTGAGCCACCCGATATTTCTGCAGTCGAACATGATAAGGTTTTAAAGTGCGTATTTGAGGCTGCCGGGGTTCTTCTGGCAGTGACTGCGGTGGTCGCTTCAATATTGTCGTTGGCGAGGTCTCCGGAAGAGAGTGAACATCCGCAGTCATAGTGGTCATGGCTGGTGGGTTAACGTCAGGTTTGTTGGGGTGAGCAGCTGGCTGAGGAGCTACTGCGGGGGCTTCGAGTACCGCTGAGGTTCGTGCACGCGTAATCCATTTCGCGGTGGCTGCTTGTCGGCCAGCTAGATCGGAGAGGATTTCGGTCGCAGGTCTTAAAATGGATTACGCTCAATTGCGTATTTCAGCCACCATTAATTGTCCGTTTCAAACGCGTCGAAAACACAGACATACGGAAAAGAAACCTACTCTACTTTATTCCGTATTCATTCATCCTTTCAGTCAAGTACAAAACTCAAATTTCAATTTCGCGTTCCCGAATTTACCGACGCGGTACCAAAAAATACACTACATTAACTCAATCCCGAAGAACTCTATGCTAAGAAAAAAGACAAGGCGAACTAAGGTACCGCGTACCACACGCGACGCGGAACCGGCCATCCGCGGATTTTTCAAAACCCTACCCTCCTCCCGGCATACTTACCATGCACTCCTACTGCCTCTGAAAAAGAAGGGCTGCTGGAAAGGAAAGTCGTTGTTTTTATTAGCAATTCATATTATTTTATTACTTAAAGACCAACGAGCTATATATTCCATTATTTCTGAATTTGAACTAAGAATTCTGCTGTAACTTTTCAATATCCTTTACTCACAATAGTATACTTATTCGTTTATCGAATGGAAAGTTGTGTAATCTTATAATTTCAATAAAACTTTCAATATTTAACAAAAGCAGATATGTACAGCGTTTGAGTTTAGTGCTGAGCAAGACTATTACTTATTTCGTGAAATATATTCGTAAACACGATTTATTCAATCGCGAAGGTTCAAAAAAAATAATTTGAATCATGTGAAAATAAGAAGATTAAAAGATAGATTACAACATTAATAGGATTCTATATTTACGATAACTTCGTTGCAATCCATAGTTCGAGAACGATATTTAAAACACGCAATTGAGTATGACTTAAATTCAAACCTCATAAAGAATTATTTGATACAATCCATTCTTAAAAATTTGCTACTACTCGTCTATGTATTTGATATATTGTATTTATAAAATTTATTTTCAAACGTTATGGCACCAGTTAGGCATTGGCCCTGTTTTCATTTGAACATATTCTTTTTTCGATGATAAAAAAAATATATTCAAGAACAATTAAATTTCAATATCTTGATACTTGTGTAACGAAAATATATATATATATATTTCTTAACAAGGGAATGTAACTTCAAGATGAATTTTAAAAGGAAAATACATTATATCTTAGTTTAATCTTACGTCTTAGATTTTTTTTTATATTCTACACACTAGCAAGAGTGCGTTATACTGATATCATTTAGTTGTTAATGCCAGATTTGCCGCTAGTACATCTATCATTTGAAAAGTGATGGCGTTAAGGCAATAGGACAGCTAGTTCATAGATAAGGAGACAGGAGGAGGAGGGTGCTCTTGGACAGCAATGACTTGGGGTGTATCCGTTAAATTACTGTCACAATCTAGCTCCCTATGAGTTTTTATATGCCTTCTCATATAATATGAATTAGAAAAGAATCTTCCGCATTATTTGAATTTGAAAAGTTCGGGATAAGTAAGTTTTCTCTTATGTTCCTTCAAAGTGCAAGCATCAGTAAATGTTTGCCCGCAGATGTCGCACTTGCATAAATCAGGATTCACATGTGTTGCCTTATGAATTTTATGAATTTTCAAGGGATGCACTACACTATAAAGCTTGCCGCATGTGTCACACTTATATCGATTGGGATTCAAATGGAAGGCTAAATGATTTTTGTACGTGGGCCGTTTGTTGTAAAATTTGCCACATTCCTCGCATTTGTATTTGCCTGGTTTCGTGTTCAATTTCACCACTTTGGGTTTGTTCAGAATTGGAGTTATAGCAAGAGATTTGTCAGCAATGTCGTTATTAAAAATATTAAAATTTGAATGCAATAACTGTGAAGCGCCCAACGGCTTCTCATATTTTTCGCGTGTATATAACTTAGCTTAACTTTGTTCGGAAGCCAAATGAATATCTACATTACTTGTAGGCTTTTTCGATTTAGCTGAAACCTTATCGCACTCATCTCATACAGGTACGTTCTCGTGTGCCTTCATATACCATTTATTCACGAGATTTTTGCCAGTCCAAAGTTGACACATTCCGCACATTTGAACAGCTTGTCAGCTTCCGATTCGGAAACTGCATTCACTTCCAAGTAATCTTCGCTGGATTCTTCCATGTTGACAAGATTCTGTAGATTTATGTCCTTTGCGTTTTTATCATACAATGAATCCAGTTTCTCCTTCGAAAGCACACTGATATTGCTACGATGTGGTTCTGAAGCCCTATCCATACACCAACCTGGTACATTCCAACCGTGACTGTCATTCACTTGTTCATCTGTGCATCTGTGTCTCATTTCTGAACTGATTCCATGCGAACTCTCAATTATATTAGTTGAAGTATTAACACTACTTCCTGGGCTAACATTGTAAGCTTCCTGAGTTGTTTGGTAAACATGTTATTGGGCATCAGATGACTTCGTCGCTGAATTGTTTGCAGTAATTTCTGTTTTAATCATTTGCATTAGCTGCGTTTTGGGATTCTGGTCGAAAAAAAACCATCAACGAGATTTTCAGGTTTAGCTTCTATTGCTGACGATCACTACACTGCATGTTGTTGGCGGTCATTGAAATTCATTTGCAGCGGTTTATCGCTGGATTTTGAGCTCCACCACCTGCGATTAATTCCTTGTATGCTTCCTGCTTTGAGAAAGCACGTCAATACTTCGCCCTCGAAAACTTTCATATGCTTCCTTTTTTTATGCAAACCTGGCATAGCGCTTCTTCAGGTGGCTATTTCCTTGACTATAAAAACTTTTGCCACTTAATTAAACTCCACTTTTCATTTTTTCGACACTCACACCCGCCATGTGGCTGTGTCAACTCGACTTTTGACATTCCACGACAAAACTGACGTGGGATGGGAAGCCGTCACAACTGACACGAGATGGAAAGCCACATGGCAGCAAGGTGCATTAGTAGCGGTCGCCAGTGGCGTAGGGCGATTCATTACAGGGCAGTGTCCACAATGCCAACCAGGCATGGGGAGACTGGAGGGTACGCTGCTTAGCCATAAGATGGCTTTACTTGTATGGCGGCCGAAGAGTTCGTGTGACTGATGGATGGCAAATCTTCCCGCAGCACCTTCTAGCCCGAAGAGGTCGCTGATATTTTGAGCCCAGGTGAAGGCGATCGATGCTAAGCAGGAGATAATAGCTGGGGACAACGGCGAGTAGGAAGAAACTCTTTGATGGCACTTTTCACCGTCGTAGGTCTTTGGCATGGTAGACTCCCAGCTCCTTGCCGAACATGTCCGCAATGAGATATCGCGTGGGACTTAAAACTTGTAGGACTCGACACTTCATGAACTTCTTGTCTAGCTTGGCATTGTAGATCCGTCGGTAGATCTCGTCGCCTGCCTTGTAGCCAAAAGGATGGGATCGCAGGTTATAATGCTCCTCCCCCGCCCGCCTACTATCTTCAATCTTCTCCCGAATTTGTTCTCGTAAAATTTGGAGTTTCTCGTGCGGCTCCAGAACCACTATTGGGTCTTCCAAACCTTTCAACTGCCGCAATGGCCGGTACGAGTTTCCGTGGCAGATCATGTACTGGCCGAACTCGGCAAAGTACGGGGAGATACCTGTTGTGGAGTGGTATGACGAACGCAGGGCACAGGAGATAGCGGAAATCCTGCGGTCCCAATCCTTCTGATCCGGTTGGACGTAGGCACGAATGGCGGCTCTGAGGGTGCGGTTCAGCCGCTCGGACGCATTGGCTTGCAGGGAATAAACGGCGGTCCGCTGATGAGTGATGCCATACTTGTCCACTAGCTCCCGAAATCTAGCCGAGGTGAACTGAACTCCGTTGTCGGAGACCACCTTTTTCCAGTACTCCGAACATATGGAAAACGCGACTTTCCAGAAAGCTGACTATCGGGCCAGTGTGCAGGTTTCGAAGTGGTTCAATAATTGGAAATTTAGACAATTGGTCCAGGACCACGACAACTCCCGTGTATCCCGAAGTCGAGCGAGGGTACGGACCGATGAGATCTATATACGGGTGCTGGAACGCCCGCTCCGGTAGCCCGAATTTTCCCATCGGGGGCTGGAGAGCAGAATTGGGCGCTTTAGTGCATTTGCACAGCTCACAGGCTGCTACATACTTTTTTACTTGCTGCGCCATCTTATCGCCGAAGCTTACGACGATAACTACCGTGTGCACTCAATGGGTGGTCATGAGCCCATTTAATCAAGTCGAAGGTCAGTTCTTCGGGCACCCATAACTTCCACTGTTCCTCTTCTTGGATGGGGTCTCCAGAGGCGTGTCCCATCCGCTTGTATATAAATCCCTCCGTCACCCGCAGGTCTGGCAGCTGTGGTAACTGGTTCAGAATCGTATTCCTCAGCTGCGTGTATCCTATTGACTCGAAGGCGGGATGGTCCAAGTCGATCCATAGGGGGCTGTCGTCCTCCTGGGCCAACTCGGCTCCTTCAGGGGCGAACATCCTTGATAATGTGTCCGGTACCACGTGCTGACTTCCCTTGCGGTGTCTTATCGTGAAGTCAAACGCCTGTAATTTCAAGGCCCATCTGGCCAAGTGCCCGTGGAGATCAGTTTGGCTCATCAGCCATTTCAGTGACGCATGATCAGTGACGATTTCAAAGAGATGTTCCTCTACATATGCTCGAAAGCGTTTCACCACCAGCATAGCCGCCAGGCATTTCTTCTCCAAGACCGTGTAGTTCCGCTGGGCCGGGTTCAGCTTGTGAGACATAAAGGCTATAGGCCTCTCCTCGCCGTCTTGTGCAACCTGGACGAAGATTGCTCCCACCCCATGTTGACTCGCGTCACAATGAATTGAGAACGGTTTGCCAAAGTCCGGACTGTGCAGTATGGGGGCTGTTGTCAGACTCTTCTTTAGCTCTTCGAAGGCTTGCAAGCTGGGCCCTTCCCGGACGAACTTACGTCCCTTACGCAGCATGTCGGTCAAAGGTGTGGTAATGGTGGCATAGACACTTATGAAACGTTGGTACCATCCGCATAAGCCTAGGAATCGGCGTAACTGCTTGGTGGTCTAAGGTAATGGAAAAGCGTCAATCGCTTGAGTCTTGTCCAGGTCGGTCTTGATGTTGCCATGCCCAATGATGTGGCCCAAATACTTTACCTCCGTCATCACGAACTGACTCTTCTGTATGTTGATGGTTAACACTACTCTCCAGATGTGCAAAGCCACTTCCTGAAGCAGGTCGATGTGTTCGTTAAAGGTTTCGGTTATAAGCAGCAGATTGTCCAAGTAAACGAAAACTTGGTGCCGTAAATGCGATGGTATCACCTTATCCATATGGCACGTCATTGTCAGAGGGGCATTACACAATCCAAATGGCATGGTCACAAATTGATACAGTGGCCGACCTGGGACTGTGAGGGCTGTTTTCTCCTTTAAGCCAGGGTCTGAAGGGATTTGCCAGAAAGCGTCCTTGAGGTCTAAACTCGTGATGTAATGGGCGTTAGGCAATCGACTCAAGATGCCTTCAAGCAACGGTAAAGGGTATGCGTCCTTGGCAGTGACGGCGTTTAAGCATCTGGCATCCAAGCATAGCCGGACCTTGTTCAGCTTGACAACTAAGGTGACCGGGGAAGCCCACGCACTCTGCGATTCTTCGATCGCGCCTAGTGCTAGCATTCGATCAACTTCGGCATATAATGGCTTTTTCTTCGCGAGAGATATGGCAAAATGTCTCTGTTTTATGGGTTTAGTATCCCCACATCTATTGTGTGAAACGCCAGGGCCGTCCTGCCAAGACCTTCCTTCTCATGCGATGGAAAAGCCGATATAGCCGAGTCAAGTCGCAGTTGTTGATTCACATCCAGTGCATATCATAATGAGTGGGAGGTTGGAGTTTCGTCAGGAACAATGGCGACGGAATCCAGTGTCGTGCCGGGAAATAGTTCCGGGGCCAAGTTAAATTTTTGGACGAAATCCACCCCTAGATAAAGGTTCTGGGTTAATTGGGGGATAATATATAATTCCAGAGGTTTAGTTACCCCTTTAAATGTGACATCCGTCGTAATTTTCCCCACTACGGAGTGACGAGTTCCATCTGCCGTGCTTAACCAGGTGGTAAAATGATAGATTCGGTCCACGTGAGTTGCCAGCTCCTCCCCTGCAAAATCGGCTGATATGCAATTCACACCGGCTCCCGTATCGACTAAGCCTGCCAATCGCTTTTGCAGGAGGTGAACTCACGCATATGGTCGAACGTCGTCTTTCAATAATTCGTCTAAATGTATTTCCCGCAACGCCTTCCTCGACTGCCTGACCCTTCTCCAGAAGCTCCGCATGCGACGCGTGGCTTGCTTCCTTTGCAGTGGGGTAGTTGTAGCTATCTCCTTATGAAGATGCGGTGGCGAGTAGCCAAATAATCCCGCAGTCTGGCGTGGAAGGGCTTAACATGCCAAGGGACCTTCGTCTCGCTACCATTCCCCTACGCGTCCGCCTCGACAACGTGTGACGTCAGCTGCGGAGCTTCAGGAGAACTGTGTTTGGTGGCGCGAGTCAGAAAAGTTGGGGTCATGTCTGGGGCTTGGTCGCAACTAGTGATAGGGTCAGTATTGGTTCGATCGGGTTCTAGGAGTGCCGGCGGGTGGTCGCGGCACTCGCCGGCGCATAAGTGTCTGCCTTTCCGCACCGGTAACAGAAGATCGTCGGATCCGCTGGACATGCATAGAACCGATACCCCGGTTGCCGGCAGTTCTAACGGCCCGTCGGACTTGTAACTGTTTCAACGAATGGTCGGTCAATCATTGCTGGGAACTCGTGCTCCAGGGGTGCTCCACTCCTCGGTACTGGTACCGGGTCACCAATTATGTGATCCGCTGCCACCAACTCCACGGTATTATTATTTCGTGAATTAGGTCCCATCATGCGAGGTTGTGGACGAAAGGTTCCTCGCCGCTCATCTAGCTGTTCTTGCCTACGGGCATGGAGGCGTAATCACTGTATGGTGTGAATGGGCACATGAAGGAGACTGTTCTGAAGCTCCCAACGCATATTCTTCCTGATAATCTCCACCAGTTCTTCCTCGGGCATGGGTGTTCTTAACCGAGTGCTTAAGCGCAATATACTGGTGTAATACTGGTCGAATGGTTCATGGGCACCTCGCTTGGGTTTCTTCAGTTGTTCCCGTAGCTCTTTTTCAGTGAAGCCGTCATCAAAGCAGTTGCGGAAGGCTACGCAGAAAGAATTCCAATCGGGGCGTGGCATCGATTCTATGAAACTCCAGTACCACTCGGTAGCATCTCCACTGAACAGAACGTGTGCGTGCCGGAGGAAAGCCGAGAAGTCGCCTCCCAGTGTTCTGGTGACTAGAGCCTATTCTAAACAGGAACCGGTCCATCGGTGTCATCAAAATGAAACCGTTGAAGCTAAGGTGCCAACTCTCCATGATACGAGGCGTAGGGTCTCGGACGGGTGTCAATACGTTCGCGGGGTGAATTGCATCCTCGATGGGCCTGCGGTAAGGGACTGACTTGGGGACTGTGGGTATCAACGGAGGTGTGGTGCTGTATCTTGGTCGATATTCGGGAGCTCTGGGATCCATTCCCGAGTTCCTTGGAGGGAGGGTCCAATTATCAGCCGGTCGAGAGTGGGGCATAGCCACACTGGGATTGGGCTCCTAGCCAGATGGAGTTCTTACGCGGCTGGGGGTTGGCTAATCTGGAGGCTCTGGAGTCCTCTCTCCAAGTGTCCGATCCTCTCGGACATTCCTTGCATTAGAGCCAGGATTGTGTCGACGGAGTTGGTGGAAGGCGCTGTTGGAACCTCGCCCGGGACAACCGTAACAGGATCTTCTCCGCCCACGGCTCCTGGGATGTCAGACAGTGGTTGAGGCGGTTCAACATTTTGTAGTTCTTTCACCACTGCTCCGCGCGTCGGGACGTGCATTCCGAGGGGAGAGTCTACGGCTGTTCGATCTATAGGGCATCGGCATAGTGGACAGAGCTGTTGGACACAGGCGCGATGAAACAAGTGTTCACACTCCAATCGCACGCTGTTTACGCCCCCCACTACGTCCTCGAAGCAAATCCCGCAGTTAGCGGGTTGCACCGTTTTGGAACGAGTCCCACGCCTTTCTGGGGTCCGCTTTGTCGCAATGGTTGGGTTTCGTTGATGATGTTGATTCTAAAAGAAAACTGCTCTTAAATACGAAAAAACTATATTTATATATAAAAAGTTTATTAATAATTTAGTGGCCGAAAGAGGCGAGCTATTGCTATATATATTGAGAGAGAAAAAGAAAATTATTTATTAGACACTTTCCTTTCCAGCCGCGCCGACTCCTCAAAAGGGAAATGAGAGTGATGGTAGTCTGCCGAGAAAGGGGGCTTTCGGCCGACTTATAAACCCACATACCCACATACATTTAGCTAAACTTTTTTAATTGGATCATTTCACCCTTTTCACATCAACTTAATGTAAATCTATACGACAAATTTGCGCTACATTTGAAGCTTATCTAACGTCGCGCGGATATCGATCACTCTTTCGGATGGCTCCGATAGCTTTTTAAATTACTTTTTATGGAATTGTTTGCAGCTACATGTAAATGAGTTGCATATTTTGAAATAATAATTTTTCTGAAAAATTATTAGAGAAGAAAAATGTTAGAAGAAGGTGGTTTCGACGTGTGCACTAATTCTCCTCAGGCCATCACTCTTAGATACACACCGGTGATGGCGACCACCATGCTCAGAGGTGAGCGAGTTAATTTTTAATTTTTCTACTTATGCAAACTCAATATGTTTTTGTATCTGCAAGTTATATTCAAGGTAAATTTCTCTTGTAAGTACTTGTATTAGCTAAACTTTTTTAATTGGATCATTTCACCCTTTTCACATCAACTTAATGTAAATCTATACGACAAATTTGCTCTACATTTGAAGCTTATCTAACGTCGCGCGGATATCGATCACTCTTTCGGATGGCTCCACATACATTACAAAAACCCCTCTCTAAACTACGTTAATTGACTCGACGAGACAAGTGGTAGAGCTACCGTAACAGCTTTGTACGCGGTCAAAATTCCCGACACGTGGAAGCATTCCGGACTCCGCAACGCCAGCATACGCCACCGAACGTTGAACCGAAACCACTCGTCTATCACGCATAAAAAGATGAGTAGAATCCTTCCGTGACATAAAGGCAAGGTAGCCTTCTATTTTCTTGAGAGTCTAGGCCGATAGGAGAAACCCATCTGGCAGACAATTCCATCAAGAAAATAGAAGGTCTTTACAGGTGTCAACCTGGGACGGACAACACATCGGAAGGATTCTGTTGCGAAAAAAATCAAACAAAGGAGAGCGGAAGCTACAACTCACGTGAAGCGACTGCAAGTGTGTATAACACAACTCCACTGCTCCTTTCTGTGGGGCTCGAGTACCAAGGTACCTTACATCGTCCCCTTAGGATGTTTTGGCTCCCCGTTGGGAACCATTTGTAATGATTTTACGTCTCTAAATTCGTGCGAACGAATCAGTCAATCAGTACCAATCAGTCAACCAGTTCGTGCATCCGTAATCCATTTCGCGGTGGCTGCTTATCGGCCAGGTAGATCGGAGAGGGTTTCGGTCGCAGGTCTTAAAATGGATTACGCTCAATTGCGTATTTCAGCCGCCATTCAGTGTCCGTTTCAAACGCGTCGAAAACACAGACATACGGAAAAGAAACCTACTCTACTTTATTCCGTATTCATTCATCCTTTCAGTCAAGTACAAAACTCAAATTTCAATTTCGCGTTCCCGAATTTACCGACGCGGTACCAAAAAATACACTACGTTAACTCAATCCCGAAGAACTCTCAGCTAAGAAAACGACAAGGCGAACTAAGGTACCACGTACCGCACGCGACGCAAAATCGGCCATCCGCGGATTTTTCAAAACCCTACCCTCTTCCCTGCATACTTACCATACACTCCCACTGCCTCTGAAAAAGAAGAGCCGCCGGAAAGGAAAGTCGTTTTTTTTATTAGCAATTCATATTATTTTATTACTTAAAGACCAACGAGCTATATATTCCATTATTTCTGAATTTGAACTAAGAATTCTACTGTAACTTTTCAATATCCTTTACTCACAATAGTATACTTGTGTAATCTTATAATTTCAATAAAACTTTCGATATTTAACAAAAGCAGATATGTACAGCGTTTGAGTTTAGTGCTTAGCAAGACTATTATTTATTTCGTGAAATATATTCGTAAACACGATTTATTCAATCGCGAAGGTTCAAAAAAAATAATTTGAATCATGGGAAAGTAAGAAGATTAAAAGATAGATTTCAACATTAATAGGATTCTATATTTACGATAACTTCGTTGCAATCCATAGTTCGAGAACGATATTTAAAACACGCAATTGAGTATGACTTAAATTCAAACCTCATAAAGAATTATTTGATACAATCCATTCTTAAAAATTTGCTACTACTCGTCTATGTATTTGATATATTGTATTTATAAAATTTATTTTCAAACGTTATGGCACCAGTTAGGCATTGGCCCTGTTTTCATTTGAACATATTCTTTTTTCGATGATAAAAAAAATATATTCAAGAACAATTAAATTTCAATATCTTGATACTTGTGTAACGAAAATATATATATATATTTCTTAACAAGGGAATGTAACTTCAAGATGAATTTTAAAAGGAAAATACATTATATCTTAGTTTAATCTTACGTCTTAGATTTTTTTTTTATATTCTACACACTAGCAAGAGTGCGTTATACTGATATCATTTAGTTGTTAATGCCAGATTTGCCGCTAGTACATCTATCATTTGAAAAGTGATGGCGTTAAGGCAATAGGACAGCTGGTTCATAGATAAGGAGACAGGAGGAGGAGGGTGCTCTTGGACGGCAATGACTTGGGGTTTACCCGTTAAATTACTGTCACAATCTAGCTCCCTATGAGTTTTTATATGCCTTCTCATATAATATGAATTAGAAAAGGATCTTCCGTATTCTTTGAATTTGAAAAGTTCGGGATAAGTAAGTTTTCTCTTATGTTCCTTCAAAGTGCAAGCAGCAGTAAATGTTTGCCTGCAGATGTCGCACTTGCATAAATCAGGATTCACATGTGTTGCCTTATGAATTTTATGAATTTTCAAGCGATGCACTACACTATAAAGCTTGCCGCATGTGTCACACTTATATCGATTGGGATTCAAATGGAAGGCTAAATGATTTTTGTACGTGGGCCGTTTGTTGTAAAATTTGCCACATTCCTCGCATTTGTATTTGCCTGGTTTCGTGTTCAATTTCACCACTTTGGGTTTGTTCAGAATTGGAGTTATAGCAAGAGATTTGTCAGCAATGTCGTTATTAAAAATATTAAAATTTGAATGCAATAACTGTGAAGCGCCCAACGGCTTCTCATATTTTTCGCATGTATATAACTTAGCTTAACTTTGTTCGGAAGCCAAATGAATATCTACATTACTTGTAGGCTTTTTCGATTTAGCTGAAACCTTATCGCACTCATCCCATACAGGTACGTTCTCGTGTGCCTTCGTATACCATTTATTCACGAGATTTTTGCCAGTCCAAAGTTGACACATTCCGCACATTTGAACAGCTTATCAGCTTCCGATTCGGAAACTGCATTCACTTCCAAATAATCTTCGCTGGATTCTTCCATGTTGACAAGATTCTGTAGATTTATGTCCTTTGCGTTTTTAACCATACAATGAATCCAGTTTCTCCTTCGAAAGCGCACTGATATTGCTACGATGTGGTTCTGAAGCTCTATCCATACACCAACCTGGTACATTCCAACCGTGACTGTCATTCACTTGTTCACCTGTGCATCTGTGTCTCATTTCTGAACTGATTCCATGCGAACTCTCAATTATATTAGTTGAAGTATTAACACTACTTCCTGGGCTAACATTGTAAGCTTCCTGAGTTGTTTGATAAACATGTTATTGGGCATCAGATAACTTCGTCGCTGAATTGTTTGCAGTAATTTCTGTTTTAATCATTTGCATTAGCTGCGTTTTGGGATTCTGGTCGAAAAAAAACCATCAACGAGATTTTCAGGTTTAGCTTCTATTGCTGACGATCACTACACTGCATGTTGTTGGCGGTCATTGAAATTCATTTGCAGCGGTTTATCGCTGGATTTTGAGCTCCATCACCTGCGATTAATTCCTTGTACGCTTCCTGCTTTGAGAAAGCACGTCAATACTTCGCCCTCGAAAACTTTCATATGCTTCCTTTTTTTATGCAAACCTGGCATAGCGCTTCTTCAGGTGGCTATTTCCTTGACTATAAAAACTTTTGCCACTTAATTAAACTCCACTTTTCATTTTGTCGACACTCACACCCGCCATGTGGCTGTGTCAACTCGACTTTTGACATTCCACGACAAAACTGACGTGGGATGGGAAGCCGTCACAGCTGACACGAGATGGAAAGCCACATGGCAGCATGCTGCATTAGTAGTGGTCACCAGTGGCGTAAGGCGATTCATTACAACCCCGCTTCCTAAACAACCTCTCAAATAAACACGACCGGAAAAATAATATACTTTGAACCTCACAAAAATTAAAAAGAAAACACTATCATTCTTACAGCTTAACATAAAAAGTATATTACAGCACAAACACAACCTCGAAATTACAATCAACAAACTTAACATTGATTTCGCTCTTATTCAAGAAACTCTAACAGACGCAGAGTGCAAAATCCGTAGCCTCTGCAAACACAATGCCGCTTACAAACACAAAACTGACACAGAAGAGGAGTGACCATTCTAATAAATAAAATACAAAACACCTTGAAGCTATAGCTATTGAAACGATAAATCTATAACCTAACATAACAGTAGTCTCTGTCTACACAGCCCTGAAAGTCAAATCCGACTCCTTTACAAACTTATTAGAAATACTATTCTCCAAAATTAACAACAGTAAACCCTTCATCATAGGAGGTGAATGCTCGACACAGCTCTTGGGGTAACACCACGAACAACGCAAAGGGAAAAATATCAAACAACATTGTCAAAAAGCGACATCTACAAATCTTGAACTGCGAAATCTTCAATAGATCAAATAGTCTGGGAAAAACCATTAGTTCAGCTCTAGATGTCACCCTAACATACATGACGCCCAACACAACTGGAAGGATAGTAAAATTAAAATTTTGGACAGTGGTTATCAGGTAATCACATTCAAACTTCAAAACATTAACCTCTTCCACAATGAATATATAATAAACAACCTTATAATTAACGAAAACCTAGAGAGTGACATAAACCAGATCAGCTCATGCATAACAGACAATTCAATCATGAACTCAAAATTCCGGTTCGCCCACAAAACCTAGAGGAACAAAGACCTGAAGAAACTATGGCAGAAGAAACAAAAAGCATGGGAAAAATTCAGTCGCCTAATCTTGGGAAGATTATACCAAGTTTGCAAAAATTAAAGACTCTCTTAGAGAAGCTATAAGAATCGTCAAAGCTAAGGATTGAGAAAACAATTGGATCTCAACTATAAACACTTCTGGAATGTACTGAAAAATGTTAAAAACAATGCCTTTGATGTGCCCATATCAATGTGGAACCATGAAAATTATGAACTCTACCTTCAATAGATAATCACCAAACACAATAACTATAGCAACAATACACCAAATAGCATGCAGTTCTTCACCCTAGATGACTAATTCACCCTATAGGAACTCCAAACAATCCTTACCAATCACAAAACCAAGTCAGCCCCAGGCCCCGGCAAAGTAGACTACAACATCATAAACAGCTTATCCTTGCTAAACAAAGTAAATCGACTGCGCAGCATTAATCAAGCATTCAACAATATCTCAATCACCAAAAACATGGGAAAAATAGAATCGTTCTCATCACCAAAAAAAAAATACGCCACCTTCTCAAATGGATAGCTACAGACCAATATCTCTTCCTAACATAACGCTAAAAATAATCAATAACTAATAAAAGCCAGAATCAACAAATTTATTGAAGACTCTAATATCCTAAGCATTAACACCTTCGCTTAAAGAAAAGGCAGATCTACCAAACTTTGCACTAATAAAATTCTACATTCCATTAATAAAGACAACAAACTAAAATACATGGTTATCACATTGGGCATCTCTAACGCATATGAAACAGTGAACATCCCCAAACTGATAGCAACCAAGAAAGACATCAACCTAAAAAACCACTATATAGCCTGGATCCAAAACTTCCTACAACGAATATTAATAACTATAGGTCACCACACCGAAATAATCACTAATGGACTCTCTCAAGGAGATGTGCTCAGCCCTCTACTCTTAAATATCTACATTAAAGCCCTCCACCACATCGAAGATGAACATACCCTACTCTTCCAATTTGCAGACGATTTTTTACGATTATCTGAAGGCACTACCTTCAACGACGCTTTCAGCAATCTCCAAACAAAAACCAATCAACTAACTGATAGATGCAACAATTTAGATGTAACTTTAAGCGCCAATAAATCTACCGCCACACAGTTCCACTCTTAAAAAATCTTTCCCATTCAATATAACTTTAAACGATTGTAAAACTGAATGAGCAAACAACTTCACGTTCCTTGAAGGAGTCTTCAATAATCAGGGATTATCCAAAGGTCATGTTGAGCAAACCCCATCTAAATTCTCGAAGTCCAAAAACCTAATGAGAAAACAGTGGTGCCAAATATGGCTTGAACTCAAAAGAAGCTCCACTGCTGTACAAGATTATAAGACCCCTAATTGAAAACAACGTAGCTAACATAACCAACCCCCGCAACTCAACCTACGATAAACTAGATAGAAACAAATCCATTGCACTAAAATCCTGTTTGGGCGTTCCGATCAGTGTACCAAACATATCAACCTTCTCCATATTGTAATGATTTTTGACCTCTCATCGGTTCTAGACGTTAAGTCTGAGTAGTGCCAATGGATGGTACCAACA
This sequence comes from Odontomyia ornata, assembly GCA_963969285.1. Taxonomy (NCBI): domain Eukaryota; kingdom Metazoa; phylum Arthropoda; class Insecta; order Diptera; family Stratiomyidae; genus Odontomyia; species Odontomyia ornata. The sequence continues at coordinate 197,730,140 of OZ017742.1, read as the reverse complement.
GGTCAACCAATCCGTGCACCGTAACCCATTCACGCGGTGGCTGCTTGTCGGCCAGCTAGTTCGGAGAGGATTTCGGTCGCGGGTCTCCGAATGGGTTACGCTCAATTGCAATATTTCAGCCACCTGAACATGCCCGTTTTCCAAACGCGTTACAAAACAAAACCATACGGAGAAGAAACCTACTTTACGTTACTCCATATTCCTTCTTATAACCAGTCAATAATACAAGATCTAACTTTCATTTCGCGTTCCCGAAGTTTCGACGCGGTACCGAAAAGTATACTACTCTAACTCAACCTGACGAAGACTACTCTAAATAAAATAACGAAACAATCAAAGGTACCGCGTACCGCGCGCGACGCGAATCCGACCTCAGCGGATTTGGCGAAACCCTACCCTCGCGGCGGCATACTTACCCTGCACTCACTTTTCCCACTGAAAAAGAAAAACCGCTGAAAAGGAAAGTCGTGGTTATCTTTAGCAATTCATGTTGTATTTATAAAATTCCTTGGTTCTTTAAAATATAGCTACAATATTTTTAAATTTCATTTTCATTCGTCCATCATCTTGTTTCTATTTTTTTCTCTCTCAAAATCTACATATAGAGTTAAGGTGTATTCGCATATAATGATAAAACTAGTTAGAAAAAGGAGAAAGTTGATTTCATGCAATTAAGATGTAGTGTGTGTGGGTTTGTTGTGTTTCCTATCGTAAATTACTCTTACAATAATCATGTTCACATAAAATACATACTGCGCGAATCAGTAGCAATAATAAACAATGACCAAAATGTAACGTTAGCGCTATATCTGTAGAACGTTTTAATATTAATAAAATTATGCAAAATACAACTAATTATGTATATATGAATTCGCTTGTAACTTGCTTTTGTCCCTCCGTAGACTCTAAATATTTATATATATATATCGTAAAACTAGTGTAATATATTAACAATGTTTTTCCTTTCTCTAAGCAAGATTTTTTCTGATCATTTAGAATGTTTCACAAATGTATAAATTGCTAATTCAATTGATATAATTTTATATAATTCACATCTCATATGTGCTTAAGTTTAATATTATAATGATTAATGTAAGGCGTTGCTACAATCAAGTATAATAATAAGCATACTAAAAGCTCAATATAATTCACTTGGTATATATTTTCATTGTATAAAAAAAATAAACATAAATTCCTAACTACTGTCAAAATAGGAATTAAACAAAATTTTAAATTATATTGGGATACACAAATCAGGAATGTTTCAACATGTTTCACTAATTGTAAGTACTACTTTAAGTAGTTTTACCAGTTACTACGCTCTTGCGCTAAGTTATTACAACTTCTACTACTACTACAATATGTATTCAAATGCACATTTTTCTCACAGATATATTTTGTATAGGCTGCTTTCGAAAAGACTAGTATACAGTAATGAATAAGGATTAATGATAAAGTATAATATTACACAACGCTTAGGATTATAGGAGGCATATTATAAAAATATTTCTCATATCAAATATGTTTGTATGAAGTGTGCGAAAGGTTGATATATGTATTTGGAATGTTTCTTACTTTTACTGTTCGATCCCAAGGTGTCTTGTTGGATTTGTATAAAAATATAAAAAAACTTACAATTCTATCTCATTAATTGGTTTCAAAAGTTTTTCGCTTAATAAAGCTACTAAAATTAAGCCTCTAAGATTCAAGTCTCATCAGTTTGTTTAATTTCGATACTGCTTTTCGATTCAGATTTCAATCACGAGATCCGTCGATAAAATAAAGTAGTCGACTATATCTTTTGCAACCGAATCTAAATAAAATTAGACGGCATTTATCAGTCTGAATAATTGTTTCATAGCCAACATTTTGAAATGATTTTTGGTCTTTTCTATTTTATAGTAGATTGCGAATTTTTTTATGTAATCTGAATCGAATTCACTTATTCTGCTCAGCCTACTATCATAAATTGGTTCCCTACCGAAATGACTAATTATTAATTTCGTATCTAATTAGGCAATGGGAAGAAAATTAGCAAGAGAAACGATACAATAAAGTGCAAGATAAAATAATACTAAGAGTCTTAGAGTTATGAGAAATCAACTTCTCAGAATCACACGATTTCTTGCTAATCAGGCTACTACCGGCCTTAACATTTATACCTAACTTCCCTTTGTTCGCTTGTATGTTTTCCTCTAAAAATTCAATGCGTTTTGTAGTTATCTTTTGTGGAATATTACAATCAGTATTAACATCATTCATATCTCTTTCAAATCCTAACGAGTTGCCTACTTTAATGTACTTCATAACAATTAAGTCGTTCACACCTGAACTACCATTTTTGTAACTAGCTTCATCCTTCATTTCGTTACAATTTACATATGTCGAGCAATCAAAACCGTTTATTTTACAATTAGCTTCACCACCACTATTATTTACATCCTCTTCATGTTCCACTTCCTCTTCAATGTTGTTCAAATAGAAATTTATTTCTTTGGTACTACCATTATTGAAAAAGTACAAATTCCTCTCAATGATTTAGGGCACAACAGTGCGCCAAACTATTTGCCTGAACTTAGCTTGCCATCGCATGAATGTAAATTGCAATTTTCACGCGACAATTTACACCACCGCAACGCCACTATGCAATTTTCGTTCGATTTACCTTCTTTGACGTTTCCCAATTGACATAAACACCAAGAAGCCAAATGACTTGACAGTTTACTTGCGAGAGTGACCATTCCACGAGAGCGAGGCAAATTCTCGTTTCCACTCGTGGCTTCTTCCTTCATGACTTTTGCTTTTTCTATATCGCACTATGAATGCGGGGCATTAGGGAGCCCCAGTGCAAGTGCAATCGATTTCTTCAGCGCTATCATGCACTTGTTCCGCTCAATGCAAACATGCACAATGCAATAACACTCACGACGCCAATCATGCACTTTTATCGATCATGCTTCAACGAATCCCACACCATGTAGCGTTAAAGTTCATCGAGCGATGGAAAAATAACCAGAAGCCTTGCACAGAAACGCGCGAAATATTCACGATTCTTCACTCGGGATTAGTCCGATTGGAATCGAGGGCAATGCGCCTTGCCTTGGGCAGATTAACCACGTCAGTTTACCAGCAGCTAACGGTTAGAGGTTAATGTATAACTCCCGGTTTATTTCACTAAGAGTTACACCATGGATATTGGCCCGCTTCCGTTCCCATTCCCGTACGAAACAGTTATGTAACACATTAATATGATGTTCAGTAATGCAATTGATCTGCACTTCCTAATGATACTTAGCTGGGCAATTAGGATCCTCCACAGCCTCCTACAACGGTAGATTAGGTGCATTGGCTTCCACAGTCGTCGAGTTTTCCCGCGATGCTCCACTTTGAAGGTTAGGTCAGCAATTTATGGAGCGATTCTCTGCAAGCAAACATGGTAATGCATTCGTCGATGTAAGCCGAACGAAAAAATTACCTCTTAATTAGTTTTATACCCCTTTAGTACCGCGCCAACATGCTGCTACCGCCACCTTCCTTTTTACTGCAGCCAAACCTCTTTCCACTCCATGTGGCTGTCAAATTCGACCGGTTGTCACATCGGACAAAACAGATGTGTGTGGAATGGCACACCACATGGCGGCAATGTGCCTCTCCATTTGTCGCCAGTGGCATAGTTTTTCGATGGCCACGGTGGAGGGGCATTTCCAGATGGATATGTCTCGAAATGTGTCGGGGTTTGGAGTAATTTTATATTTCGAATATTTATATCCACCGATCTAAATATTTGGACAGAAAAGAAATATTTTCTGCGCAACGATATCCGCACGACAGATGAAGTCCGCTGGCACTTCGAGGACATACCCATCTGGCCGGTTGCAAGGGTTCGGGATCGGAATCACTTCGATTCCCGGGCGTAGGCGTCACATTACACATTCCCCCCCCCCCAAAATCGAAGTAATTACGATCCCGCCTCCTATGTAAAAGGTCTTGGTTAGGGCCGTGGCGGGTCGAAGGTCGGTTTCGAGGAATAGGCTACAACCATGTTCGTGAAGACTCGACAGTGACTATACCGTAGGGAGTCAGGGGTTACTCGGAGGTCTTCGTCCAGGCAGAGATTTGGGTAAGCCAAGGTTTTTCGTGGGAAATAGTTGCACTTCATCGTCTAAGGTCTTTTGCGTGGTAAATTCCCAGGGTTTTACCAGTCATGTCCGCGATGAGGTATCGTGTGGGGCTTATTACTTGTAGGACTCGACATTTCACAAAATTCTTGTCTAGTTTGGCATTGTAATGTCGGGTGGCATCGCTCTGCCGGAAGTTTCGACGATATATTTCGTTGCCTGCCTTAAAGCCAGAAGGATGAGATCGCAAGTTGTACCGCTCCTCTCCCATCCGTCGACTTTCTTCAATCTTCTCCCGCAGTTGCTCTCGCAGAAGTTGGAGCTTTTCGTGCGGTTCCAGAACCACGATTGGGTCCTCTAGCGATTTCAGTTGCCGCAATAGCCGGTAAGCGCTCCCATGACAGATCATGTACTGGCCGAACAATGCGAAATACGGCGAAATGCCGGTAGTGGCGTGGTACGACGAGCGCAGCGCACTAGTGATGGCGGACAATTTGCGATCCCAGTCCCTCTGATTCGGGTGGACATAGGCGCGGATGGCCGCTATGAGCGTACGATTCAGTCGTTCGGATGCGTTGGCTTGTGGTGAATAGACGGCAGTTCGTTGGTGGATGATGCCGTATTTGGACATTAGGTCTCGGAACTTGCTGGAGGTGAACTGGACCCCATTGTTGGAGACAAGTTTCTCCGGAACTCCAAGCATGTGAAAGACTCGGTTCTCCAAGAAGCTGATTATAGGTCCAGTGTGCATGTTACGTAGTGGTTCTATGATAGGGAATTTAGAGAGCTGGTCCAGGACCACGACAGCTCCCGTGTGACCAGAAGCAGATCGAGGGTAAGGACCGATAAGATCAATGTACAAGCGCTGGAACACGCGTTCGGGGACCTCAACCTTACCCATGGGAGGCCGAAGAATGGTGTTGGGCGCTTTAGTGCACTTGCATAGCTCACAGGAGGCTACGTACGCTTTTATCTGTTGTGCCATCTTAGGCCAAAAGAAACAGGTTTTCAACCGCCTAAGTGTACGACCGTATCCGCCGTGCGCACTTGTTGGGTGGTCATGAGCCCGTCTGATAAGATCAGTGGTTAATTCTTCGGGCACCCACAACTTCCACTGTTCTTCTTCTTGTATGGGTTCTCCGGATGCGCGTCCCATCCGCTTATAAATAAATCCATCCGTCAACCGCAGTTCAGGAAGCTGGGGCAGTTGATTCTGTATAGTGTGAATCAGTTGTGTGTAGGTTGCTGACTTGAAGGCAGGATGATCCAGATCGATCAATTGGGGGCTGTCGTCCTCTTGGACCAACTCGGCTCCTTCAGGGGCAAACATTCTGGATAGGGTGTCGGGGACTACATGCTGGCTTCCTTTTCGGTGGCGAATAGTGAAGTCAAATGCCTGTAGTTTCAGTGCCCACCTGGCCAATCTGTCGTTGAGATCAGTCTGGCTCATTAGCCATTTCAGTGAAGCGTGGTCCGTAACGATTTCAAAGGTGTGTCCCTCCACATAGGCTCGGAAGCGTTTCACTGCCAACACCGCAGCTAGACATTCCTGCTCGGAGACCGTGTAATTTCGCTGGGCTGGGTTCAACTTGTGAGACATGAAGGCTATAGGTCTCTCCTCGCCGTCTTGTGCAACCTGGACTAAGACTGCTCCCACCCCATGTTGACTCGCGTCACAATGAATTGAGAACGGTTTGTCAAAGTCCGGGCTGTGCAGTACGGGGGCTGTAGTCAGACTCTTCTTTAGCTCTTCAAAGGCTCGCAAGCTGAGCTCTTCCCAGACGAATTTACGTCCCTTACGCAGCATGTCGGTCAAAGGAGTGGTTATGGTGGCATAGTCACGTACAAAACGCTGGTACCATCCGCATAAGCCTAAGAATCGTCGTAATTGTTTGGTGGTCTTGGGTAATGGAAAAACGTCAATCGCTTGAGTCTTTTCCGGATCGGTCTTGATATGGCCGTGCCCAATGATGTGCCCTAAATATTTCACCTCCGTCATCACGAACTGACTCTTCCGTATGTTGATGGTTAATCTTGCGCTCCGGATGTGTAGCGCCACCTCCTGAAGCAGGTCGATGTGTTCGTCAAAGGTCTCGGTTATGAGCAACAGATCGTCCAAGTACACGAAAACTTGGTGCCGCAAATGAGGTGGTATCACCTTATCCATAAGGCGCGTCATTGTTTGGGGGGCATTACACAATCCGAATGGCATGGTCACGAATTGATATAAGGGCCGACCTGGGACTGTGAAGGCTGTCTTCTCCTTTGAACCGGGGTCTAAAGGAATTTGCCAGAAGGCGTCCTTGAGATCTAAGCTCGTGATGAAGTGGGCTTTAGGCAACTGACTCAAAATGCCTTCAATCAACGGTAGAGGGTATGCGTCCTTGACTGTGATGGCGTTCAAGCGTCTGGCATCTAAGCATAACCGGACCTTGTTCGGCTTGACAACTAAGGTGACTGGGGAAGCCCACGCGCTCTGTGATTCTTCGATTACGCCTAATGCTGGCATTCGATCCACTTCGGCATATAACGATTTTTCCTTCGCCGGAGATATGGCGAAATGTCTCTGTTTTATGGGCTTAGCATCCCCCACATCTATAGTGTGGAACACCAGGGCAGTCCGCCCGAGACCTTCTTTCTCATGCGATGGAAAAGCCGATATAGCCGAGTCGAGACGCAGTTGCTGATTTACATCCAGTGTATGTCGTCATAAGTTAGTGGGTTGAGATTGGTCAGGAGCCGTGGTGACGGACTCCAGGGTCGTACCGGAAAATAGTGCCGGGGCCAAGTTAAATTTTCGAACGAAATCCACTCCTAGGTAAAGATTCTGGGTTAATTGAGGTATGATGAAAAATTCCAGAGGTTTAGTTACTCCTTTAAAGGTGACATCCGTCCAAATTTTTCCCACTACAGAGTGACGATTTCCATCCGCCGTGCTTAACCAGGAGGTGAAATGACGGATTTGGTCCACGTGCATTGCCAGTGCCTCCCCTGCAAAATCGGCGGATATGCAATTCACACTGGCTCCCGTATCGACTAAGCCTGACACTCGTTTCTGCAGGAGGTGTACTGACGCATATGGCCGAACGTCATCCCTCAATAATTCGTCTAAGTGTATGTCCTTCAGCACCTTCCTTGACTGCCTGACTTTTCTCCAGAAGATCCGCATCCGACGCGTGGCTCGCTTTCTTCGCGGTGGGACAGTTGTAGCCAACTCCTCATGGAAAATGTGCTGTCGAGTAGCCAAATAATTCCGCAGCCTGACGTGGAAAGGTTTTACATGCCAAGGAACTTTCACCTCGCTATCATTTCCCTGCGCGTTGACCTCGGCGAAGGATGGCGTCGGTTGTGGAACTTCGGGAGAACTGTGTTTAGCGGTGCGGGTCAGCAGAATTGGAGTCATGTCGGGAGCTGGGTCATAGCTAGTGATGGGGTCTGGATTGGTTCGTCCGGGGTTTAGGAGTGCCGACGGGTGGTCGCGGCACTCGGTGGCAAGTTTTTTCGCCCTTTGCAATTTGCACAGTCAGGTGTGTAGGTGTCGGCCTTCCCGCAGTGGTAGCAGAAAAGCGTCGGCTCCGCTGGACATGCATAGAACCGATGCCCCGGTTGTCGGCAGTTCCAACAGACCGTCGGGCTTGTAATTGCTTCAAGGGAGGGTCGATCAATCAATGCTGGGTCCTCAAGCTCCGGTGGTGCTCCGCTCCTCGGTACTGGTACTGGATCAGCAAGCAGGTGGTCCGTTGCCATCAACTCCGCGGTATGATGATTTCGGGGATTTGGTCCCGTTATGCGAGGTTGTGGACGGAAGGTACCTCGCCGCTCATCCAAGTGTTCTTGCCTACGGGCATGGAGGCGCAGTCCCTGTATGGTGTTGATGGGAAAATGTAGAAGGCTGTTCTGGAGATCCCAGCGCATGTTCTCTCTGATAATTTCTACCAGTTCTTCCTCGGGCATGGTTGTTCGCAAACGAGTGCTCAATCTCACTATACTTGTGTAGTACTGGTCGAACGGTTCGTGAGCGCCTTGTTTCCGTTTCTTTATTTGCTCCTTTAGCTCCCTCTCAGTGAAGCCATCCTCAAATCGATTGCGGAAGGCTGCACTGAAAGAGTGCCAAGTGGGACGTGGCGTTGATTCTTTAAATCTCCAGTACCAGTCGGCAGCGTCGCCGCTGAACAAAAGATGTGCATGCCGGAGGAAAGCCGAGGAATCACCTCCCAGGGTGCTGGATACCAACGCCTGAATCCGGAAAAGGAACCGGTCCGCTGATATCATATCGTTGAACCCTGTAAAGTTCAGGCGCCAACTCTCCATGATACGAGGCGTCGGGTCTCGAAAAGGTGTCAATGCGTTCCCGGGGGGAATCACATCCTCGACTGACCTGTTGTACTGAACGGCCTCGGGGGCTAGAAGTACCAACGGAGGTCCGGTACTGTGTCGTGGTCTATATTCGGGAGCTCTGGGATCCATTCCCGAGTTCCTTGGAGGTGGGACCCATTGCTCGGATTGTCGGGAGGGGGGCATCGCCACACTGGGATTGGGTTCCCATCCAAGCGGAGTTCTCACGCGACTGGGTGGTTGGCTCAGAGGGAGATTCTGGAGCTTTCCCTCCAGGTTGCCAATTCTCTCCGACATATCCCTCATCAACGCCACGAGGGTGTCAATGGAGTGGGCGGAAGGCATGGGTGTCACCTCGGACACGACACTTGCGGCCGGAACTTCACCGCCTACGGCTCCTTGCAGGTCTAAAAGTGGTTGTGACGGTTCGGCTTCTGGAACTCCTTTCGCCACTGCTCCACGCGTTGGTAGGGGCGTTCCGAGGGGGACGTCTAGGGCGGTCCGCTCGATGGGTCGCCGGCATAAGGGACACAGCTCGGACGTGAGGAGGAGCTGTTGGACACAGGTACGGTGGAAAAGATGTCCACAATCCAATCGCACGCTGTGTACCCCCTCCACTACGTCCTCGAAACAGATCCCACAGTTCGCGGGTTGGACCGTTTTGGACCGGGTCCACCGCTTATCGGCAGTCCGCTTCGTTGCCATTTCGTATGGGTTTATTATGGGTGGTTGCTAGTATGAAACGAAAAAAATATAAAATATAAAATATACTTATTCCTACTAAAAAATGTATGAAATATACTTATTCCTACTATATAAGTAAAAAAAAAGAATTCAGTACTAATTGAGTGGCCGATAGTGGCGAGCTATTAATATTAAATAGTGGAAGAAAAAAAAATTATTTGATACACTTTCCTTTTCAGCAGTCGACTCCTTCAACGGGAAATGAGAGGGCGTGGTAATCTGCCGGAGAAAGGGTGCTTTCGGTCGATTTACAAAATTTATCCCCTCAACCCACATACATTACAAAAAACCGTCTCTAAACTACGTTAAAGTGACTCGACGAGACAAGTGGTAGAGCTACCGTAACGATTTTGTACGCGGTCAAAATTCCCGACGCGTGGAAGCATTCCGGGCTTCGCAACTCCACCATACGCCACCGAACGTTGAACCGATACCACTCGTCTATCACGCATACGAAATAATTAGAATCCTTCCGCGACATAAAGGCAAGGTAGCCTTCTATTTTCTTGAGAGTCCATGCTGATAGGTAAACCCATCAGGCTGGCTGTTCCATCAAGAAAATAGAAGGTCCTTACAGGGTTTAGCCTAGGACAACACATCGGAAGGATTCTGTCGCGGAAAAAAAAATCAACCAAAGGAGAGCGGAAGATACAACTCACGTGAAGCGACTTCTAGTGTGTATCACACAACTCCACTGCTCCTGATAGTGGGACTCGAGTACCAGAGTACCTTACATCCTCCGTAAAGGACCAACTCGTCAGAAGACGCGAAGTTCTTTCCCCCTTAGGATGTTTTAGGCCCCACGTTGGGCGCCATTTGTAATGATTTTTGACCTTTTAAGTTCGAACGCGGAACCGACCTCTCATCGGTTCTAGACGTTAAGTCTGAGTAGTGCCAACGGATGGTACCAACAGGTCAACCAATCCGTGCACCGTAACCCATTCACGCGGTGGCTGCTTGTCGGCTAGCTAGTTCGGAGAGGATTTCGGTCGCGGGTCTCCGAATGGGTTACGCTCAATTACAATATTTCAGCCACCTGAACATGCCCGTTTTCCAAACGCGTTACAAAACAAAACCATACGGAGAAGAAACCTACTTTACGTTACTCCGTATTCCTTCTTATAACCAGTCAATAATACAAGATCTAACTTTCATTTCGCGTTCCCGAAGTTTCGACGCGGTACCGAAAAGTATACTACTCTAACTCAACCCGACGAAGACTACTCTAAATCAAATAACGAAACAATCAAAGGTACCGCGTACCGCGCGCGACGCGAAACCGACCTCAGCGGATTTGGCGAAACCCTACCCTCGCGATGGCATACTTACCCTGCACTCACTTTTCCCACTGAAAAAGAAAAACCGCTGAAAAGGAAAGTCGTGGTTATCTTTAGCAATTCATGTTGTATTTATAAAATTCCTTGGTTCTTTAAAATATAGCTACAATATTTTTAAATTTCATTTTCATTCGTCCATCATCTTGTTTCTATTTTTTTCTCTCTCAAAATCTACATATAGAGTTAAGGTGTATTCGCATATAATGATAAAACTAGTTAGAAAAAGGAGAAAGTTGATTTCATGCAATTAAGATGTAGTGTGTGTGGGTTTGTTGTGTTTCCTATCGTAAATTACTCTTACAATAATCATGTTCACATAAAATACATACTGCGCGAATCAGTAGCAATAATAAACAATGACCAAAATGTAACGTTAGCGCTATATCTGTAGAACGTTTTAATATTAATAAAATTATGCAAAATACAACTAATTATGTATATATGAATTCGCTTGTAACTTGCTTTTGTCCCTCCGTAGACTCTAAATATTTATATATATATATCGTAAAACTAGTGTAATATATTAACAATGTTTTTCCTTTCTCTAAGCAAGATTTTTTCTGATCATTTAGAATGTTTCACAAATGTATAAATTGCTAATTCAATTGATATAATTTTATATAATTCACATCTCATATGTGCTTAAGTTTAATATTATAATGATTAATGTAAGGCGTTGCTACAATCAAGTATAATAATAAGCATACTAAAAGCTCAATATAATTCACTTGGTATATATTTTCATTGTATAAAAAAAATAAACATAAATTCCTAACTACTGTCAAAATAGGAATTAAACAAAATTTTAAATTATATTGGGATACACAAATCAGGAATGTTTCAACATGTTTCACTAATTGTAAGTACTACTTTAAGTAGTTTTACCAGTTACTACGCTCTTGCGCTAAGTTATTACAACTTCTACTACTACTACAATATGTATTCAAATGCACATTTTTCTCACAGATATATTTTGTATAGGCTGCTTTCGAAAAGACTAGTATACAGTAATGAATAAGGATTAATGATAAAGTATAATATTACACAACGCTTAGGATTATAGGAGGCATATTATAAAAATATTTCTCATATCAAATATGTTTGTATGAAGTGTGCGAAAGGTTGATATATGTATTTGGAATGTTTCTTACTTTTACTGTTCGATCCCAAGGTGTCTTGTTGGATTTGTATAAATATATAAAAAAACTTACAATTCTATCTCATTAATTGGTTTCAAAAGTTTTTCGCTTAATAAAGCTACTAAAATTAAGCCTCTAAGATTCAAGTCTCATCAGTTTGTTTAATTTCGATACTGCTTTTCGATTCAGATTTCAATCACGAGATCCGTCGATAAAATAAAGTAGTCGACTATATCTTTTGCAACCGAATCTAAATAAAATTAGACGGCATTTATCAGTCTGAATAATTGTTTCATAGCCAACATTTTGAAATGATTTTTGGTCTTTTCTATTTTATAGTAGATTGTGAATTTTTTTTATGTAATCTGAATCGAATTCACTTATTCTGCTCAGCCTACTATCATAAATTGGTTCCCTACCGAAATGACTAATTATTAATTTCGTATCTAATTAGGCAATGGGAAGAAAATTAGCAAGAGAAACGATACAATAAAGTGCAAGATAAAATAATACTAAGAGTCTTAGAGTTATGAGAAATCAACTTCTCAGAATCACACGATTTCTTGCTAATCAGGCTACTACCGGCCTTAACATTTATACCTAACTTCCCTTTGTTCGCTTGTATGTTTTCCTCTAAAAATTCAATGCGTTTTGTAGTTATCTTTTGTGGAATATTACAATCAGTATTAACATCATTCATATCTCTTTCAAATCCTAACGAGTTGCCTACTTTACTGTACTTCATAACAATTAAGTCGTTCACAACTGAACTACCATTTTTGTAACTAGCTTCATCCTTCATTTCGTTACAATTTACATATGTCGAGCAATCAAAACCGTTTATTTTACAATTAGCTTCACCACCACTATTATTTACATCCTCTTCATGTTCCACTTCCTCTTCAATGTTGTTCAAATAGAAATTTATTTCTTTGGTACTACCATTATTGAAAAAGTACAAATTCCTCTCAATGATTTAGGGCACAACAGTGCGCCAAACTATTTGCCTGAACTTAGCTTGCCATCGCATGAATGTAAATTGCAATTTTCACGCGACAATTTACACCACCGCAACGCCACTATGCAATTTTCGTTCGATTTACCTTCTTTGACGTTTCCCAATTGACATAAACACCAAGAAGCCAAATGACTTGACAGTTTACTTGCGAGAGTGACCATTCCACGAGAGCGAGGCAAATTCTCGTTTCCACTCGTGGCTTCTTCCTTCATGACTTTTGCTTTTTCTATATCGCACTATGAATGCGGGGCATTAGGGAGCCCCAGTGCAAGTGCAATCGATTTCTTCAGCGCTATCATGCACTTGTTCCGCTCAATGCAAACATGCACAATGCAATAACACTCACGACGCCAATCATGCACTTTTATCGATCATACTTCAACGAATCCCACACCATGTAGCGTTAAAGTTCATCGAGCGATGGAAAAATAACCAGAAGCCTTGCACAGAAACGCGCGAAATATTCACGATTCTTCACTCGGGATTAGTCCGATTGGAATCGAGGGCAATGCGCCTTGCCTTGGGCAGATTAACCACGTCAGTTTACCAGCAGCTAACGGTTAGAGGTTAATGTATAACTCCCGGTTTATTTCACTAAGAGTTACACCATGGATATTGGCCCGCTTCACTTCCCATATCCGTACGAAACAGTTATGTAACACATTAATATGATGTTCAGTAATGCAATTGATCTGCACTTCCTAATGATACTTAGCTGGGCAATTAGGATCCTCCACAGCCTCCTACAACGGTAGATTAGGTGCATTGGCTTCCACAGTCGTCGAGTTTTCCCGCGATTCTCCACTTTGAAGGTTAGGTCAGCAATTTATGGAGCGATTCTCTGCAAGCAAACATGGTAATGCATTCGTCGATGTAAGCCGAACGAAAAAATTACCTCTTAATTAGTTTTATACCCCTTTAGTACCGCGCCAACATGCTGCTACCGCCACCTTCCTTTTTACTGCAGCCAAACCTCTTTCCACTCCATGTGGCTGTCAAATTCGACCGGTTGTCACATCGGACAAAACAGATGTGTGTGGAATGGCACACCACATGGCGGCAATGTGCCTCTCCATTTGTCGCCAGTGGCATAGTTTTTCGATGGCCACGGTGGAGGGGCATTTCCAGATGGATATGTCTCGAAATGTGTCGGGGTTTGGAGTAATTTTATATTTCGAATATTTATATCCACCGATCTAAATATTTGGACAGAAAAGAAATATTTTCTGCGCAACGATATCCGCACGACAGATGAAGTCCGCTGGCACTTCGAGGACATACCCATCTGGCCGGTTGCAAGGGTTCGGGATCGGAATCACTTCGATTCCCGGGCGTAGGCGTCACATTACACATTCCCCCCCCCCCCCAAAATCGAAGTAATTACGATCCCGCCTCCTATGTAAAAGGTCTTGGTTAGGGCCGTGGCGGGTCGAAGGTCGGTTTCGAGGAATAGGCTACAACCATGTTCGTGAAGACTCGACAGTGACTATACCGTAGGGAGTCAGGGGTTACTCGGAGGTCTTCGTCCAGGCAGAGATTTGGGTAAGCCAAGGTTTTTCGTGGGAAATAGTTGCACTTCATCGTCTAAGGTCTTTTGCGTGGTAAATTCCCAGGGTTTTACCAGTCATGTCCGCGATGAGGTATCGTGTGGGGCTTATTACTTGTAGGACTCGACATTTCACAAAATTCTTGTCTAGTTTGGCATTGTAATGTCGGGTGGCATCGCTCTGCCGGAAGTTTCGACGATATATTTCGTTGCCTGCCTTAAAGCCAGAAGGATGAGATCGCAAGTTGTACCGCTCCTCTCCCATCCGTCGACTTTCTTCAATCTTCTCCCGCAGTTGCTCTCGCAGAAGTTGGAGCTTTTCGTGCGGTTCCAGAACCACGATTGGGTCCTCTAGCGATTTCAGTTGCCGCAATAGCCGGTAAGCGCTCCCATGACAGATCATGTACTGGCCGAACAATGCGAAATACGGCGAAATGCCGGTAGTGGCGTGGTACGACGAGCGCAGCGCACTAGTGATGGCGGACAATTTGGGATCCCAGTCCCTCTGATTCGGGTGGACATAGGCGCGGATGGCCGCTATGAGCGTACGATTCAGTCGTTCGGATGCGTTGGCTTGTGGTGAATAGACGGCAGTTCGTTGGTGGATGATGCCGTATTTGGACATTAGGTCTCGGAACTTGCTGGAGGTGAACTGGACCCCATTGTTGGAGACAAGTTTCTCCGGAACTCCAAGCATGTGAAAGACTCGGTTCTCCAAGAAGCTGATTATAGGTCCAGTGTGCATGTTACGTAGTGGTTCTATGATAGGGAATTTAGAGAGCTGGTCCAGGACCACGACAGCTCCCGTGTGACCAGAAGCAGATCGAGGGTAAGGACCGATAAGATCAATGTACAAGCGCTGGAACACGCGTTCGGGGACCTCAACCTTACCCATGGGAGGCCGAAGAATGGTGTTGGGCGCTTTAGTGCACTTGCATAGCT
Organism: Odontomyia ornata; assembly: GCA_963969285.1. Lineage (NCBI taxonomy): Eukaryota > Metazoa > Arthropoda > Insecta > Diptera > Stratiomyidae > Odontomyia > Odontomyia ornata. The sequence goes on along the minus strand of OZ017742.1, from coordinate 197,714,961 downwards.
CACAGGAGGCTACGTACGCTTTTATCTGTTGTGCCATCTTAGGCCAAAAGAAACAGGTTTTCAACCGCCTAAGTGTACGACCGTATCCGCCGTGCGCACTTGTTGGGTGGTCATGAGCCCGTCTGATAAGATCAGTGGTTAATTCTTCGGGCACCCACAACTTCCACTGTTCTTCTTCTTGTATGGGTTCTCCGGATGCGCGTCCCATCCGCTTATAAATAAATCCATCCGTCAACCGCAGTTCAGGAAGCTGGGGCAGTTGATTCTGTATAGTGTGAATCAGTTGTGTGTAGGTTGCTGACTTGAAGGCAGGATGATCCAGATCGATCAATTGGGGGCTGTCGTCCTCTTGGACCAACTCGGCTCCTTCAGGGGCAAACATTCTGGATAGGGTGTCGGGGACTACATGCTGGCTTCCTTTTCGGTGGCGAATAGTGAAGTCAAATGCCTGTAGTTTCAGTGCCCACCTGGCCAATCTGTCGTTGAGATCAGTCTGGCTCATTAGCCATTTCAGTGAAGCGTGGTCCGTAACGATTTCAAAGGTGTGTCCCTCCACATAGGCTCGGAAGCGTTTCACTGCCAACACCGCAGCTAGACATTCCTGCTCGGAGACCGTGTAATTTCGCTGGGCTGGGTTCAACTTGTGAGACATGAAGGCTATAGGTCTCTCCTCGCCGTCTTGTGCAACCTGGACTAAGACTGCTCCCACCCCATGTTGACTCGCGTCACAATGAATTGAGAACGGTTTGTCAAAGTCCGGGCTGTGCAGTACGGGGGCTGTAGTCAGACTCTTCTTTAGCTCTTCAAAGGCTCGCAAGCTGAGCTCTTCCCAGACGAATTTACGTCCCTTACGCAGCATGTCGGTCAAAGGAGTGGTTATGGTGGCATAGTCACGTACAAAACGCTGGTACCATCCGCATAAGCCTAAGAATCGTCGTAATTGTTTGGTGGTCTTGGGTAATGGAAAAACGTCAATCGCTTGAGTCTTTTCCGGATCGGTCTTGATATGGCCGTGCCCAATGATGTGCCCTAAATATTTCACCTCCGTCATCACGAACTGACTCTTCCGTATGTTGATGGTTAATCTTGCGCTCCGGATGTGTAGCGCCACCTCCTGAAGCAGGTCGATGTGTTCGTCAAAGGTCTCGGTTATGAGCAACAGATCGTCCAAGTACACGAAAACTTGGTGCCGCAAATGAGGTGGTATCACCTTATCCATAAGGCGCGTCATTGTTTGGGGGGCATTACACAATCCGAATGGCATGGTCACGAATTGATATAAGGGCCGACCTGGGACTGTGAAGGCTGTCTTCTCCTTTGAACCGGGGTCTAAAGGAATTTGCCAGAAGGCGTCCTTGAGATCTAAGCTCGTGATGAAGTGGGCTTTAGGCAACTGACTCAAAATGCCTTCAATCAACGGTAGAGGGTATGCGTCCTTGACTGTGATGGCGTTCAAGCGTCTGGCATCTAAGCATAACCGGACCTTGTTCGGCTTGACAACTAAGGTGACTGGGGAAGCCCACGCGCTCTGTGATTCTTCGATTACGCCTAATGCTGGCATTCGATCCACTTCGGCATATAACGATTTTTCCTTCGCCGGAGATATGGCGAAATGTCTCTGTTTTATGGGCTTAGCATCCCCCACATCTATAGTGTGGAACACCAGGGCAGTCCGCCCGAGACCTTCTTTCTCATGCGATGGAAAAGCCGATATAGCCGAGTCGAGACGCAGTTGCTGATTTACATCCAGTGTATGTCGTCATAAGTTAGTGGGTTGAGTTTGGTCAGGAGCCGTGGTGACGGACTCCAGGGTCGTACCGGAAAATAGTGCCGGGGCCAAGTTAAATTTTCGAACGAAATCCACTCCTAGGTAAAGATTCTGGGTTAATTGAGGTATGATGAAAAATTCCAGAGGTTTAGTTACTCCTTTAAAGGTGACATCCGTCCAAATTTTTCCCACTACAGAGTGACGATTTCCATCCGCCGTGCTTAACCAGGAGGTGAAATGACGGATTTGGTCCACGTGCATTGCCAGTGCCTCCCCTGCAAAATCGGCGGATATGCAATTCACACTGGCTCCCGTATCGACTAAGCCTGACACTCGTTTCTGCAGGAGGTGTACTGACGCATATGGCCGAACGTCATCCCTCAATAATTCGTCTAAGTGTATGTCCTTCAGCACCTTCCTTGACTGCCTGACTTTTCTCCAGAAGATCCGCATCCGACGCGTGGCTCGCTTTCTTCGCGGTGGGACAGTTGTAGCCAACTCCTCATGGAAAATGCGCTGTCGAGTAGCCAAATAATTCCGCAGCCTGACGTGGAAAGGTTTTACATGCCAAGGAACTTTCACCTCGCTATCATTTCCCTGCGCGTTGACCTCGGCGAAGGATGGCGTCGGTTGTGGAACTTCGGGAGAACTGTGTTTAGCGGTGCGGGTCAGCAGAATTGGAGTCATGTCGGGAGCTGGGTCATAGCTAGTGATGGGGTCTGGATTGGTTCGTCCGGGGTTTAGGAGTGCCGACGGGTGGTCGCGGCACTCGGTGGCAAGTTTTTTCGCCCTTTGCAATTTGCACAGTCAGGTGTGTAGGTGTCGGCCTTCCCGCAGTGGTAGCAGAAAAGCGTCGGCTCCGCTGGACATGCATAGAACCGATGCCCCGGTTGTCGGCAGTTCCAACAGACCGTCGGGCTTGTAATTGCTTCAAGGGAGGGTCGATCAATCAATGCTGGGTCCTCAAGCTCCGGTGGTGCTCCGCTCCTCGGTACTGGTACTGGATCAGCAAGCAGGTGGTCCGTTGCCATCAACTCCGCGGTATGATGATTTCGGGGATTTGGTCCCGTTATGCGAGGTTGTGGACGGAAGGTACCTCGCCGCTCATCCAAGTGTTCTTGCCTACGGGCATGGAGGCGCAGTCCCTGTATGGTGTTGATGGGAAAATGTAGAAGGCTGTTCTGGAGATCCCAGCGCATGTTCTCTCTGATAATTTCTACCAGTTCTTCCTCGGGCATGGTTGTTCGCAAACGAGTGCTCAATCTCACTATACTTGTGTAGTACTGGTCGAACGGTTCGTGAGCGCCTTGTTTCCGTTTCTTTATTTGCTCCTTTAGCTCCCTCTCAGTGAAGCCATCCTCAAATCGATTGCGGAAGGCTGCACTGAAAGAGTGCCAAGTGGGACGTGGCGTTGATTCTTTAAATCTCCAGTACCAGTCGGCAGCGTCGCCGCTGAACAAAAGATGTGCATGCCGGAGGAAAGCCGAGGAATCACCTCCCAGGGTGCTGGATACCAACGCCTGAATCCGGAAAAGGAACCGGTCCGCTGATATCATATCGTTGAACCCTGTAAAGTTCAGGCGCCAACTCTCCATGATACGAGGCGTCGGGTCTCGAAAAGGTGTCAATGCGTTCCCGGGGGGAATCACATCCTCGACTGACCTGTTGTACTGAACGGCCTCGGGGGCTAGAAGTACCAACGGAGGTCCGGTACTGTGTCGTGGTCTATATTCGGGAGCTCTGGGATCCATTCCCGAGTTCCTTGGAGGTGGGACCCATTGCTCGGATTGTCGGGAGGGGGGCATCGCCACACTGGGATTGGGTTCCCATCCAAGCGGAGTTCTCACGCGACTGGGTGGTTGGCTCAGAGGGAGATTCTGGAGCTTTCCCTCCAGGTTGCCAATTCTCTCCGACATATCCCTCATCAACGCCACGAGGGTGTCAATGGAGTGGGCGGAAGGCATGGGTGTCACCTCGGACACGACACTTGCGGCCGGAACTTCACCGCCTACGGCTCCTTGCAGGTCTAAAAGTGGTTGTGACGGTTCGGCTTCTGGAACTCCTTTCGCCACTGCTCCACGCGTTGGTAGGGGCGTTCCGAGGGGGACGTCTAGGGCGGTCCGCTCGATGGGTCGCCGGCATAAGGGACACAGCTCGGACGTGAGGAGGAGCTGTTGGACACAGGTACGGTGGAAAAGATGTCCACAATCCAATCGCACGCTGTGTACCCCCTCCACTACGTCCTCGAAACAGATCCCACAGTTCGCGGGTTGGACCGTTTTGGACCGGGTCCACCGCTTATCGGCAGTCCGCTTCGTTGCCATTTCGTGTGGGTTTATTATGGGTGGTTGCTAGTATGAAACGAAAAAAAATATAAAATATAAAATATACTTATTCCTACTAAAAAATGTATGAAATATACTTATTCCTACTATATAAGTAAAAAAAAAGAATTCAGTACTAATTGAGTGGCCGATAGTGGCGAGCTATTAATATTAAATAGTGGAAGAAAAAAAAATTATTTGATACACTTTCCTTTTCAGCAGTCGACTCCTTCAACGGGAAATGAGAGGGCGTGGTAATCTGCCGGAGAAAGGGTGCTTTCGGTCGATTTACAAAATTTATCCCCTCAACCCACATACATTACAAAAAACCGTCTCTAAACTACGTTAAAGTGACTCGACGAGACAAGTGGTAGAGCTACCGTAACGATTTTGTACGCGGTCAAAATTCCCGACGCGTGGAAGCATTCCGGGCTTCGCAACTCCACCATACGCCACCGAACGTTGAACCGATACCACTCGTCTATCACGCATACGAAATAATTAGAATCCTTCCGCGACATAAAGGCAAGGTAGCCTTCTATTTTCTTGAGAGTCCATGCTGATAGGTAAACCCATCAGGCTGGCTGTTCCATCAAGAAAATAGAAGGTCCTTACAGGGTTTAGCCTAGGACAACACATCGGAAGGATTCTGTCGCGGAAAAAAAAATCAACCAAAGGAGAGCGGAAGATACAACTCACGTGAAGCGACTTCTAGTGTGTATCACACAACTCCACTGCTCCTGATAGTGGGACTCGAGTACCAGAGTACCTTACATCCTCCGTAAAGGACCAACTCGTCAGAAGACGCGAAGTTCTTTCCCCCTTAGGATGTTTTAGGCCCCACGTTGGGCGCCATTTGTAATGATTTTTGACCTTTTAAGTTCGAACGCGGAACCGACCTCTCATCGGTTCTAGACGTTAAGTCTGAGTAGTGCCAACGGATGGTACCAACAGGTCAACCAATCCGTGCACCGTAACCCATTCACGCGGTGGCTGCTTGTCGGCTAGCTAGTTCGGAGAGGATTTCGGTCGCGGGTCTCCGAATGGGTTACGCTCAATTACAATATTTCAGCCACCTGAACATGCCCGTTTTCCAAACGCGTTACAAAACAAAACCATACGGAGAAGAAACCTACTTTACGTTACTCCGTATTCCTTCTTATAACCAGTCAATAATACAAGATCTAACTTTCATTTCGCGTTCCCGAAGTTTCGACGCGGTACCGAAAAGTATACTACTCTAACTCAACCCGACGAAGACTACTCTAAATCAAATAACGAAACAATCAAAGGTACCGCGTACCGCGCGCGACGCGAAACCGACCTCAGCGGATTTGGCGAAACCCTACCCTCGCGATGGCATACTTACCCTGCACTCACTTTTCCCACTGAAAAAGAAAAACCGCTGAAAAGGAAAGTCGTGGTTATCTTTAGCAATTCATGTTGTATTTATAAAATTCCTTGGTTCTTTAAAATATAGCTACAATATTTTTAAATTTCATTTTCATTCGTCCATCATCTTGTTTCTATTTTTTTCTCTCTCAAAATCTACATATAGAGTTAAGGTGTATTCGCATATAATGATAAAACTAGTTAGAAAAAGGAGAAAGTTGATTTCATGCAATTAAGATGTAGTGTGTGTGGGTTTGTTGTGTTTCCTATCGTAAATTACTCTTACAATAATCATGTTCACATAAAATACATACTGCGCGAATCAGTAGCAATAATAAACAATGACCAAAATGTAACGTTAGCGCTATATCTGTAGAACGTTTTAATATTAATAAAATTATGCAAAATACAACTAATTATGTATATATGAATTCGCTTGTAACTTGCTTTTGTCCCTCCGTAGACTCTAAATATTTATATATATATATCGTAAAACTAGTGTAATATATTAACAATGTTTTTCCTTTCTCTAAGCAAGATTTTTTCTGATCATTTAGAATGTTTCACAAATGTATAAATTGCTAATTCAATTGATATAATTTTATATAATTCACATCTCATATGTGCTTAAGTTTAATATTATAATGATTAATGTAAGGCGTTGCTACAATCAAGTATAATAATAAGCATACTAAAAGCTCAATATAATTCACTTGGTATATATTTTCATTGTATAAAAAAAATAAACATAAATTCCTAACTACTGTCAAAATAGGAATTAAACAAAATTTTAAATTATATTGGGATACACAAATCAGGAATGTTTCAACATGTTTCACTAATTGTAAGTACTACTTTAAGTAGTTTTACCAGTTACTACGCTCTTGCGCTAAGTTATTACAACTTCTACTACTACTACAATATGTATTCAAATGCACATTTTTCTCACAGATATATTTTGTATAGGCTGCTTTCGAAAAGACTAGTATACAGTAATGAATAAGGATTAATGATAAAGTATAATATTACACAACGCTTAGGATTATAGGAGGCATATTATAAAAATATTTCTCATATCAAATATGTTTGTATGAAGTGTGCGAAAGGTTGATATATGTATTTGGAATGTTTCTTACTTTTACTGTTCGATCCCAAGGTGTCTTGTTGGATTTGTATAAAAATATAAAAAAACTTACAATTCTATCTCATTAATTGGTTTCAAAAGTTTTTCGCTTAATAAAGCTACTAAATTTAAGCCTCTAAGATTCAAGTCTCATCAGTTTGTTTAATTTCGATACTGCTTTTCGATTCAGATTTCAATCACGAGATCCGTCGATAAAATAAAGTAGTCGACTATATCTTTTGCAACCGAATCTAAATAAAATTAGACGGCATTTATCAGTCTGAATAATTGTTTCATAGCCAACATTTTGAAATGATTTTTGGTCTTTTCTATTTTATAGTAGATTGCGAATTTTTTTATGTAATCTGAATCGAATTCACTTATTCTGCTCAGCCTACTATCATAAATTGGTTCCCTACCGAAATGACTAATTATTAATTTCGTATCTAATTAGGCAATGGGAAGAAAATTAGCAAGAGAAACGATACAATAAAGTGCAAGATAAAATAATACTAAGAGTCTTAGAGTTATGAGAAATCAACTTCTCAGAATCACACGATTTCTTGCTAATCAGGCTACTACCGGCCTTAACATTTATACCTAACTTCCCTTTGTTCGCTTGTATGTTTTCCTCTAAAAATTCAATGCGTTTTGTAGTTATCTTTTGTGGAATATTACAATCAGTATTAACATCATTCATATCTCTTTCAAATCCTAACGAGTTGCCTACTTTACTGTACTTCATAACAATTAAGTCGTTCACACCTGAACTACCATTTTTGTAACTAGCTTCATCCTTCATTTCGTTACAATTTACATATGTCGAGCAATCAAAACCGTTTATTTTACAATTAGCTTCACCACCACTATTATTTACATCCTCTTCATGTTCCACTTCCTCTTCAATGTTGTTCAAATAGAAATTTATTTCTTTGGTACTACCATTATTGAAAAAGTACAAATTCCTCTCAATGATTTAGGGCACAACAGTGCGCCAAACTATTTGCCTGAACTTAGCTTGCCATCGCATGAATGTAAATTGCAATTTTCACGCGACAATTTACACCACCGCAACGCCACTATGCAATTTTCGTTCGATTTACCTTCTTTGACGTTTCCCAATTGACATAAACACCAAGAAGCCAAATGACTTGACAGTTTACTTGCGAGAGTGACCATTCCACGAGAGCGAGGCAAATTCTCGTTTCCACTCGTGGCTTCTTCCTTCATGACTTTTGCTTTTTCTATATCGCACTATGAATGCGGGGCATTAGGGAGCCCCAGTGCAAGTGCAATCGATTTCTTCAGCGCTATCATGCACTTGTTCCGCTCAATGCAAACATGCACAATGCAATAACACTCACGACGCCAATCATGCACTTTTATCGATCATACTTCAACGAATCCCACACCATGTAGCGTTAAAGTTCATCGAGCGATGGAAAAATAACCAGAAGCCTTGCACAGAAACGCGCGAAATATTCACGATTCTTCACTCGGGATTAGTCCGATTGGAATCGAGGGCAATGCGCCTTGCCTTGGGCAGATTAACCACGTCAGTTTACCAGCAGCTAACGGTTAGAGGTTAATGTATAACTCCCGGTTTATTTCACTAAGAGTTACACCATGGATATTGGCCCGCTTCCGTTCCCATTCCCGTACGAAACAGTTATGTAACACATTAATATGATGTTCAGTAATGCAATTGATCTGCACTTCCTAATGATACTTAGCTGGGCAATTAGGATCCTCCACAGCCTCCTACAACGGTAGATTAGGTGCATTGGCTTCCACAGTCGTCGAGTTTTCCCGCGATTCTCCACTTTGAAGGTTAGGTCAGCAATTTATGGAGCGATTCTCTGCAAGCAAACATGGTAATGCATTCGTCGATGTAAGCCGAACGAAAAAATTACCTCTTAATTAGTTTTATACCCCTTTAGTACCGCGCCAACATGCTGCTACCGCCACCTTCCTTTTTACTGCAGCCAAACCTCTTTCCACTCCATGTGGCTGTCAAATTCGACCGGTTGTCACATCGGACAAAACAGATGTGTGTGGAATGGCACACCACATGGCGGCAATGTGCCTCTCCATTTGTCGCCAGTGGCATAGTTTTTCGATGGCCACGGTGGAGGGGCATTTCCAGATGGATATGTCTCGAAATGTGTCGGGGTTTGGAGTAATTTTATATTTCGAATATTTATATCCACTGATCTAAATATTTGGACAGAAAAGAAATATTTTCTGCGCAACGATATCCGCACGACAGATGAAGTCCGCTGGCACTTCGAGGACATACCCATCTGGCCGGTTGCAAGGGTTCGGGATCGGAATCACTTCGATTCCCGGGCGTAGGCGTCACATTACAATATCTAAAGAACTGCCTACCGAATTCAGAGCCAAGCTACTAATAAGCAGAGGTACTAAAAAACACGCTTCATCCCCACTTCAGAAACCTCGTCAACATACAAAATACAAATGCTAACTACTCCAAAGTCATAAGCCAATTCAAACACAATATACACGCTACGTGTTGGGGAACCAAAAATGGGACTCCTCCTTTTACCAACTAAGCAACATCGACTTTAAACTACCTCTTCAATTCCCTAAATTAAACTATAATGACGTCACCAACTCTCTCAGCAACATATTGGCTACAATATCAAATAATCACTCAATATACTGCACGGATGCAGCAAATAACCTACTGGGCACAGGATGTGGAGTCTATGACCTTAAAACCAAAAACATCACCAAATGGAAATTAGATTGTCACACAAATTCTAACAACACTGAGATAACATTAAGACAGCGTTATACTAGACATCCCTTCATACAACACTAAAAACATTGTCATTTTTACAGACTGAAAAATCAGTATCACCGAAACAATACACAACCACAACATTAAGTACCTGCCGTTTAAAGTCAGAAGCTTCATACAAGAAAACGACAAAATTCGAGTTATACTGATCTGGATACCCAAAAAGAGCAAATGGGAGGCCGTCTCTATAGCAGATGAAAATGCAAACTACGCAATAATAAATGGTAACAACACCGATATATATCGCGAATGGGATGACACCCTTGACTTAATTAAGAAAACCCTAGAAAATGATTGGACTCTTCAGTATAATGATAAAGTCACAAATCTATCCTTCTCTCCTTGGGGAGTCAGATACCTACAGTATCTAAATAAACCATGGTTTCATAACATCAATCTAAACAGAAACACAACAAATCAACAGAATTTTAACCAACAGACTCAGGCGAGCCAAAATCTACACTACGGGCACCTGCAGATGGTGCAACTACACAGATTACCTTGAACACCGGATTTTAAACTGCACCAAATTTGATCAACCAAGAGCAAAATATCCCCTCTTAGATGATAGCATATTCTTATCGAACTGCTGTCGAAACAAGAATGGTGCATTCAGGTGTCACCTCCAGCAACTAGGCAAGTTTCTTGAACATACTAAAATAAATGTATAGCACCACTGACTAAACCACACATCTTTTTTTTCCTTTTCTTTGGGCTTATTTTGGCTATTTATCAACATAAATGACAAAACACTTGTAGTCAAGGTAAGGAAACTACTTTCAACTATCTCCTAGACTAACCAGTAACTGATTTCTTCAACAAATACAAAAAAAATAACTGTACTTCTTTCGTCCATTCCCAAGAACGTGTAATCGTCCGAAGGAGTTATATTTTGCGCCCCATAACTATGTTAATTTTTTTATTATTTTTGAATGAAATAATATTCCCAGGGCTTGAATGAATGATATGGTAGCAGGAAACTATCAACACATTGAAACGGGTAGGAGAAAATTTTTTTTGAATTGGGCATGAAAAATCGTATGTAGCATATATGTACGTGTATATATATATATATATATATATATATATATATATACATATGTACATATATATATATATATATACATATGTACATATATATATATATATATATATATATATATATATATATATATATATATATATACATACATATATATATATATATATATATATATATATATATATATATATATATATATATATATACATATATATATTTATATTTATATATATATATACATGTAAATATTTATATATATATATATATATATATATATATATATATATATATATATATATATATATAATATATCTATATATATATATATATATATATATATATATATATATATATATATATACACATGTAAATATATATATATATATATATATATATATATATATCTATAATGAAATAATAAATTTTGAAATTGAAACATGAATGTTCTTAGGAAAACTCTTAATTTTTATCTTTCTTTAGCTCATCTGTACACGGCACGTCTTACACCTTTTAATGTTGGAAGTCAACTGTTTTACGTTGCATTCTACTATCAACAGCTCTGACTCTGTCTGTCTCTTTCCCTCGTATCCTATACTCGGCTATCTTTACAGTCTCTGATGACTCTAAGGGATTCCATCGCTTCATTTTGTCACAGCTCGTGGTACTTTTCACGGGGCCTTCATGAACACCCTCTTTCTCGACCTCATATCGATCACGATCTTTGATTGCTGTAATACGATATGGTCTGAAAAATTTACAACGTGTTTTAAGTTTGTCTCCAAACTGCGTCCTCTCAATTGCAACTAAATCGTCGACATGATAATTAGTTCCCTTGGTCCTTGGCTTGTTGTAGGACCGCCTATTTTCGGTCTGAATTCGCAAAATGGCATCTTTAGCTCGGTCCCGTAATTCATCTCGAGAATTCACGAAGTATTCAATGTACTCTTCTTCAATAAGCCGCTTCAGGTCGACGTCTTCCCCAGTCTTCATCTTGATCCCTAACAGTAATTCGCATGGTGTCATTTTTATCGCTCTTTGGTATGTGCGGTTAAGACTTCTTTGCACTCTGTTGATGTGTTGATACCAAGTTTCAGGCCTGTCAATGCTCAGCTTTGTCAATAGACTGATGATCACCTGGTGAATTCGTTCGACCTGTCCATTGCCTCTTGGGGTGCCAGTCGTTACGTGACGTAAAACAATGTCATTAGTCCTGCAGTAGTCCCTAAATTTTTCTGATACAAAGGCACCAGCTTTGTCAGCAATAATTCTTGACGGATGTCCAAATATATTTGCGGTGATAACCAGCTTTTGCAGAGCTTCCTCCGCATTCGACGTTTTCGTAGGGAATATCCAAACGAACTTTGTAAATCCGTCGATGATGGTAAAGATGTACTTATAATTCTTTCCGGTTGATGTAAGAGGTCCCAAATGGTCGATATGAAACGGTTCCAACGGCAAATCTCCTTTAGGTATAGGATTCAGCAATCCTTCACGTTTACCCCGCTTTTTATCTGCTAGTATGCATTCGATGCAGCTATCAACACATTTTTCAATTCGTTTTCTCAGGTTGGGAATAAAAAACTGATTCTTTATAAGCTCCTTCATTTTAGTGAATTGAAAATGCCTTCGGTTGTGTGTCTCTCTTAAAATGGTGTCTCTCATAAATTCAGGAATCAAAATTAATGTATCTCCATTCATCTGTTTGCAGATAAGATTATTCTCAAGTACATAATCTTTATACGATGTAGATTTCAGTATTTCAAATATAGCGCTAATCTGATCATCTTCTTGTTGAGCCTTACGTATTTTATTAATCACTGTAGAATCCACACCAACATGACCTACTATCGGATACCGACTAAGTGCATCAACGTGACGCATCTTATTTCCTGCTCTATGTTGTACCTTATAGTCAAATTCTTCCATGAGCATAGCCCACCTTGCTATTTTCGTCACTAAATCTCGTTTCGCCATTGTCGTCGTATACGCCTTGCAATCTGTGATGATCGAAATTGGTTGGCCAAGTAGATATACTCTGAACTTCTTCATTGCTTCGGAGATGGCTAAGACTTCTAGTTCGTAGCTTGAATATTTTTCTTCAATGGGAGATGTCTTTCGACTCCAGAAATAGACAGGATGCAATTGTTGATCGTCGTCACTTTCTTGAAACAAAATCCCAGCAAGTCCATCTTTACTTGCGTCAGTATGTAACTCAGTTTTTGCACCATATCGGAAAATTTGTAGCACAGGCTTTACTAATAACAAAGACTTTATGTTCTTGAATGACTGCCTTTTACACTCTCCGAAGACGAATGGAATCTCATTTCTTAGGGGATCTGACATTGGTTTTGCTATAGCAGCAAAATTTTCAATGTACTTCCGAAAATATCCAGCAAGTCCCAAAAATGATTGAACTGCTTTCGTATTGTTAGGTTCAGGATAATTCTGAACCGCTTTCAGTTTGGCGTCAGATGGTGTAACTTTGCCTTTTTCGATAATATGACCAAGATATTCTATACGTGTCTGCAGGAAGTCACATTTTTTCCATTTGTACTTGCAACTTTCAATACCTCTTCTAGTCGTGTCAATCCTTCAGCTAGTGTCGTAGAAGGTATAATGATGTCGTCTATGTAAATGATTACAATCCTTCTGTTCACTTGGTCTCTGAAAATATAGTTTATCTATCGTTGAAAAACACTCGGTGAATTGCAGAGCCCCAATGGCACTTTACGAAATTCAAATTGGCCCGCTGGTGTAACAAACGACGTGTACTTGCGACTATTTTCTTCGACAGATACGTGAAAAAATCCATTAGAAAGATCGAGTGTCGTGAAGAATATCGCAGATTGCAATTTATCTATTTGGCCGTCAATTCTTGGTAATGGATATCGGTCTTTATAGATCTTCCTATTTATCTTCCGATAGTCAATACATAATCTTTTTGTACCATCTTTTTTGTTTACCAAAACAATCGGACTTGCATATTCGGATGTTGATGGTTGGATTACTTTATCTTCCAGCCACTGTTCGATTTGCTCTTCCACTAACTTTTGCTCAGGTAATGGTAGCCGCCGTGGTGTCTGGTAAATTGGAACATCGTCAGTTAACACTATTTTCATCTTTATGTCGGTTTCCGTTACTTGTGCTGGTGTATAATTTTTAATCAGCGATTCGACTTTGACTTTAGTTTCGGCATCAGGTACGGTGAAATCTGTAGTTGAGCCTACGTTGAAGATTTCCATTTGCATCAACGAATGCAAAGTCTGTTCGCTACATTCTTGAATATTGCTCTCACTTACTGATTATGATTTTCTGTCAGCTAGAGTTCGTTCATAAATATCAATGCCTGCCTCATCAATTACTAAGTTGATTCGGTTTAGGATGATGATTCCGATAATAACATCATATTCGCTCAACGAATCCGGAACAATATGTAGCTCGCAATTTTTGATGAGAATTTCGTTCAAAACTACGTCTGCTATGATAGAACCCATTGATTTAGAATTAGATCCGAGACCGCGTAAACTTGATTCTGCGTGCTTGAACACAGTTGACTTCAATCGTGTTACAACGCTCTGTTTGATTAATGTCACTTCATCACCTGTATCAAGAAGACCAATTAAACCGAGTCCATTTATGTTTATTTTATACGCCATGTTTGACTTCACAAAATTTACTAGAGGCCGGTTCCGACACTGTACACTTTTATGTCCGAACTTATTGCACTTAAAGCATTTAGGTCCTTTATTATCATCTGGGCACTGTTTTGACTCGTGACCGTCAGCACCACAGTTAAAACACTTTTTAATCTGCTTGGTCGGAATTTTCGCGTTACGCAATTTAATTTTGTCGTAAACTGTTATTTTTTCTTTGAGTTCTTTTAAACTACGCGCACCTTCTAAAATAAGTTTGTCCGGAGTGTTATCACTTATACCGTCGAGAACATATTTAACTATAGAAGAATGCTCCATGTCGATCTGAAGAGCGATTGCGTGCATTTCGTATAAATATTCTTTCAAGCTTTCATTTGTTTTCTTCTTGCGTTCTCGTAATGCTCTATGAACATCAGAACTGTCGACTTCTTCTGCAAATCCTTCACGTAAGAGACGTTTTAGTTTAGACCAGGAACTAATATGGCGTTGTGTCCGTGAGAAATGCAGTGCTGCACCTCTCAATAATCGCTTTGCGTAAATGAAAAGCTCTAAATTGTCCCATTGAGCCATTTCATTGAAATCATCGACGTCCTCTATCCATGACTCAATTTGCAAAGCTTCATTCGCTGAAAAATATCCAACTGCATTCCCAAAATCGTTGAATGTTATATTTGCTCTCTTAATTACTGGTTGTTTTTCGACTTTCGGCTTTTGTCTCCATGTCTGCTTATTCATTGAATGTTCCTCGTATTCACCTTCTGCTACACGCACACTACTTTTTAATTGATTGTCGTCGTTCTCATCACTATCACCATAGTCGGCATCATCACACAAATCATATTGATCGTCGTGGCTCTCTTTATGACTGCTCTTTTCATTGCCTTTGTAGTTGATGGCGTCGTTTGAGTTATCTTTGTCGTCTTTCTCCGCTTCGTCATCGTCGTCGCCATTATTCCGTTGCCCATCGCCATCATTTGGTTCTTCACTAATGGTGCCTTCATCTTTGCAGTGTGAAATATTATCACCGTCGTCTTCATGTCCGCCATGTTTTGCCATATCTTTTGCTTTTGAAAATAGAAGCGAATCAAGCAAGCGTGCTTGGAGTGCTGCCACGCACACTTAACTCGTTTTTCAACTGCACAACCGAAAAATTTATTA
The DNA here is from genome assembly GCA_963969285.1 of Odontomyia ornata. Taxonomy (NCBI): domain Eukaryota; kingdom Metazoa; phylum Arthropoda; class Insecta; order Diptera; family Stratiomyidae; genus Odontomyia; species Odontomyia ornata. Next base: position 197,699,677 of record OZ017742.1, on the reverse strand, counting down.
TTTTGCGATAGGAAAGCTTTGTCTATTTCATTCATTCATTCATTCTTTCTTCGACCTGGCTGACCTTTTCCTCGACTTGGTAAACCTTATCTTCGACCTGGTCAACCTTTTCCTCGACGCCTTTAATTTGCTTGTTAAGACTACTGAGCTCCGCTTTTATTTCGGTGGACTGTTTTTGAAAATCTGCCTTGATTTCGATCGCTTGTTGATCCAGCTTCACTGATTGTTCATTAAGCTTCGCTGATTGTTCATTAAGCTTCGCTGATTGTTCATTAAGCTTCGCTGATTGCTCATTAAGCTTCACAGTTAAATTAGATGACTGTTGTCGCTGCTCTTGCTGCATCAGCATTAACATTTGCAATATCGCATTTTCTGGTTCCTTTGGTTTTGGTGTTTCCGCGTCTCCATTAAGCTCCGCCATGGTAAATTCATTTATTTTCAAATGTTAGCTTCGCGGTTATTTTTTTTATTAATTCAGCTTTTATTTATTTTTCCACCAGTTTCCACGTTATATTTCACTATTGTGCATTTTTTAAACGTTTTTCACTTTCAAAATTTTTCTTTCGCACTTCTCGACACCATTGTCGCGTGTTATTGGTTCGCGGCCTATAATTTTAACGTTCCGGGAAAGTGAAAACGCAATGTCTTTTAATTTAAGTCAAAAGAGTTTATTTAATTAAATAAAATGCACAATAATCAGTTAACAGTTTCACTAATTTTAATTGTCACTATTAAAATTCTACTTTACACTTGTCCATAAATTTATATCGCAATTGTCTTCTCAAAATCACCTCACTATTACTTGTTTGCTTTTCAATTCGCTTTCCACACACTATCGCAAGTTTTTATCGCGGTCGAATGAATGATGATCCCCCCATTCATTCAGCTCGCCTTTATATAGGGTCTCTACCTATTCACCCATTTCTCGTACATTGGCGAATGTTCTACCGAGAGGTACCTGGTAGATTCGAGAAAATTAATGAATGGAGTGACGACACTTGCAGATGTTGATCATGCTTGTTGGGTTCTCGTGGGTTCGAGTAAATTCATTTGTTGACGTTCTTAATGATTATGAAAACAATTGCGACAGTAGCTCGCAGAATTATTTGTACATGTAACAATATATATTTTGTTGCAGTGGCCAGGTATTCCTCTTCTGAGTGGAAAACTCATACAACTTGAATTGCATGAACTTTCCCATCAGAAGGGGAGTACCCCGGTGACCAATTTATGCCATAGAATTATACAATTTGATTGCATAACGCTATGCCATAAAGAGGCACTCTGCTTGGGCCACTCAACCCGCGATATCACCTGAAACAAAGAAGAATTGCTTAAGTACCCGGCGGCTGGCTCATGTCCTGAGGTGGAAGCCTGCCACCGGAGCGGGTCCTATACCCGGTTAGAGTCGGGAGAAAGGAAAGACCGAAGGGTATGATATTAATTCATTGTTTTAATTTATTATTTGTTTTTTTTTCAGTTTTGAATTGAATGCAAGTAAAAATAGAAATCTAAAATAAAATGCACATTAGCTGAATTTATTTACTAAAATATACCATAATATTATAAATTGATATTTAAAGATTTAAAAAAACAAAACAATGTACAATTTACGATAAAAATTGATTTAATCAAATAAAAAAATTAAACTTCTAAAACACATGATTTTCTCAGAAGTGATTGAATTTACCTAAGTAGAATATCTGAAATTTAGTCACTAATATTTTTTTTCTTCTTCATTTCCTATTGAAATTGAAACTTATTTGATGTTAATTTTAACTGAGATCAGAATATCTTCTATCTATTTTTTTTTCTTTTTACTTTTTTGTATTGAAAAGCTCAACTGTAACTGTCGCAAATAGTAGTAGTAGAGTAATCCATTTGTAATGCACATAACTTTAAGTGGGAAAAATGTCACTTCGAGGTATATCATGTCGGAGTTCTATGATTTGAAAATTCTTTCAATTTTACGAGCCTTAACCGAGCATATATTGTGTCTTGCATTGAAATTCAATGCACAGTAAACTCAATCGAAATTCGGAAATCAAATAAGCTACGCCAGCATGGTATCTTCAAATACGGTGCATAAAAAATACGAAAACTACGTGTACAATAGAATATATAAAAACGATAGCAGAGAATAAGAAAAATGGTATATTTGATGATTTAAGTTAGTGTAACTATTAATTACTATGAGAAAGTGATTCGTTAGTCAACAAATTGTTGTATGTGCTTAACCGAGTCCTGAATTTACGTAATTCAGAGGTAAGAATCATGGTTTGTAATATCAACTTCAATCTAGAAGCATCGGTGGGAACAGATGAATTGAGGAGAACATAACAATGTCATTATCAGCTCGTGAAACGGATTAAATGTATAGTATTTGGTTGATATAGAAACAAATAAATGTCTGTGTTATTTCGACAGAACCGCGCCTTTTTTTTTCAACACTAGAATATAAGCCAAAAAAAACTGCAGAGCGACATAACAGTTGGTACCAGAAGTAGGATATTCACATGTAAATTAGAGAAACACTTCAGTGTAAAACAGGTCAGCTTTGAGCGTGTTGTTTATTATGCACGGATAGTTTTAAAAAAATTGTGAAGTGCTCCGAAATCCTTAGAGTGTAGATTTTGCAAAATGGATACATTTTTTTTTTTTTTTTTTTTTGTGGTAGGGAGGTGAAGGCATTTATGCCCGCCGAGTCTGGCAGTGTGGGACTCCCATGGAGGATACCTTTGGACTACCCACTAAACACCTCCCCTGTCAATCTGAGAACCTAGCCTGGAACCGTTTGACACATTACTTCGGGCCAGGTCTCGTTTTGTTACGCCGTGGGGCGCCTTCAAGCTGGGGAGTCCCTTTCCTAGCGGGAGGGGAGGGGGGAAGAGGAATTGCCAGAAGAGCGATCCCCCAGCCCCAGCGCCCCGGCTGCTGTGAGTCCCTTTTATATTTTAGGACTGCCCGAGCATAATGTGCCACCTGGTTCCATTTGTCAACCGATTCGAGCATCACCGCAACTATATTATCCGGGGTGAGCTCTCCCGTCTCCCTGTAGAGTTCCCTTCGCAGCCTGGCCCATTTGGTACACGCAAAAAATGAGTGACAGGCATTGTCCTCCTCTCCTGGGCAAAACCGACAATCGGGAGACCGTGACTTGCCGATCTTGTGCAGGTAAGACTGAAAACACCCGTGCCCGCTCAAAAGCTGGGTCAGATAGAAGTCAGTCTCACCATGCTTTCGATTTAGCCACGGTCTCACATCCGGGATGAGGCGCGCAGTCCACCTTCCCTTCGTGCAATTCCTCCAAGACTGCTGCCAATCGTTGAGCGAGCGTTGTCTCTCCTCGCGGACAACCATCTCCCTCGCATCCTCGTTTCGGCGCAGGTAAATAGCGCGGCGCTCTCTAGCAAGGAGGGCGACAGGTATCACGCCTGCAATCACTCTCACCGCCGAGTCGGAGACTGTTGGATACGAAGATGCAAATGGATACATTGGACTCACGTACTTTGTTGGAATTCATCGTGACGGAATGAGAACTTTTAAAACCCAATTCGCGAATGAATAATGGACTGCGCTGCGTTTTTACTTAAAAGGATTCGCGCGGAAAACCTCAAGCCCTGGACGCAGACTTAAGCTGCTAGTAGCGACGAAGGTAGCCTTGAACGAGTGTTAACGAAGAACATAGTAGAGTCGCTGAAGAATATGGAAGTGTGATTGCACGATCAGACGGAGAGCCTGCGAGGCAAACTGATAAAGCTCTTGAACAAATATAAAAGTAAAGCATCCTAGTGTAAATTTCTCTAAAATAAAATTAATCGGTTTTGTTGACTCATACTCGTACATTCAATGTAAATAATATGTTTTAAATATATTTTCTCCAAGTTTTTTTTTCTATTTAAATAATATGATAGGGTAAATGAACACAATATATCAACATTACTAGCTGCCACAACTAGGGTTTTTTTATAATTTCATATGCATATAAAAACCTTTGCTATTGTTTTAATTTATATGATGCAATAAAAGGGTACTCACCCGCATGGTCTTCCGAGCGCTCGACGACGATGCAGATGGTCCTGAAATTTCGATTCTGTAACATCTATTTAGAAGCTATTAATTCCATCCAATTGTACTTCTTATACTTGTAGTAGTCTGGTAAAACACTGAGGCAACAAATTCCTTTTATCACTTCTACTAGAATACACAAATCCGGATTTTTCAAATCTACCTTATAGGCAGAATTTTTAGCAGTAGCTAACTCAGCTATTTTTCCTATTAACAAGTCTCGATCAACTTTATTGTTGAATCGCTTGTTGATAACAATTGAAAAGCTTCCAGCACCAGCAACAAAATATTTGTCGATTAAAGAACTGCAAGCAAAACTATGTCCACCACGTTAGCGCGGCAAACGATTGGTACTGTATAAACCTGAGTACGTATCTAGTGGCAGGAGAATTTTCCTGATAAATCCTTTTAATAAGCTCAACTCCAATCTCAATCGGATCTTCAAATGCGGTTTTGATACATAATTTTTCACTCCTAACTCTGCAGTGATTTGTTCAGAAGACCGATGCTACAACTCGACTCCGTTCACTTCTTATTTTTCGCACGGTAGCAATTGCTCGGCTCGGCTGAGTGCTTTTCCTCGAGAAAATCGCAATTCGACAAAAGATCGGAAAATCGTTGCAACAGTTGAAAGAAAATTGGATTACTACTCCAAGTCGCACAGGAGGTGTCCACGGATTAACTTTTCGCACTTCCCGCCAATCGAGACGACCACGAACAGCAGCAGGAACTAGTGGGAACCTGACGATCAAATCCTGAATCAACTCAACGTAGTTCGAAGTTGAGTTCCCGACACTTATTGGAATCCGTTCACTTGGATCGGGGGGGGGTTCTACATATTGCGACAATTTCACCAACACAAACCAGATGGATCTGAAATTCCGTTCAAGTCCAAGTCGAAACTGTTGTGCGAAATCCTGACCGAAGTCCCGTCCCCACTAAACACTCACTGGCGATTTTCTTCAGCGCTTTCCACACGATCGAGCGGACGACTCGTTTGTGACGTTTTGCACAATATTTTACGGTGGACGCTACGCTCACCCACAGCAGCGCGCTGAGTGAATTAAAAAGACACTAAGAAGTTCTTCTACACCTTCCGCCACTATTCACACCTTTATCGCAATAAACAGTGCAAGAACTTTACACTTCCTCTTGAATTTTCCACCTAATTTTCCGTCCGGAAGGAAACTCCTGTCCATTTACTTTTCAAAGCTTCTGGCCGAGTACAGTCCAGGGACCGTTCTCTCTTTTACGGTACTTGCTTCTACTGCTACTGCGTGCCTTGAGAGAGAAATTGCGGGACTCTTGCTGTTCCTGCAATGGGTCTTCAGAAGGAGACCGTTGAGGTTAGCTTCGTTGAGATGACTGTAGCGCGTTATCGGGTCCGAACTGCTCCGATTATGGGCAACTATCTTCCTGTACAGGGTGTTGCAGTAATGTAAGCGTTAGTGTAATTATGGAAATTATTACCTGGAATATCACTAGAACCGGCACTAATTTTCACACGTGAGTTACCTCACACGTCTCCTTCACGCAATGACAACTGCCCTGTCAAAAGTGTTTCATCGTACCAGATCAATCTCAAACCGGTTCGATTGCAAATTGTTCTAGGTCAATCGGAAATTGTTCCAATTCAATCTGCAATCGTACCGGTTCGATCGTTTCAATTGACCTGGGACATTTTGAGTTTTACTTTAACCCTTTAACTGCTCGATCACTACAGGGCAGCTAATTTTCTCGCAATCCCAAGGCGATGCGGATTGCGAAAAAGGAGCTGAAGGATCTTTCGGTTGACCATGGGTTGTCTTCGCCGTCGGGACACGAAGTGGCGAACAATAAAAGAAAAACACAATTGACAGACGGACGGACTGACTTATGTTTATGTTTGGCCGGAAGTATACAACCCTTGCGCGTTTTTGGAAATATATGCGGACGGACAAAACAGACGTGACTAATTATCTATCGGCGCAAGTCTTTTGCGTGGTATATCCCCACTTCTTTTCCCGATGGGTCCGTTATCAGGTAACGGTTAGGTCCCATTACCTTCTTTATGCGGCTCTTCAAGAATCGCCTGTCCAGCTTGGCCTTGTAATGCCCCGCGGCGTCACTTTGGCGGAAATTGCGCCGGAAAACCTCATCTCCTTCTTTGAAATTAGCAGATCGTGACCTGAGATTGTACTGCGCCTCATTTGCACTTACTGCGGCCTTAATCTTCCGTCCGATTTGTTGGCGGAGGTCTCCTAGATGTTCGTGGGGCTTCAGCGCGACGACGGGGTCTCCCAAACACTTTAATTGCCGTAACAGCCGGTATGATTTACCGTGGCAAATCATGTGCTGTCCAAAGGCGGCAAAGTAAGGGGCGACACCAGTGACGGAATGATACGAGGATCGCAGGGCGCATGTGATGGCAGACAATCGCCGATCCCAATCTTTTTGAGATGGGTGGACGTAGGAACGGATCGCGGCCAATAGGGTGCAGTTCAACCGTTCTGATGCGTTAGACTGAGGAGAGTATATGGGCGTCAGTTGGTGTTCAACGCCATACTGCTCGAGTAGGCCCTTAAACTGCCGAGACCGGAACTGTACTCCGTTGTCTGAGTACACACTCTCTGGAACCCCGAACACATGGAATACCCGGTTCTCTAAGAATTTCACGATAGATGGAGTTGTGAATTTACGGATAGGTTCCACCAGTGGGAATTTTGAAAGCTGGTCTAGAACGACTATAGCTCCGATGTGTCCCATTGAAGACCGAGGATAGGGACCGAGTAGATCGATGTATAGACGTTGGAATATGCGTTCTGGGATGTTGAGTTGACCCATAGGAGGTCGAAGAGGCTGGTTGGGCACTTTGGTGCCTTTACAGGTCTCACAGGCGCTCACGTAGTCTTTGACCTGCGATGCCATTTTAGGCCAAAAGAAGTATTTCTTGAGTCGCCGTAACGTCCGACCGTAACCTCCGTGAGCACTTAGAGGATGGTCATGTGCGCGGAGGATCAGATGTTGTGTCATTTCCTCCGGTACTCAAAGTTTCCAGGACTCTTCTTCCTGCCATGGATCACCAGTGGCGTATTCATTTCGTCTATACACGTAGCCGTCTATTACCTTCAAATCAGGCAGCTGCGATTGTTGGGTCGCGATGGTTTGCCTCAACTCTTTGTAGCTGTCTGATTCGAAATGTGGGCTGTCCAAATCTATTTCGATGGGGTCCTCGTCATTTATTGTCAATTCGGCTCCCTCTGGGGAAAACATTCGTGAGAGAGTGTCGGGTACGATGTTCTGGGTCCCTTTCCGATGTTTGATGGAAAACTTGAACCCTTGCAGTTTAAGAGCCCATCTTGCTAGGCGTCCATGTAAATCTGCCTGGTTCATCAACCATTGTAGTGAAGCGTGGTCCGTGATGATCTCGAATGGGTGGCCCTCAATATAAGCTCGGAATTTCTTCACAGCCATTACCGCAGCCAAACATTCCTGCTCGGACACAGTATAGTTTCTTTGGGCCGGATTCAGCTTATTGGACATGAAGGCGATGGGAGCTTCCTCTCCCTCTTCGGTCAATTGCACCAGTACGGCTCCTACTCCATGTTGACTTGCGTCACAATGAATGGAGAAGGGCTTAGTGAAGTCGGGGCTGTGCAAGACCGGGGCTGATGTGAGGGCTTGTTTTAGCTCTTCAAATGCCTTTCGGCTGGGTTCGGTCCAAATAAACTTCCCTTTCCGCAGCATGTCTGACAGGGGCGCTGAAACTGTTGCGTAATTCCGAACAAATCTTCGGTACCAACCGCACACACCAAGGAAACGTCGTAGCTGCTTAACTGTTTTTGGTAAGGGGAACTCATCAATCGCACGAGTTTTGTCTGGATCTGTTTTGATAGTGCCATGTCCGATGACATGTCCTAGGTATCGGACTTCTTTCGTGATAAACTTACTTTTCTGTACGTTGATGGTGAGTCCCGGCTTACTGATGTGCAGGGCTACTTCTTGTAGTAGTAGGAGGTGTTGATCGAACGTTTCCGTGATGAGTAACAGATCATCCAGGTACACGAACACTTGGTGTTTCAGGTGAGGTGGGATGACCTTGTCCATCAACCGAGTCATCGTTTGCGACGCGTTACACAGGCCAAAGGGCATTGTGACGAACTGATATAATGGTCGTCCAGGCACTGTGAAGGCGGTCTTGTCCCTTGACCCCTCATCGAGTGGAATTTGCCAGAAGGCGTCTTTTAGGTCGAGACTGGTGATATAATTGGCTTTCGGCAGTCTCCCTAGTATCCCATCGATGAGTGGAAGAGGGTACGCGTCCTTGATGGTAACCGCGTTTGCCTTACGAGCATCAAGACAGAGGCGGACTTTACCTGGCTTCACCACCAAGGTTACCGGTGATGACCAGGCACTTTGGGACTCTTCTATGACCCCCAACTCGAGCATCCTATCCAGCTCCGCATACACCAATTTCTCCATGGCCGTTGAGATGGCATAGTGTCTCTGCTTAATCGGCTTGCTGTCGCCAACGTTGATGGCGTGTGAGACTAGCGTGGTGTGGCCAAGGCCTTGGGTAGCGTCAGATGGGAAAGCAGCGATGAATGCATCGTTTGCGACGCGTTACACAGGCCAAAGGGCATTGTGACGAACTGATATAATGGTCGTCCAGGCACTGTGAAGGCGGTCTTGTCCCTCGACCCCTCATCGAGTGGAATTTGCCAGAAGGCGTCTTTTAGGTCGAGACTGGTGATATAATTCGCTTTCGGCAGTCTCCCTAGTATCCCATCGATGAGTGGAAGAGGGTACGCGTCCTTGATGGTAACCGCGTTTGCCTTACGGGCATCAAGACAGAGGCGGACTTTACCTGGCTTCACCACCAAGGTTACCGGTGATGACCAGGCACTTTGGGACTCTTCTATGACCCCCAACTCGAGCATCCTATCCAGCTCCGCATACACCAATTTCTCCATGGCCGTTGAGATGGCATAGTGTCTCTGCTTAATCGGCTTGCTGTCGCCAACGTTGATGGCGTGTGGGACTAGCGTGGTGTGGCCAAGGCCTTGGGTAGCGTCAGATGGGAAAGCAGCGATGAATGCTTCCAGGCGTTGCCGTTGGTTAGGCGTCAGGTCATGCCTATCGGGAATAGAAGTGATTTCGTTGACATATCTGGTATTTAAAGACAAATCTGTGAATAAATCGGAGGCCAGTCCAAAGCAAAGGACGAAATCAACGCCAAGGTACACATTCTGAGTCAAAGACGGGATAATGTAGAAAGTAATATCCTTCGTCTGACCCCTGAACGTCACGGGTGTTGTTAGTTTACCTCGTATAAGGTGTTTGGTGCCATCAGCTGTACTGATTTCAGTGCGCCAGGATTTGATCAAGGTCGGATAGTCTTGGAGCACTTTCGAGCCAAAGCTCGAGGCAAGACAACTTATACTTGCAAGACAACTTATACTTGCACCCGTGTCGATCAATGCAAACACGGTTTCGCCCAACACTTTAATTGGATGATAAGGTCTGATCTCATTCTTAGCAACCTCCGAGATGTTACAAGAGTTTAAGGTTTGACGGCAGGTGCGCACTCTCTTGCGGAAACTCCTTCAATGACGGGTTGACCATTTTGTCGTGCGTGGGCAGGAAGTGACTACTTCGGAAGCAAATATTCGCTCTCGAGCCACCCGATATTCCTGCAGTCAAACATGATAAGGTTTTAAAGTGGGTTTTTGAGGCTGCCGGGGTTCTTCTGGCAGTGACTGCGGTGGTCGCTTCAATATTGTCGTTGGCGAGGTCTCCGGAAGAGAGTGAACATCCGCAGTCATAGTGGTCATGGCTGGTGGGTTAACGTCAGGTTTGTTGGGGTGAGCAGCTGGCTGAGGAGCTACTGCTGGGGCTTCGAGTACCGCTGAGGTGTTAGGGTACTCGTTCGTCCGTTTTTTGGCGTGGCATCATCTGGGTGGTCCGGAACACAGGTGTTTGACTCCGTTTTTTCTTCCCGATCTGGGTTGTTGCAATTTAGTGCCACTTCTGCGATTTCACGCCGCGGACCCGTCCTCGCATGCGGGTAAGGCCGTTCTTGGAGGTCTTCTTCAACCCTCTCCAATCGACTCACGAACCTCATTTGTGCTTCCATGTTCTGCGGGTCCGAGTTTACGACATGGCAACGAAGTTCCGGCTTTAGATTCCGTTTCAACACCCGCAGCAGTTGAGTGGAAGACATCGGCTCTGACAACTGGTCATTCAGCCGAAGAATATCGGCTCGATATTGATGGAAAGACTCGTCCGGACGTTGCCATCTAGCAGGGATCTTGTTCAGGACCCTCTCATTCATGTTGACCGTCGGGTATTCCCTGCGGAGTACCTCCTTCAACCGTGACCAGCGTATTGATGGTGGAGCCGAATGAACCCGCCAGTAGGTCTCGAGTGCTGCTCCCCTAAGCAGCATTGGTAAATATCCTGCCAGCACCGTGTAGTCACCGGCCAACAACTCTCCGACTAAGGACTCCACCCGACCAATGAAAACTTCCAAGTTCAGGCCGCTTGGCTCCCCGCTAAAATGAAGATTCCAACCCTATACAATGCTGGGGATATGCTTCGGTTTCAGCATATAGGGTTGTTCCTGCGGAGCCACTGGACCTAGAGTCGTTGGTGGTATTTGGTTGAGTCGTGGCGGAAGATCCCAGGCGTTCCAAGGCTGATATTGAGATGGTGGATCCGGATCCTCAGACGGATAGTAATCAGTTCTCCGAATCTTGGTTGGCTGGTTTATGCTTGGTTCCTGAGGGCGTCGTGCCGATCTGTGTCGTTGTAGGGCTGTCTCGGTGTCTTTTCAGCGACGTATGAAGGATTATATCCGTTCCATTTCCGTGTAACAATCACCACAGATTTGGTCTGGTGAGCCATCTTCAAAAACAATATTAATCTTGACGTACTCCTTTAGTAGGCTAACGACACCAATTCTCATCGTTTCAGCGACGAAACTATCACACAGCGGGTACATTCCATCGCCAATCCTCAGGCAAAGTCGACATGTGCTTGAAATGTCCATTACGCTATCCTAAAAATTTGGACTCTACTAAACAATAAATAGAATAATAGAAGTACTGGTAGAATAATCGAAGTATGTTAACTAGATGCTAAAATTGAATTTGATTATTGCGAAAACAATCACAAGTGGCCGAAAGTGGCGAACTATTCAAAATCCTCAGAAAAAAAAGTATGCTAAAATTTTTAATTAGTTATCAAAATTACGTTATCAAAAAAAATTTTACTTTATCCAAAAAAAAAATAATCGGTCTTTCCTTTCTATCCTTCTTCCGAAGCAAGGACACCAATGGCACCTTCCTTCTGTAGTGTTTCAGGGACAACTCTCTTGCGGCACCATGAGAATCAGGGTTCAGAAGTGATCCCTCATCCGCAAGTTTTTCAAGTTACCACTTGTCAGCCCAGGGTTGAATTCTGATCCACAAGCAGCGCGTGTCTTGTCATGGATAGTCATGGATTAGCTAATCAGCCAATCACATGAAATCAAAATCCATGTAATTTAAGACACCCAGGCACCGCTGGTTTGGGGAGCGGATCAGAATCTTCCGCAAAATGAAGGTGGATATAATAACTTCCGAACACAAATAGGGACTCTAATATCATTAGGCCTTACTAGTTATGCAATGGTGGTAAACCACCAAAGTATAAATCAAAAGCAGGACCAAACGATATTGATGTCCAAAGACAACACACGTCCGGAAGTTACTAGGCTTGCTGGGGCACGATTAGTGCAAAAACCCTCGGGAGTTACCTACCCGCCAATAATCCTAACACCTTGTGGGGACACCTAGAGACGATGGACTGTCTCGTGCTCACGACTAATGATACAGCCGCGCATTTCGGGGCCCCACGTTGGGCGCCATTTGTAGTGAATAAAAATGTTCAAAAATGTCCGTGAAGGACTGCAACGATGTTCTGCTGCCTCGGCAGAAGAAGATGACAATATCTGCCGAGAATGCCCTCGTCTGTAGACGCGTGAATGCGCTGGCAGGCTAGCATTGCGGTGTCGTGGGGCGGGTTCATTTCCCCAGCGTGAGGACCCACTACAAAAAAATTTCGCACTCACGAATTTGGTTGGAGATACAGAGGCGACCGAAGTCGCAAAAATTGTAGATAACTACACAGAGGGAGATAGAACTTGTTACGAGAACAAGTGGAACCTGAAAAGAAAGGCGGACTTGGGGTAACCTCGTCATTACCCGACGAAGTTCATGGCCCACAAATTAAAAAGGGGCAAACGGGTGATGGTGGAGCCCCTTCGCACCCACCCAACCGGAATAAATCCATATATATTTTGTTGCAGTGGCCAGGTATTCCTCTTCTGAGTGGAAAACTCATACAACTTGAATTGCATGAACTTTCCCATCAGAAGGGGAGTACCCCGGTGACCAATTTATGCCATAGAATTATACAATTTGATTGCATAACGCTATGCCATAAAGAGGCACTCTGCTTGGGCCACTCAACCCGCGATATCACCTGAAACAAAGAAGAATTGCTTAAGTACCCGGTGGCTGGCTCATGTCTTGAGGTGGAAGCCTGCCACCGTACCGGGTCCTATACCCGGTTAGAGTCGGGAGAAAGGAAAGACCGAAGGGTATGGTATTAATTCATTGTTTTAATTTATAATTCGTTTTTTTTTTCAGTTTTGAATTGAATGCAATTAAAAATAGAAAGCTAAAATAAAATACACATTAGCTGAATTTATTTACTAAAATATACCATAATATTATAAATTGATATTTAAAGATTTAAAAAAAAAAACAATGTACAATTTACGATAAAAATTGATTTAATCAAATAAAAAAATTAAACTTCTAAAACACATGATTTTCTCAGAAGTGATTGAATTTACCTAAGTAGAATATCTGAAATTTAGTCAGTAATATTTTTTTTCTTCTTCATTTCCTATTGAAATTGAAACTTATTTAATGTTAATTTTAACTGAGATCAGAATATCTTCTATCTATTTTTTTTTTCTTTTTACTTTTTTATATTGAAAAGCTCAACTGTAACTGTCGCAACTAGTAGTAGTAGAGTAATCCGTTTGTAATGCACATAACTTTAAGTGGAAAAAATGTCACTTCGAGGTATATCATGTTGGAGTTCTATGATTTGAAAATTCTTTCAATTTTACGAGCCTCAACCGAGCGTATATTGTGTCTTGCATTGAAATTCAATGCACAGTAAACTCAATCGAAATTCGGAAATCAAATAAGCTACGCCAACATGGTATCTTCAAATACGGTGCATAAAAAATACGAAAACTACGTGTACAATAGAATATATAAAAACGATAGCAGAGAATAAGAAAAATGGTATATTTGATGATTTAAGTTAGTGTAATTATTTATTACTATGAGAAAGTGATTCGTTAGTCAACAGATTGTTGTATGTGCTTAACCGAGTCCTGAATTTACGTAATTCAGAGGTAAGAATCATGGTTTGTAATATCAACTTCAATCTAGAAGCATCGGTGGGAACAGATGAATTGAGGAGAACATAACAATGTCATTATCAGCTCGTGAAACGGATTAAATGTATAGTATTTGGTTGATATAGAAACAAATAAATGTCTGTGTTATTTCGACAGAACCGCACCTTTTTTTTTTCAACACTAGAATATAAGCCAAAAAAAACTGCAGAGCGACATAACAGTTGGTACCAGAAGTAGGATATTCACATGTAAATTAGAGAAACACTTTAGTGTAAAACAGGTCAGCTTTGAGCGTGTTGTTTATTATGCACGGATAGTTTTAAAAAAATTGTGAAGTGCTCCGAAATCCTTAGAGTGTAGATTTTGCAAAATGGATACATTGGATTCACGTACTTTGTTGGAATTCATCTTGACGGAATGAGAACTATTAAAACCCAATTCGCGAATGAATAATGGACTGCGCTGCGTTTTTACTTAAAAGGATTCGCGCGGAAAAACTCAAGCCCTGGACGCAGACTTAAGCTGCTAGTAGCGACGAAGGTAGCCTTGAACGAGTGTTAACGAAGAACATAGTAGAGTCGCTGAAGAATATGGAAGTGTGATTGCACGATCAGACGGAGAGCCTGCGAGGCAAACTGATAAAGCTCTTGAACAAATATAAAAGTAAAGCATCCTAGTGTAAATTTCTCTAAAATAAAATTAATCGGTTTTGTTGACTCATACTCGTACATTCAATGTAAATAATATGTTTTAAATATATTTTCTCCAAGTTTTTTTCTATTTAAATAATATGATAGGGTAAATGAACACAATATATCAACATTACTAGCTGCCACAACTAGGGCTTTTTTTTAATTTCATATGCAGATAAAAACCTTTGCTATTGTTTTAATTTATATGATGCAATAAAAGGGTACTCACCCGCATGGTCTTCCGAGTGCTCGACGACGATGCAGATGGTCCTGAAATTTCGATTCTGTAACATCTATTTAGAAGCTATTAATTCCATCCAATTGTACTTCTTATACTTGTAGTAGTCTGGTAAAACACTGAGGCAACAAATTCCTTTTATCACGTCCACTAGAATACACAAATCCGGATTTTTCAAATCTACCTTATAGGCAGAATTTTTAGCAGTAGCTAACTCAGCTATTTTTCCTATTAACAAGTCTCGATCAACTTTATTGTTGAATCGCTTGTTGATAACAATTGAAAAGCTTCTAGCACTAGCAACAAAATATTTGTCGATTAAAGAACTGCAAGCAAAAACTATGTCCACCACGTTAGCGCGGCAAACGATTGGTACTGTATAAACCTGAGTACGTATCTAGTGGCAGGAGAATTTTCCTGATAAATCCTTTTAATAAGCTCAACTCCAATCTCAATCGGATCTTCAAATGCGGTTTTGATATATAATTTTTCACTCCTAACTCTGCAGTGATTGTTCAGAAGACCGATGCTACAACTCGACTCCGTTCACTTCTTATTTTTCGCACGGTAGCAATTGCTCGGCTCGGCTGAGTGCCTTTCCTCGAGAAAATCGCAATTCGACAAAAGATCGGAAAATCGTTGCAACAGTTGAAAGAAAATTGGATTACTACTCCAAGTCGCACAGGAGGTGTCCACGGATTAACTTTTCGCACTTCCCGCCAATCGAGACGACCACGAACAGCAGCAGGAACTAGTGGGAACCTGACGATGAGATCCTGAATCAACTCAACGTAGTTCGAAGTTGAGTTCCCGACACTTATTGGAACTCGTTCACTTGGCTCGGGGGGGGGGGGGGGGGGGGGATTCTACATGTTGCGACAATTTCGCCAACACAAACCAGATGGCTCTGAAATTCCGTTCAAGTCCAAGTCGAAACTGTTGTGCGAAATCCTGACCGAAGTCGCGCCCCCACTAAACACTCACTGGCGATTTTCTTCAGCGCTTTCCACACGATCGAGCGGACGACTCGTTTGTGACGTTTTGCACAATATTTTACGGTGGACGCTACGCTCACCCACAGCAGCGCGCTGAGTGAATTAAAAAGACACTAAGAAGTTCTTCTACACCTTCCGCCACTATTCACACCTTTATCGCAATAAACAGTGCAAGAACTTTACACTTCCTCTTGAATTTTCCACCTAATTTTCCGTCCGGAAGGAAACTCCTGTCCATTTACTTTTCAAAGCTTCTGGCCGAGTACAGTCCAGGGACCGTTCTCTCTTTTACGGTACTTGCTTCTACTGCTACTGCGTGCCTTGAGAGAGAAATTGCGGGACTCTTGCTGTTCCTGCAATGGGTCTTCAGAAGGAGACCGTTGAGGTTAGCTTCGTTGAGATGACTGTAGCGCGTTATCGGGTCCGAACTGCTCCGATTATGGGCAACTATCTTCCTGTACAGGGTGTTGCAGTAATGTAAGCGTTAGTGTAATTATGGAAATTATTACCTGGAATATCACTAGAACCGGCACTAATTTTCACACGTGAGTTACCTCACACGTCTCCTTCACGCAATGACAACTGCCCTGTCAAAAGTGTTTCATCGTACCAGATCAATCTCAAACCGGTTCGATTGCAAATTGTTCTAGGTCAATCGGAAATTGTTCCAATTCAATCTGCAATCGTACCGGTTCGATCGTTTCAATTGATCTGGGACATTTTGAGTTTTTCTTTAACCCTTTAACTGCTCGATTACTACAAAATGGACTCCCGATTAGCGCTGGTCGGGCTCTGAGCACTTCTCCCCATAAGGGCTTGTGCCAACCCTCGCATGGCCCCCCGCCCTGCAAAGATAACCATGGGGCCAAAACGGTGACTACACACACGAACGGAGATAGCGGCTCCGAGGGGGGGGGCAATAAAACTGGAGCAAACAAAAACATATAAAAATATCAAAATACCCAAAAAAAAAGAAAAAACAACATAATAACGACGGTGCAACCAGCGGTTGCAGCCACAACGTTAACAGTACACCGAGAGTTGTACTAACCATGAAAAAATGACGAACAATACGACGACAGTGAAGACGGACGAAAAACGGAGATTAGCAGACAGTCTGGTTCAGACTGAGATTCCTGCGGCGTTCGGGTGAAGCAAAAAAATTATGCGAACTTCAGAGCGTGCTATAAAGGAAAAGCGGGAAACTCTGCAGGACGCTTCAGGTGTTCGAGCGGCTGAAGAAAATATAAAGAACGTCGAGAATTCGATGGTCACTGCTGTGATCGTTACGGAAGTGATCGATGCAAAGGTCATAGATCCCGACATAATAAAGAACCACCCTGAAGCCAACGAGGAGATTACGGCAGGAAGAGAAAAGGGTGACCAGACAAATAAAACGACGTTGTGTGATTGCATCGCTAACGTCGGAAATGTGGCGGGAGCACTGTATTCGAAAACTAAAAGCGATAATCTCTTCCAAGGATGGTCGCAAAGTACAATTGCCACCCAGCGACACGAAGAAGAAAGGTTATTCCGAAAAGTGGGAGATGTTCTGAAAAGAATACAATCTGCATGCGACTCCCCAAAAATCAACAAGGCAGTAAAGATTGGGCACCTTGAACTAGAGGAGCTCCTAGACCACATAGCACAGTATCGGAGGAGCTGGTCAAGGGCCGAAGACGAAGAGAAGGCTAAAGAGGCGCTTGGGGCGAAATCTAAAGGCAACACGCAGATAGCTACACCATTAAAAGTCAATAAAAGAATGGCGTCTAGCCCAATCGAAGGAGATCGGGATAAAAGAAGGAAGGGCGTGGAGCAGTAGATCAGGGGTTCCAGACAGTGCTTACAAAAGGCGCGAAGAAAGCCGCAAAAAACTCCTTCAAAAAAAGCCAGAAAGTAAAGTTCGTATGGACGCCCAATTACAAAAAGGACCTGATGCAAAGCAGGAGAGGCAGAAGCCCCGACGAAGACCCTGGCAGCACGCACTGCACGTAAAGCCCCAAGATGGCCAATCCTACCCGGAGGTACTGCGGGACATCAGGCGAAACGTAAGGCCCGAAGACACCAATACTACCATTAAAGTAATACGACCAGCATTCCCCCTGAGGCCGGCAATAAAGATGCATTCTGTGACGCAGTAAAGCAAGTCCTCGGCAAAAGCGCAACTATAGCCCCGCTCGAGCCGATGGCAACGATCAAAACACGAGACAAAGACTGCGTGACGGATCTGGCCGAGGTAGAAGAGGCCATCAAAAAGGAGTTCCCTTGCATGGGAAGGATCAAAGCGAGACTGACACCAGAAAACAACAGGGGACAACGCATGGCCATAGTTGACTTGATCAAAAAGGACGCCGAACAATTCCTGAACAAGGGCAAAGTACGTATAGGGTGGGTTGTCTGTAGGATATGGCGAAGAGCAACGCCTCTTCAATGTTTCAAATGCCTTGGTTATGGTCACACCACACAAGTATGCAAAGGACCCGATAGGAGTTCCCTGTGTTACAAATGCGGTGAAATGGGACATAAAAGAAAAGAGTGTACAAAGAAGGCACACTGAATTCTTTGCCAGGATGCTGATCCAAAACCTGATTTTGGACACGTCTTGGGATCAGGAAAATGCCGGGTGTCCCAGGAAGCCCTAGCCAAGGCAAAATCAGAGCTTCGATGACCCACATCCTGCAGCTAAACGTACACCGCAGATCAACCACCCAAAATCTACTTGAGCAGTTTGCGAGGGACATGAAAGTCGATTTCTTGCTGCTGAGTGAGCAACACCATAATAAAAGTGCAGCATTATGGTACTCTGATGAAACTGGTACTGCCGCTATCTGGGTTCGGAACGGTGACTTTCAAGCGGAGAGTTGTCGACGGGGGGATGGTTTCATGTGGGTTCGGTGCTTAGGGATCACCTTCTTTAGTGTGTACCTAACGCCCAACGAGTCGATATTATCTTTCCAAGCCAAGCTTAATGCTTTGGAGGGCGCTGTCTTGAACGCGGTGGGCAAAGTGCTTGTTGGGAGTGACTTCAACGCTAAGGCAATCGAATGGAGCATGCCTCAGACAGATCCGTGGAGAAAACGAATCCTGAAAATGGTGGCCAGGACGGCCCTTGTCGTACTAAACCCCGGAAATATGCCAACTTTCCGCCGTATTGGCTGTGAGGGAACCATACCAGACGTGACATTCGCCTCGGAGTCCTTAGTACGGAGGATACACAACTGGAAAGTATTAGAGGACTACTCAGCCAGTGATCATCAGTGCATTCTGCTTGAGATAAGTGATGCTGTCTCGTGACGTCCATGCTCTCGGCCTTCTACAACTGGATGGAACATCGGAAGGATGGACGTAGAGAGGTTTGTCAAGGTTCTCACAGCAGGTGAGCCGCTGCAGGGAGCTTCGGAGGGGATGGAGGAACTGGCAGCTGAAGACGTGGTGAACTCTACAATGAGCATAATTACGACTGCTTGCTACGCTTCTCTGCCCCGTCGAAGACCCCGGCACGGCAAGCCTCCAGTGTACTGGTGGTCTACTGAAATCGCTGAAAAGCGGAATGAGTGTCACAAGCTTCAGCTTGAGGCTCAACGGGCACGGAACCGTGACGAGGCACGCAACTGGGTGGCAGCATATAAGTCGGCCAGGAAATGCCTTCGCAAACTGATCAACAGAAGCAAGGCTTGCTGTGAACAAGGATCCGTGGGGCCTTGGCTGCAAGCTGGTCATGGGGAAACTTGGTGCCCTACGGAAGCCTTGTATACATGACGCGGAAAAGATGGACTCGATAGTGCGGGAACTCTTCCCCGCCCATCCCGTCCGTGTTGACGCTCTCCATGGTGAAACAGCAGTAGAGTGCCCACTCTTCACACAGCTGGAACTGGAGGAGGCAGTCCTCTCCTTGAAAGCGGGGAAGGCTCCAGGTCCAAATGGTGTTCCAGCTGAGGTGTTGCGGCTCGTCAATCACCATTGTCCTGACTTGCTGCTCAGCACATTCAACGCTTGCCTAGGGGACGGGGTTTTCCCGATACGGTGGAATGTGGCGAGGCTCGTGCTGATCAGCAAGGGGAGGGGAAATCCCGAATCGCCGTCTGCATACCGCTCGTTATGCATGCTGGACACGGCTGGGAAAGTGCTAGAGAAACTCATCAAGGGAAGACTCACTGACGCTGCTGGGGACCTATCTCCTCGGCAGTACGGCTTTAGAGCAGGACGCTCTACCATTGATGCGATTGCAGAGGTGGTGAACGCGGTCCAAAAGGCAGAGGCATATAGTCGCACCAAGCAACGGATCGTCCTGTTGGTGACACTCGACGTCAGGAATGCGTTCAACTCCGCTAGATGGGTGGATATTCTGGACACGCTGGAAAATTCTTTTCAAGTTCCATAATATCTAATGCGGCTTTTGTGGAACTACCTAAAGGACCGAAGCCTGCTCTACGACAGGACACAGGTCCAACGAAGGATGGAAATTACATCGGGTGCTGCCTGAGGATCTATCCTTGGTCCGGACCTGTGGAACGTGTCTTACGACGGGCGACTGAGACTTGAGATGCCAGATGAGTTGCGCTTGGTCGGCTATACGGATGATGTTGCGGCTCTGGTCGCTGGACGCACCGTTGAACAAGCGCAACTTAGGCTAGGTATGCTAATGCGCTGAGTGAGGGACGGGATGACTGCTTGCGGGCTGAGTTTAGCACTGGAGAAAACCGAAGTGCTCATCTTGACAAAAAAGAGAATCCCTAGAGTAAGAATGATCAGTATTGGAGACATACAAATCGAATCGAAGCCAGCGGTGAAGTACCTGGGGCTACTGGTCGACTCGAAGATGAGTTTCTCTGAGCAAATCAGGGCGACGGCTGAGAAGGCTGCTTCGGGAATATCGGCCCTGAGTCGACTTATGGCCAACGTAGGGGGACCCAGCCCATCAAGAAGACGCCTCTTGATGAGTGCTGTGGGGTCAGTGCTACTGTACGAAGCAGAGGTATGGGGCGACGCTCTCAGCAAGGAGGTATACCGAAAACGTTTGGCACAGGTACAGTGAAGAGGAGCACTGAGGATTGCATCTTCGTATCCAACAGTCTCCGACTTGGTGGCGAGAGTGATTGCAGCCGTGATATCTGTCGCCCTCCTTGCTAGGGAGCGCCGCGCTATTTACCTGCGCCGAAACGAGGATGCGTGGGAGATAGTTGTCCGCGAGGTGAGACAACGCTCGCTCAACGATTAGCAGCAGACTTGGATGAATTGCACGAAGGGAAGGTGGACTGCGCGCCTCATCCCGGATGTGAGACCGTGGCTATATCGAAGGCATGGTGAGACTGACTTCTTTCTGACCCAGCTTTTGAGCGGGCACGGGTGTTTTCAGTCTTACCTGCACAAGATCGGTAAGTCATGGTCTCCCGATTGTCGGTTTTGCCCAGGAGAGGAGGACAATGCCTGTCACACATTTTTTGCGTGTACCAAATGGGCCAGGCTGTGAAGGGAACTCTACAGGGAGACGGGAGAGCTCACCCTGGATAATATAGTTGCGGTGATGCTCGAATCGGTTGACAAATGGAACCAGGTGGCACATTATGCTCGGGCAGTCCTAAAATATAAAAGGGACTCACAGCAGCCGGAGGCACTGGGGCTGGGGGATCGCTCTTCTGGCAATTCCTCTTTCCCTCTCCCCTCCCGCTAGGAAAGGGACTCCCTAGCTTGAAGGCGCCCCACGTCGTAACACAACGAGACCTGGCCCGAATTAATGTGTCAAACGGTTCCAGGCTAGGTTCTCAGATTGACAGGGGAGGTGTTTAGTGGGTAGTCCAAAGGTATCCTCCATGGGAGTCCCACACTGCCAGACTCGGCGGGCATAAATGCCTTCACCTCCCTACCACAAAAAAAAAAATTATGCATGCTAGACACGGCTGGGAAAGTGCTAGAGAAACTCATCAAGGGAAGACTCACTGACGTGATTCGTGATGCTGCGGATCTATCTCCTCGGAAGCACGGCTTTAGAGCAGGGCGCTCTACCATTGATGCGATTGCAGAGGTGGTGAATGCGGTCCAAAAGGCAGAGGCATATAGTCGCGTCAAGCGACGGATCGTCCGACAATCGACGTCAGGAACGCCTTCAACTCCGCTAGATGGGTGGATATTCTTGATACGCTGGAACACACTTTTCAAGTTCCAGAATATCTAATGCAGCCTTTGAGGGACTACCTGAAAGACCAAAGTCTGCTCTACGACAGGACACAGGGCCAACGAAGGATGGAAATTACATCGGGTGCTGCCCAAGGATCTATCTTTGGTCCGGACCTATGGAATGTGTCTTACGATGGGCTACTGAGACTTCAGATACCAGATGAGTTGCGCTTGGTCGGCTATGCGGATGATGTTGCGGCTCTGGTCACTGGACGCACCGTTGAACAAGTGCAACTTAGGCTAGGTATGCTAATGCGCCAAGCGAGGGACTGGTTGATTAATCACGGGTTCAGTTTAGCACTGGAGAAAACCGAAGTGCTCATCTTGACAAAAAAGAGAATCCCTAGAGTAAGAATGATCAGTATTGGAGACTTACGAATCGAATCAAAGCCATCGGTGAAGTACCTGGGGCTACTGGTCGGCTCGAAGATGAGTTTCTCTGAGCGAATCAGGGCAACGGCTGAGCAAGCTACTTCAGGAGTACCAGCTCTGAGTCGACCTATGGTCAACGTAGGGGGATTCCACCCATCAGGAAGACACCTCTGATGAGTGCTGTAGGGTCAGTGCTACTGTACGGAGCAGAAGTATAGGGCGACGCACTCAGCAAGGAGGTATACCGAAAACGATTGGCACAAGTACAGAGAAGAGGAGCGCTGAGGATTGCATCTTCGTATCCGACAGTCTCTGATTCAGTGGTGAGAGTTATTGCAGGCGTGATACCTGTCGCCCTCCTTGCTAGAGAGCGCCGCACTATTTACCTGCGCCCAAACGAGGATGCGAGGCAGATGGCTGTTTGCGAGGCAGACGGTTGTCCGCCAGGAGAGGTAGCGCTCGCTCAACGATTGGTGGCAGTCTTGAGTTAATTGCACGAAGGGAAGGTGGTCTGCGCGCCTCATCCCGGATGTGAGACCGTGGCTATATCGAAGGCATGGTGAGACTGAATTCTATCTGACCCAGCTTTTGAGCAGGCATGGGTGTTTTCAGTCTTACCTGCATAAGATTGGTAAGTCACGAGAGGCGTGGGTGTTTTCAGTCTTACCTGCAAAAGATTGGTAAGTCACGGTCCCCTGATTGTCGATATTGTCCAGGAGAGGAGCACAATGCCTGCCACACTTTTTTCACGTGCAAAAAATGGGTCCAGCTGTGAAGGGAACTCTACAGGGAGACGGGAGAGCTCACCCGGATAATATAGTCGCGGTGATGCTCAAATCGGTTGACAAATGGAACTAGGTTGCACATTATGCTTGGGCAGTCCTAAAATATGAAAGGGACTCACAGCAGCCGGGGGTGTTGGGCTTCTCCTCTCCCCTCCCACTGGGAAAGGCTTGAAGGCACCTCACTGCGTAACAAAACGAGAGTTGGCTCGAAGTAAGGTGTCAAACGGTTGCAGGCTGGGTTCTCAGGTTGACAGGGGAGGTGTTTAGTGGGTAGTCCAGTCACCTTCTTTCGAGCATGGGCGACCCACACTCTGCGCATAAATAGCATTCATCTCCCTACCACAAAAAAAGGTAAGTAAGGGATCAGCGTCCTGGTTAAGTAGGTAAGCGTTCCGAATTTTAGTAGCCTCTAGCGGTTAATAGTGGAACTAGGATTGATGGCTATGTTCTCAAATAACCATATGCCTTAGATTGCAGGGGCACATTCATAGCCTTAGTAGCCTCTAATGGTAAAGAGTGAAACTAGAAAGTTATTTCCTGTCGAGGATAGTCCCATATTTTCAATTAATAGGTTAAAGACCTAGATTTCTCAGCATGTGTTTATCTAGAGTTGATATATATATATTTAAAATTAATAGAAACTAGCGTTTAATGCTTTTAGCGATAGATAATTATACTATTCATGGTTGTTATTTCTCTATAGTGGAAGAATTTCTCAGATAATCGTTGCTTCCAGTCTTCGAGTAGTTTTGTTATTCATAGTTGTTATAGTCTTTAATGAAAGTGCTTCTCGGGTCTTTTACGCTTCCAGCGGCAGATAATTTTATATCCATGTCTGTTTTAATGTATAGGAGATCCATGTCTAAAGTTGATAGCTTGTAATATTAGGGTTGCTGATCCATTAGGGAAGCTCTGTGGATAGGTGGCGCTCTTGGCTGGAGTTCCTTTAGCGTGTGTCACTTATTGAAGGCGTTTGGGTCGAGTGATTTACTGGATCACGTTAGGCGTGCTGGGCTTTTTTATGGTGAGTGGCTGCGTGGTGACGAAGGGCGCTGCTATAGACGGGTGGGCTTGCTCGTCAGCGGATGTTCTAAGGCATGGGAATTTGCTTCATAGGCGCTCGGTTAAGGAACGCGTTGCTAATCGATTGACGTCTTTGGCTAAGGATGGACGGCAGTGTGTGGAAATGAACGATTTGCTTGATCATATTAGCCTCGCGGGAAGTTTTTAAGGCGCGATTGGTTGCGTGGTGACAGAGGGCGCTGCTATTGATGGGTGACTTTGCATTATGGATGAGCGATGGGTTTACCTTTCGACAGGTGTTCCAAGGCATGAGAATTTACTCCGTGAGTGCGTGCTTAAGGTGCGAGTTGCTCTTCGATTGGCGGTTAAGGATGGACGGCGTTGTAGGCGAGTAAACGTCATGCGTATCACTTGTTCGAAGATGCAATTTGAAGTGTAGATTTCCGTGGCAGCGGATGTTATGAGGAATAGAAATTTGTCTCATGAGTGCATGGTTAAGTTTTCTCGTTGCTCATCGAAGCGTATTTATGCTCAAGTCTGGACGGTCCGCTCGGTAAGTAGGACTGATGTGCAGTGAATGCTGTTAGGTATGGAAATTGACGTCGGGGACGCGTGGTATATGCAAGTGACTTTACTTGTCAATAATGGGGTTGCATGCGCATAGACTTATCTATGGGCGGCAGTTTTAGTGCATCGGAATCTGCAGTGTGGAAGAGGAGTGGCATGGCATACGTTACATTGTAAGGTAAATTTGCTTGTTCGAGGCGATCATGTTTGCTTGGCGAAAAAAAAGTGTGCGGCAATGTGGATTGTTAGGAGTGGTAGTGTTTTTTTAATTACGTTGGCCATGGGTGGCAGGTGACGTGATGCGCGGCATTGAGACGTATTTTCATAAATGTCTATTCAAAGACGCGCTTGTTCTAGTTTGCTGATTATGATTTACATTGATCTTGTTCGGTCGTTCATTGCTCGAGAAGTTGTTTCTTTATTTTGAAACTTATTGCTATCACATTTTATTGTTTTTTTGGTTTCATGTCAATAGTACTTTAAAAATCGTCTACAATGTAATTTATGCGGTTCGACTAGTATGCTGATTGCTCAAATCTATGGATGCAGTTAAATAGATCTTAATGCTTGCTGTACAAGGTGTGAAAATCAAGTAATGAGACTAATTTTATTGCCGCGCTTGTAGTAAACCTGCGGCCTTGAAATTCCCTTCCCCTACCCCGGCATCCTTCTTCTCTTCATTAATATATTTACCATTGCTCTAGCTTGTTTAGGTCACCTGCTGTGTCGTGTTAAGTAGACGTGTGTTGGTGATGCTCGTCACGAAAATGTAGAAACGAACTCAAGAGCAACGCGTCGCGATAAAATTTTGCGCCAGATTGGGCGAAACAGCTTCGGAAACGTACGCTAAAATTGTAAAAGTGCATGGCGATAGTGCTCTTAGCCGTACCCAGGTGTTTGGATGGCATAAAGAGTTTAAGGAGGGGCGTGAAAGCGTGGAATACGAGGCATGGAGCGGGAGACTAGTCGAGGTGCTGACTGACGCGAATGCGCAGCGAGTGCGTACCCTAATTCGTGATCGGCGTTCAACAGCTCGAATGTTGGCCTCGCAACTGGTTATGAACCGTGAAATGGTCAGAAAAATGTTAACCGACGATTTTTGGATGAAAAAGTTGTGCGCGAATATGGTTCCAAATAACATTTCTGAGGAGCAAACGCAGCATCGAATGACCATCGAAGAAGATTGTTTGGAGCAAGTGGAAAACAATCCCACGCTGCTTGATCGAGTTATTACAGACAATACGAGCTGGTTTTTGTTCCCTAGAACAAAATCCGTGGTCAAAGGAACCCATTTTGAGTCGATTACGGGCATCCAGGCGGCCGTGACGAGGGCACTCGCGGACATCCCAGTCGAAGTATTACAGAAATGTTACGAAGCATGGAAAACGCGCTGGAATCGTTGTATAGCTGCCCAAGGTGACTTCTTTGAAGGGGATGGTAGAGTTGTAGAATAATTTTTAAATATACAGTTTTGGTAATGCGTTCGTGATATTTAGTATATAATAAATTACAGTTTGCTGTAGCAGCATTTTGTTTGTCTTCATCATCATCACTTATTCCTAAAAGCAGTTTCAATGCTTCATTCTCTGATTTTAATATTATGTAGCAGTATGACATTATTCATTTTTGCTTTACTATAGGATGCTCTTTGGTTTTGTTCCAAAATTTTAATAATTCCTTCCAAGACGAGTTAATTTTTCAAATTAATGATCTTGTAGTGCATGAGATGGTGATAATTTTATTCGTACATCATATCATTTGTATATGATTTTTCTCTTTTGATAAGTGCATGGTTACGATGCTCTAATTTTTAGATCATCATGCTGATATGTATGTTTGGAGTATTTGTTCCCAATTTCAGATTATTTATGGATTTCGTCTAGGAAAGATGTTATGATTTATAGCTTCTGGGATGCACTTTTTTATGGAGTTTATCTATGATGGATCGTGGTGGTCCTAATGAGTGGGAAATGTGTACGAATTTTCATTGATAATTTTTTATTACTTACTCAAAGAATGAATAATATAGAAAAAGTGGTAGATGTCAGGTTATCGACATGAGCGGTCTGTTGGTATTATGTTATTATTCTTTGTTTAAGCCCAGAATGCATGAAAAATATTTTTAATCCTGAGGTATGTTTTGGGTTGGCATACTGCTATTATAGATCATTTAGGTTAATGATTTTGTAATTTTGCAAGCGCATGAGTTTATGGCAGGCTAGTTTTAAATCGGTCTCATCGCACCATGTATGTATAGATAAGTAGCATATGTTATAGGGTGTTCTTGTTCGTTATAGGATGTTAAGGGATAATTATTGCTTTGAGGAAGTGTGTGTCTGTTGGTAATTTGATGAACAGATGTACATTTGAGTTGAATGAACTCACGAAGGTTTTTTTTGCCGATTGTTAGATATTTATGAATGGTAAAGTTAAGTGTTTAATTATTGGAAATTTTGTATATGATAAGAATGTTTAGACCATTATGCTTGGTTTCTTAGAAAATTAAAAAAAATTTTTTTTATTAGGATAAAAACAATTTATTGAGTAATACTATTTCTGACATGTATATATAAATATTGGTAAAACCTTTAACAGCACATCTGATAAAAAGCTTTATGAATTCTACAGCATATTGAACAATTTTCAAGCCAGCTTAACTTAGGCTTATTCAGCTGTACTATTTCTGCCGTAGGCCCGTACTGATGTATAATTAGTCCTCTCACGTCTCCTTTAATATACTCGTATACTGTACAATTTGTATTCAATGCCCTTGGCATGTCACTCTAGTGTACACTATTGGTGTTTCAATTACAATATCGTTTTGGTTGAATGTTTTTGAAGAGAGGGGATAATGGGAAGTACCTTGATGAATTACCGATGAGCATTTCCCAATACAAATTGGATATCGATGTTAAACTTTTTTATTCTAATAGCACTGGTCACCAGCAGGTTCTAGTTTTGTTTGAGCTGTTTATACATGTCATAAATTATTACTTTGTCGTATGTAGTCGAGACTGTAGGAGTATGTACTCTTTTATTACTGTAAAAATATTTCTTGTATCCCTATCATATGAATGACAAATGCATGTATCAGTGCCTGATGGAGTGCTAGAGTTGAACCAGTCACGTATTTGATAGTGTATCCCATGCTTATCAGATACTTTCCGACCCATATTTCCATATTTAAGCAGATAACTCTCGATACGTATTCGATGTTCAGGAAAAATATCATGGTACTCTTCCAGAAAGTATAAGATGACCATTTTAATAGATTTTATCGCGTTGAAAGTGTTTTGACCTCTGTCTTCTTAGTTTTATTGACGTATTTTTCCAGAATTCCATTTATTTTTGAATTGATGGACTTAGGACCACTAAATTTTAAAAACATCATAATAATTCGTAGACTATGTTGCAACTGCGGAAGTCACCGCAGCTGCAGAAATCATGTTTCAGCAGAGGGGTGTGTAGCCCGGTGTGGCATACTGAGGCCGGCTAGCGCTCAGTCGTGTCGTGGGACTTCCGAGACACCCTCTGCTTGTGCTGAGGCACCTTACATAAAAACACTAACACGGAGGGATAAGGACGGGAAAGGAAAGGTCATATTGGGAAACGAAGAAAGATTTTTAACTTAGAACATTGTGGCCGTTTTTATTTTAAGTTAGAAAAGCACACAACAACAATTCATGAAAAAAAGAATAATATTGTAAAACAAAACTAGCGTCTTGGTTTTTAAATGAATTTGTAAAGTGTTGAGAGAAATCGACAAAAATTATCATGCGAAAAGCTACTACAACCAACAAATTTGTAATATAATGAAAGGTAATACAATAGAAAACTAAAATGTGTGCATTACTCACCCCTACTGATGCTGCTGAACGCTCGACAACTGAAGGGGGAGCACTAAAAAAAATTAAATCCACAACATTACGTTTTGGTTTTTTTCTTTTAACGTTAGTATAAAACAACCAAAAACAATATAAAATTTTCTTTAATGTTACAATCTATACAGCCACTAATCCGCTGTATGGCGGTTTATCCCCATTTTAATTCAAATAATCACTTCTCGTCTACTTCCAATTAATCCCTTCGAGTTTATGCTCTCTACAAAGGAATCCGCCCACTGATATTCTTCTCGCGTTTTTCCTTTTTTTCTACATATTCTTTACGAGTTCCGGTACTCGAGTGTTCAGCTATTGTTAAGACTAGCATTTGCCGCTTAACTTCCATCATCCGTTATTTTTTTAAGCTCAATCACTGTATCCACTTGGGGTTGATTTTAAAATCCGTCCACTCTGATTCGAAAACATTTCATGTTCTATCTTCTGCTAAAAAGTTCTTTAGCTGTACCACAAATTTAATTACAATTCTTATTTTCCATCTATAAACTTGTCTTAATATTCTATTTTTAAAATATTCAATGATAATAATAATCACAACAAACTATAAAACTTTGAGTTCTCTCTTTTTTCTTTTTCTTTTCTTTAACTCGCGTACAAATTTTTTTCTGTTTACCTCCGTCTCAAACAGATTTTTCACTTTTTCACCGTCACTATTCCAAACTCAATCCTATCTCCACCCCAAAATCAGACTCGACATCGCAAAAAACTCCTCTTCTTTGCAAAACCAATCCCGCAATCCTTTCATTTTTCCATTAGCGCTGCCACATCTGTGTAACGTAATCGAAGTTCATTACACTTCGATTCCGCAACCCACACATCTTTTTCGTACCAACAAAGGCAATAATTTCCATTTTGCATATATGGCAATATGCATAATCAAAGAAACGTTTGATTAGATGCAAAGTGTCACATATATACGGAAACTATTGATTTTGCCGACACTCCAAAAAGAGTGCTTCCCTGCGCTCGGGGAATTTGAACCCAGGGTTTCAGCAGGCCCTGGTCGAGAATCCACGACGCTACCAACGGGGCCACATTCTATTGATCTCCCATTCATCAAACTAGCAACTTCAACTCTCTCTTTATGGGCGTGAAATTGAAATTTGTTAATAGGGAAACGTGAATAACTTTTTTGTTTTTTTTTGTGGTAGGGAGGTTAAGGCATTTACGCCCGCCAATCTGGCAGTGTGGGACTCCCGTGGAAGATACCCTTGGACTACCCACTAAACACCTCCCCTGTCAATCTGAGAACCTAGCCTGGAACCGTTTGACACATTACTTCGGGCTAAGCCTCATTTCTCTACGCGTTTAGGCGCCACCAGGCTACAGGGATCCCTTTTCCAGTGGAAGCAGGGGAAGGGAGAGGGATTTCTAGAAAAGAGACCCCTCCGCCCTGGACGCCTCCAGGCGCTCAAATATGCGATGACAGCTCCTTGTTGAGAGCCTCACACCATATTTTCGATCCGTACAACAGCACAGATTGTACTGCACTCATCAGCAGTCTCCTTCTTGATGAGGTGGGACCTCCTATGTTGGCCATTAGTCGACTGAGAGCCGAAACACTCGCTGCAGCCTTGTCAGCTATTGCCCTGATTTGCTCGGAGAAACGCATCTTCGAGTCGATCAAAATGCCCAGGTACTTCACTGCTAGTTTAGTCTCAACGAGTGTTTCCCCAATGTTGATCATCCTTACTCTAGGGATTCTCTTCTTTGTCAAGATGACTGCTTCGGTTTTCTCCAAAGCTAAGCTGAACCCGCGAGCAGTCATCCAGTCCCTCACTCGGCGCATTAGCATACCCAGTCTGAGTTGCGCTTGTTCAACAGTGCGTCCCGCAACTAGCATCGAGACATCATCTGCATAGCCGATCAAGCGCGACTCATCCGGCAGCTCGATTCTCAGTAGCCCGTCGTACGTGATGTTCCACAGGTCTGGGCCAAGGATGGAGCCTTGTGCAACACCCGATGTAACTTCCATCCTCCGCCGACCCTCCTTCGTCTCATAGAAAAGGCTACGGTCTGTCAGTTAATTCTTCAAAATCCGCATCAGATATTCTGGAGCTTGAAAAGAGTTTTCCAGTGCTTCCAGAATATCCGCCCATCTAACGGAATTGAAGGCGTTTCTGACGTCAAGCGTCACGAGCAACACAACTCTTTTGTTTGACTGGCAGTGAGCCTCCGCTCTTTGGACCGCGCTCACTACTTCCGCTATCGCGTCAATAGTGGAGCGACCTGCTCTAAAACCATACTGCCGTGGAGATAGGTCCCCGGCAGAACGGGCCGCGTCAGTGAGTCTTCCCTTGATGAGTTTCTCGAGCACTTTCCCAGCCATCTCTAGCATACATAACGGGCGGTATGCAGACGCCAGCTCGGAATTTCCCTTCCCCTTGCTGATCAGTACGAGCCTCGCCACTTTCCAGCGTTCCGGAAATACACCTTCGTACAGGCAAGCGTTGAACATACTGAGCAACAAGTCAGGACAAAGCTTGTAGACAAGCTGCAAAGCCTCAGCAGGAACGCCATCTGGTCCTGGTGCCTTCCTTGCTTTCATGGATAGAATTGCCTGCTCCAGTTCAATCATTGTGAAAGGTGAGCATTCTAATGGTGTTTGTGCATGAGCTGAATCGACACGGACAGGGTGCGCGGGGAATAGTGCCCGTACGATCTCGTCCATCTTCTCTGCTTCATGTAAGCAGGGCTTCCGTTGGGCACCAAGTTTTCGCATGACCAGCTTGAAACCTAGGCCCCACGGATCCCTATTTACATCGTCCACGAGGTCTTGTCAGCATCGGGCTTTGCTCTTGTTAATAAGCCTGCGAAGATATTTCCTGCCGGACCTGTATGCTGCTAGCCTAGTGTCTGCCTCCTCCCGTGTTTGCGCCCGCTGGGCCTGTCGCCGAAGTTTGTGACACTCGCTTCTTTGTTCGGCGATCTCGTTTGACCACCAGTATACTGGAGGCTTACCGTGTTGGGGTCTCCGACGGGGCATGGAAGACTCGCAAGCAGTTAAGTTGGTACTCATAGTTGAGTTCACCAAGTCCTTGGCTGTAGGCCCTCCACTCCCTGGCGGAGCTCCCAGCAACGGTGCGCCTGCCGTAAGCGCGTCAGCGAACCTCTCAACGTCCATCCTCCCAGTCCTCCATCCGAGGATTGAAGTTTGGGCATATGCACGCAGAGTGGCGCCGTCGTGAATCTCAACAGCTATATACTGGTGATCACTAGCCGAGTAGTCCTCTAGTACTCGCCAGTTGTGTACTCTAGGTATCAAGGACTCCGAAGCGAGTGTCACATCGGGTATGGTTCCTACGCAACCCCAGTGGCAGAAAGTAGGGGTGTTACCAGTATTTAGGACAAAAAGTTCTGGCCGCCATGTCCAAGATTTGCTTTCCTCTCGGGTCGGATTGTGGCATACCCCATTCAATGGCTCTAGCGTTGAAGTCCCGACCAGCATGTGGCCCTCTGTGTTCAAGACAGCGTCCTGCAGGGCATCGAGTTTGGTTCAAAAATATCGCATTGCCTCGTTAGGCGTCAGATAAACACTGAAATATGTTATCCCTGAACACCGCACCCACACAAAACCATCCCCGCGTCCATGGCCCTGCACCTGAAGGCGGGCGCTGTCTCGAACCCAGATGGCCGAGGTACTAGATTCGTCAGGGTACCACGCTTGCGAGTCCTTGTTATGATATTTCTCGCTCAGCAACAGCAGGTCAGCTTTCTTATCCCTCGCAAACTGCTCAAGTAGGTCCTGGGCGTTTGTGCTTCGGTGCAAATTGACCTGTAGGATACGGATCATTTGAGTATCGATTTGGCTTTAGTTAAGGCCTCCTTGAAAACCCAGCATCTCCCTGTCCCCGGCTCATGTTTGAGGTCGCCGGGTGCTAGCTTAGCGTCCTTGCAAAGAATGCATTTTGCCTCGTTCGTGCACTCCTTCCTTTTGTGCCCCGTTTCACCACAGCCATATGCGGTGTGTCCGTGTTCGAGGCATCTGAAGCAGCGGATAGGGATCGCTCTTCTCCGTATCCTGCAGATCACCCAACCTTTCTTAATTTTGCCCTTCGCCAGGATTTGCTGAGCGTCTTTATCAGCTAGTTCGACAATAGCCATGCGTTGCTCCCTTGTGTTTTCATGTGTCAATCTTGCCTTGACTTCACTTAAGCTGGGGAACTCCCTCCTAATGGCATCCTCTACTTCAGCTTTGTCCGTGACGCAGTCGAGGTCCCTGATTTCCAGGGTGGCCGCATCTCCAAGAACCTTTTGAACCGCGTCACGGAATGCATCTTCGTTTGTGGCCTCTGGCCCGAATCCCACCAGCAGGCCACCGGTCCGGGTTGGTCTAGCTGCTTTGATGGCAGTTTTGGTGTCGTCTGGCTTGACCGCTCCTTTAATTTCACGGAGGACATCTGCGTAGGTTCGGCCCTTAGTGGGTTTAATAAGCAGTGCCTCTCGCAAGGGTTTGCACCGCGGTTCGCTTTTTGTTTTCTGCGGTATATCGGGGGGTTCTTTGTTCTTCTTTTCGTGGTTGAGCTCTTTGTCTGTTTTTTCTAGGAGTAGCTTTTTGGCCGTTTTTTCGCTGCCTTGTTTCGCACCACATGAAACTCCTCGCCTGGAGTGACAACTTCGTTTATGGTCTCGTCCTTCCTCCTTTCCTCACGGTCGCCTTCAATTGGGCTACCGGCCATTCTTTTGCTGCTGCTAGGACCCACTGATGCCTCGAGGGAGAGCGTGTCATTTTGGTGCTTTTCGGTTGCAAGCCACCTCCGCCTGTAGTGCGTTATGCGGCCAAAAAGCTCCTCCAGTTCAAGAATGCCATTCCTGACACTCTTGCCTATGTTTTTCTGCACTTCGCAGGCAGTCCTCAGTTGTTTGGCGATAGTCCCCGCTTTCCAAGTAAGCCGCTCCTCTTCGGTGCGATCAAGGGCGATTGTGTTATTTGGCGCCACCTCTTGGGAGTGGCCCCCGTTTCCTAGCCCTTTTGCTTCTATCGCTTAGGTGACGTTTGGAGTGGCGTCGGCCAACGGCAAAACTTCTCCCTCCCACAGTCTTACACTGGCCTCTGTTGGTGTCGCAGCTTGATCCGGATTGTATACGTCTTGCACTGGACGCTCCGGGGTGCGCATAGTCCTTCTACTGCGCCCAAAGGCCCCAGTGATGCCAGGTTGCACAACGCACTCTGCCTTCTTTCGTTCGTTAGCCCTTCTGTCGTCTGTCTCCGATGATTTAACCTGTGATGTTGACTTTGACAGTGTTTCTGGGGTTTGCTGCCTCCCCCCGCAATCGGTGACTTGTTTTATCGGTGTTCTTGCCAACAGCGGTTTTTGCCTGAAAGGGTTCTCCGTGCTAGCGTCCTGTTTGCTTGTAGTTTTATCTGTTACAGAAGCCAAGTTCACCATTTCTATAACATTGCAGTCGCTGGATGACGACGGCCGGGAGCCTGCTCGCTCACTACCCTCTGCCGCCGGTACTGGGGATCCGACCCCCTGCACCGTAATTTGGTTTCCCTTGTGGACCTGCATGGTTTGGTTTTCTGTCTGGGTTTCCGTTCCCATAGCATTTTACCTACTGCCAGGATATATGGATAATTGATGACACCATATATTTCGTCATGTCACAGTTAAGATCATTGACACTCAGGTATTTGTCCTGAGACTCTCCCTTCACTGCCGACCATTGTCCGCGGCTGCTTATTGGTTATTCGCAGCGAACCTTTTGAGAAAGGTCTGCCCCTATCCGCGATCCTGGGGACGCGTTTGGTTCCCCGGTCTGAGGGAACTATCGATAAATGGATAACCAAAAACTTTTTTGTTAGTGTGCAAAATAAAATTTGTTAGTGGGAACTAATGAATAGAATTAGTCAGTATGAAGGAAGGAATTAGGTTTTGTTAGGAAAAATTTATAGCTCCGCCATAGACGGTTCCATGCCCGTTTGGGAAAGGAGGAGGGAACCCCTTGTTTCCCCAACCCTTCAAAATCTGGCTGATTGATGTTCACGCCCTGACCGAAGAAAAGGACGAACAAATGAAGGAAATGTTCTACAATCACATGGAATGACTGGTCGACTCATTGCCCACAAACGACACATAAATAATTCTGGGTGATTTCAACGCTAAGGTTGGCAGTGAACTATCTCATCGGGGAACGACTGGAAGATGTAGTCTCCACGATGAAACAAATGACAACGGCCAGCACCTGATTGGCTTTGCATGTATCAAAAATCTAGTCTTACGTTCGACTTGCTTCCCACATCGATGCGTTCATAAAATGGCCTGGGTATCACCGGTATCAACACACAAAACCAGATCGATCATGTTCTGATCCAACAACATTGGGCCTCGAACATACTTGACGTCCGTACATACCGAGGAGCCAGTTGTAACTCAGATCATTAGTTGATCAAATTAACGTATTGACGTCGTATGTCAAAGGCATATTCGATGAAACCCAGCCCACTACAAAAATTTTACATCGAAAGGCTCCAAACGGCATGTGTGGCCAAACATTTCACAGAGACCCTCGACAACCAGCTGGCTCCCATCTTATTAGACGCACTGTTAAAGAGGAGCAACGAGCTATGGATGGAAGTGAAAACGGCTATAAGAACCGTGGCAGAACACACGATCGGATACCAAGCTCGGCGCAAGAGGAATGATTTTTTTTTCTGTGGTATGGATGTAAATTTCATTTATGCACAGAGTGTGGGACTCCCATGCTTGCAAAAAGGCGACTGGACTACGCACTAAACACCTCCTATGTCAACCTGAGAACCCGGCCTGGAACCGTTTGACACATCACCTCGGGCCAGGTCTCGTTTTGTTACGCCGTGAGACGCCTTCAAGCTGGGGGATCCCTTTCCTAGCGGGAGAGGAGAGGGGAAGAGGACGTGCCAGAAAAGTGATCCCCCAGCCCCAGCGCCCCCGGCTGCTGTGAGTCCCTTTTATATTTTAGGACTGCCCGAGCATAATACGCCACCTGATTCCATTTGTCAACCGATTCGTGCATCTCCCTGTAGAGACCTCTTCGCAGCCTGACCCATTTTGTACACAAAAAAAAATGTGTTGCAGGGATTGTCCTCCTCTCCTGGGTAAAACCGACGATCGGGGGACAGTGACTTATCAATCATGTGCAGGTAAGACTGAAAACATCCATGCCCGCTCAGATAGAAGTCAGTCTCACCATGCCTTCGATTTAGCCACGGTCTCACATCCGGGATGAGGCGCGCAGTCCACCTTCCCTTCGTGCAATTAACTCAAGACCGCTGCCAATCGTTGAGCGACCATTGTCTCTCCTCGCGGACGGTGAGGAATGATTGTTTTGATGATGAGTGCCAGAATGCGTTAGATAAAAAGAATCAGGCGTACAAAGAATATGTAGGTAGGAAAACCAGAACGAAGAGAGAACACTATGAAGATAATTAGGATTAAGAAAAGAAAATACTATGACGACCAATTAAGAAGTATAGATGTAAGTTTAGTGAGCAACATATATAGCAGTTAAAAGCCTGGCCATACTTCCTAGAGATGAACTCGAAAATAGCTTCCAATGCATAAATCGTATCCATCCAAAAATCAAATTCACCTTGGAAACGGAACAATATGACGCAATTCCGTTCCTAGATATGATGATTATCAGGAATAATGGTAAAATCGAATTTGACATTTATCGGAAACAAAGCTACACTCGGCGTACAATAACCAGCGACTCGTTTCACTCATACGCGTACAAAATGGCGGCGTACCACTCGATGAGTCACCGGCTGCTGACAACACTGCTAAATGACGAACGCTATGCTCGAGAAAAACAATGGATTATTGACACAGCAAAAATAAATGGGTTCGATAGCACAGCAAAAATAAATGGGTTCGATAGCAACACAATCAAAAACATAATCCGGAAAAAGAAGAATAAGCTACAAATACGCAAACGAACAACATTGGCCAAGCAAAGTGCAGAATGTAGGCAAATCAGTGTAAACAACACGAAACATCTGAAAGAAATCAAAAAAGCATTCAAGAAATACCAGATACAAATAGTGATAGCAAACCGCCACCATACCATTCAAACACATTTAGGAATGGGAAAGGATCCTAGAACCATGGAAGAAGGGAGCGGTATCTACAGAGTTAGCTGCAACGATTGGCCTAAAGTTTACATAGGGCAGACAAAAAGGCTGGTGCCAGTAAGATTTCATGAGCGTCATCGAGAAGCGACCATAGCAGGGAAGCAACCAGGTACTCAAATCAAATCGTCAATCGCAAAACACATAATCGCCCAAAATCATTAAAAAAGATATTAATGGCCTGCAGATAATAAAAAGTGTAGATTACCCCAATAAACTAGACCTCCTCGAGTCAATTTATATATGGCAGGGACCTGCAGGATAAGGATGAATACAGATGAAGATAATTGCGATTCAAAACTGCTAAGGGTAATGAAGATCATGGGTAATTAAGTTTAAGGTTATTAGTGTATAAGCATGTTATCTGAATGTACTAGTTCATTGTATTGAAGAAGATCACAAATAACGGTCGAAAACGTTTCGTTATACAAAAATAAAAATTAATCTAATGTTTAAAGAAACAAAACAAATCTTTACATTTTATATTTAAACACATTAGAAAAAATGGACATAACACCAATTTATAATATAAATCTAAGGTCTACGTCTAGGTCCGAATATAACCGATCGCTTAAATCGAAAAAATCTATAGCTAGTTTATCAGAGGGTATACGATTCTTAAAAACATGTTTACAACTAAATATTACCCCGAAATCTCATCAAGTAACAAAAAAAACACATTTAGATCGAAACAATAGGCAGAAAAGCTTAGTAGAGAAGAATTTAATAAAAAAACTTTTAGAAAAAAAAAGAAAACCGACTTCGGAATGCCCTAAAAAGGATGAAATAAATTTTATGGGAACGGTGCCATATCATTTTTCCCCCCATTTTTTCGTGATGGTGCATATGTTGGAAGTATTTATGTTGAAATGGGGAAATTGATTTGGCACCGCTTCCATAAAATTTATTTCATCCTTTTTAGGGCATTCCGAAGTCGGTTTTCTTTTTTTTTCTAAAAGTTTTTTATTTCACCCTTTTTAGTGGCAAATTTTTTCATTTCAAACCATTCAAAACTCAGTTTCTTGAATACATTGTATCATGTTCCCGTATATTAAAATTATAATTTTTTACTCGAATGCAAAAACCACTACGACTAAAATCTGCAGCGTTCATAGGAATCGAATTTAACTCTGGTACATTTAATCCATGATCTCATTAACGTCTACCTTGATTTTAGATTTCATAATAATCCAATTTGAATTGTAGCTTTGAGAAATTTTCGAATTTCGAACTTAACCTAGCAGCCATTTTTATATTCTGACCCGACCCTGAAGTG
>OZ017742.1:197632012-197659512 GCA_963969285.1 Odontomyia ornata | reverse complement strand
TCGGAATTTTTTTAGTTTTAAGGATAAAAGTCCTTTACCGTCACTTGAATTTCTTATCCTTTAAACGGGACCTAACTGGATGAAAGACGTATCATTTGTCAAAAACAGGACTCTTTTATCTATCTCCGTTTAGAAGTTATGCGTGAACATACAAAAAAAAAGCAAAAAAAAAAATATACGCAATGAATTGATAACCTTCTTTCTTTTGGAAGTCGGTTAAAAAAACAGCTTAAAGCAACTTTATAAAAAACTAAATATGCTCACATTAGAAGCATACAGTCATCATTTGAAATTGGCAAAAGTAATGGCACGACAGAATGAGGATATTATCTTGGCAATCAGCAAAATCAATTCTGGCTTTCAATGTGAGAAATTTAGGAAACGAAAAATTCTTAATAATAAACTACAAAATCGATCAAATATTTATCGTACTCCAGGTCAGAAAAAACAAACACCCCAGGTTATACCCAACCATGTGATAAATAGGTCTGACACGAATTTCACCAGCGAAACACTTAATCTACTCAATAAAGCACTGAACTACGCGATGGCTCCTCAAAAATCTGTGGTAAATACCATTGTAGATATTGAGTCCGGTGTTGCACAATACCAGTACACCCCATGTCTACTGGCATGCGCTCGGAGCTCGATATGATGTGTATCCTATATACACATCAAGGCTCCCGGGGAGAGAGAGATATTCCAGTATGATACTTAGCTGCTACTTTATACTCGCCAACTAGATCAGTAAAAGAGTGTTTTTGTTTAATGATTTAAGTTTTATTTTATTCTTTGTTTGGTAATATAATTACACGTTCAGTTGACTATATTAATATTGGAAACATATTTCGCTATTGAATTCTTTTAATAATTAATTTGTTACAGAGACGTATAAAGTTCGGGCATTTATGGAGCGATTAACGAATGAAATTTTCTGAAGTGATTAATTTATTAAAAACTAGTTAATGAGGTTTTATATTTACATATTTATGAATTTAGAGTGTTAATGGAGCAGTTAATTCCCACAATTTACGTCCACTTCAATTAAATTTTTTAGTTGTGGTGAGGAAAAATAGAATTTGAATAAACCAATCAATTTATTTAAGCTTCAACTGTTGCTCGGGCTGACGCCTTGAGCACGCAGTTATATTAACAAATCAATTGATTATAATCCAACTGCTAGCCCCGGGCACAAAGCCTTGGGACGCTAATACTCGGCCTGATACCTTGAGTACGCAGTCAGATTGATAAATCAATCAATTACTAGTTCAACTGCAGACCCCGGGCATATCTGCCTTGGGGCACTCATACTCGGGCTGATGCCTTGAGTACGCAGTTGAACGTATCCTAAATTCACTTATCCCGGGCTAAGTGCCTTGGGATAGAATAAGCTCGGGCGCACGCCTTGAGCCAGTGAATGGAGAAATACTTCTCCATTTTCTTGTGTCTTTAATTTTCTTTTATACTATATTTATGCTGACTTTATTGCTTACCAACTAAAATAATGAAGAAAATTTACCATTTAAAAAAGATCAAAGTTCAACAACAAAACAGTTTAACGTATTTAGTGCCATCTCTCTGTGACTGGTGCAACCACAAAGCTAAAGCTTTCGCTGGATTTGCAATGCATGTAACCAATTCGTTCCGCTGGGCGGTACGTTCGATTGCGAAGTCTTGTGTGTATATGCTTGATACTTAATACGAGTATGGATACACACCCACTTCTGCTAATCCATGATACGACACCGCGCCCACAGATGCTTTGATGACAATTCGCAGCTTTTCGTATATGTATGTTGTCATTTACAGTACACAGAGAGGAACGACCGAACACGAACTGAGCAATATTTGGACTGCGGTTCCCGTAACATTGCCTCCCCGCTGAAAAGAAAAGTTCACGACTGGCTTGAAGAGCCTTGTCGTGAAAGATATTAATTTTTGCTTCATTGTTTTAATTGGTAAACTTGGAACTTGGAATTTTAATCGAATTTACTTTTTTCTTTGCTTATCGTTTCATAATAAGTTATGACATGCTCCTTTGAATATTAATTTTTTGTCGTAATATTTGTTTTTTCTTATTGAATCATAATGACTTGCAGTTCTTTCATAATTTTTGTTTTGAGTTACTTTGCTTTGAATATTTTTACTAATCGGCATTTTAATTTGATTTTGTTTTGCTCCATTTACATACTTGAAGATGAATTATAATTAGTTACACATTTATACACTGTTTTGGTTATATATTATTTTTTTTGCTTTACTTTAATACTTCTGCCTTGCTGTAATTTATTAACATATAATTTGAAATGATTTTAAGTCTATGCCCGTGTAGGACACGGGTGCCGATGGTCTGGCATAAGTGTCAGCGAGCTATAAACAACACCGAGCTCAGCTAACTAGCTTCGCTTAATGACCGCGTACGCGTGCTTGACGACTAGCGTTTGCGGGATCATATGAGGCGGGTTCTCGTCGAGCCACGAAGCTACACTACAAAATACTTATCACGCGTACTCTACTCTACAAGACGCACGGATCAATTTTTATTGTCTTTAGAAAAGTTCTATTAGGTGTCAATTAAGCTACTCTACAGTAATTCAATATTTTTTTGCCTCGTTAAAGTTAGCGGACACGGAGGCTTGAGACAAACGCAAACATTAAACAAAAAGCAACCGTTACTTTCACAGAAGAAGGTCGTTGCATTACAAGGGGAATGTCAAACCTAAAGATGTCAAAGTGGCTGAAGTGAACCACTCATCTCTGCCTAAAGGATGGAAACTTGACGGATGCAGTTAACTTTACACTAGTAAAACAACAAACTAAGCAGTTTCGACGGGGTGACCACCTTATCTCTTCAGGAGCAGCCACTCCTGATCACCACGGGGCTGCTCGACTGCTTATGTTTATTACAAATTTCTCTTCATTTTCTCTTTATAGCCTTGTTTTGCTTTACTTACATATTAGAATATTAACGCAAATGAAGATATAACTATTTCTCAAATATATACGAGTACAGTTTGGGTTATTTACAATATGCTTTGCATTTTCTTTACTTGAATCAGCTTACTGCATTATACTTTCGCATTGCTATGATTTATATTACATACAATCAGTTCTTTTTTTTTCTTCTTTATTTTCTAGTTTTCTCTACTTACATTTTAGAATGTTAATGAAAATATAATCAATTTTCTGATGAACTAATTTCACATTTATGTACAGTTTCGCTTATTTGCCTTTTTGCAACATATTTTCATATCACATGAAAGGTTTTCTGTTGAAACTTTTGTATGTTTTGTTTTTTTTTTATTGCTTATTTTTCTATTTATCACTCCTTTATTTTGTTCTATTCCTTTTATTGTTACATTCATTCGGTTTTGTTTTTCAAGATTTAAACTGTATTATGTATAGAGTTCGTTTGATATTGCGTTACACCAATTTTTGGTTGTTTTTCGTTTTCAGACTTTAGTTTTATCGATGGTTGGTAGCAAAAATAATGTTTCCAAAACATAAATAAAAAAGAGTTTTTGTTTTTTTTTTATTT
This sequence comes from Odontomyia ornata, assembly GCA_963969285.1. Taxonomy (NCBI): domain Eukaryota; kingdom Metazoa; phylum Arthropoda; class Insecta; order Diptera; family Stratiomyidae; genus Odontomyia; species Odontomyia ornata. The sequence goes on along the minus strand of OZ017742.1, from coordinate 197,655,974 downwards.
TAGTCTACTAAATTTTTTCTTTCGCATTTGTTAAGGCTTTTTATGATTTTCAATTTGAAAGAAAAAATACTTCATTTGCTTCATTTTTCTTGCTTATTAAATTTTCATAGACTATAACGAAAAGCTTGCTAAATAAGCTTTTGGTTATGTACTTTGCAAATAATATATTATGTTAATAGGTTAGTAGGGAAATTTGTTAGTATATGAAGCTCTAGATGCTCGTTTGTTTTGGGAACAACCCAGTTAAATTGTCCATGGGGAACGTAAGATCGATACGATCGTTTTGTTCGGGAATCATTAGCTTTGCAAGGGAATAGCTTGCGAGTTGTTGTTGTTGCTTCATTGCTAAAGCTTTAATTGGTTTTATGTAGTGTGGGACCTAAGTTTTTCTCTTGATGTGGATCGTTAATGTTGTTAGTGGGAAACAAAGATTGATAATTTACATGAAGGTGCTTAACAAGGTTTGAAGATAAGATGATAAGGAGAATAGCTTTGTCTCTGCAATTACGTGAGCAAATAGTATGTTTTTTTTTCCTTTTCAAAGCTTTCACATTCGCCAGTTGCTCGGAATTCTATGCTATGTACATTGTACATGCTAATTTGTGGTTGGCTAGTAATCGTAATGAAGATGATTTGTTTCTATTAGGTTAGCTTTATGTAGTTTGTAGTGGGTAGGGCTTGCTGTGGGACTATGTAGCTTTCAAACGTTATTTGATTGGTTCAAATTGTCTATTGCAACTCCTGTATTTATATTAGTACAAAGGGAAATGAATTATTACGCTCATTCTTTTAATTAAGTGTAAACAGCTGCAGATTATTGATAAATCGAAAACTACGTATTATTTTGTAGTTTTTTCTCTTAATTAAATATAGAAACGTTGGATATGTTATAATAAATGTTATTGAGGAAATAAAATTAGAAGGAAAGATCTTAAGCTTGAAAGTTATGATATAAACTTTGAATGTTTTCAGCAAACTGTTAAGTTAAAAATATCTTGCGAGAAGGAGTATTCTAAAACGTATTCGAAACAAAACTTTCACTATATTTTGGGCATGGGAGCATATAGTTTCGGCCTTCATTTAAGACCCTATATGTTCCGTCAAATCTCCCTAGTGAGTGTCTGTTTGATTTAGCGTAACGCTGTCCCAGACTTTGCTGGAAGACAGAACAGTGCCGTGCGAGGTCACTTCATTAGCCGTACGTTAAAATTGTTGATCCCGATCTCGAGGATGCGTGTAAAGTGGAAGCGTTGGAAATGGGTAGGCTGTTAAGCAGAAATATTACGTTAAAAATATCTTGCGAGAAAGAGTCGCAACAAAACTATCACTATATGTTGGGCAAAGGAGCATATAGTTTCGGCCTTCATTTAAGACCCTATATGTTCCGTCGAATTTCTCCCTAGTGAGTATATGTTCGGTTTGTCGTAACGCTGTCCCCGACTTTGCTGAAGGACAGTACAGTGCCGTGCGAGGTCACTTCATTAGTCGCTTGTTAAAATTGTTGATATCTATCTCGAGGATACGTGTAATATGTAAAGGTGGGAAACGGGTGGGTTTTAAATTTTTTGCGTTAACCACAGGGGTTTAAATGGTGAGTTATTTAGTAGTTAGCAGTTAGAATGTATTTATTGAGCAGGAAAACGTAGTGACTAGTGGAAGCGTGTCTGCAAACCATTTCAGTTCAACAGCACAGAGGCTCCGATTGGTTTGTATATTGTCTTAATATTAAATAATGTAACGTGTCTGCCGACAGGTGAAGTCGGGCAGCTCAGAGGCTATTGTTTATTTCTATAGTGGCTTACAACTAAAAAACGCGTGTCCGCTGACAACTAGGGCCTGCGGCTCAGAAGCTATTGTCGGTTTCCTTACCGACTTGTAGTTAAGATTAGCGTGTCCACCGACAGCTTCGGCCGATGGCTCAGAGGCTATCTTTTTTTTACTTAGACTAAAGGCTGAGTGGCTGCCGACAATTTTGTTTTGAAGGGACTACATTTGTGGCTGTCGACAGTGGGTTTTTGGGGAACCAATCAACTTATAGGGTTTTCCTATTTATTTATAAAAGCTTGCCGGGATTTATTGGCTTGACTACCACTAGTTTCCTTTTTATTACTGCTAATACTATGAAATTGCAAATTGGGTGCTGAATTCATATTTTGTCATTCGTGGGGAGGAAAAAATGGGAATTGAAAGAGATAATAAGTTTAAGGGTAAATTTGTTTGTATTGAGTTGGCCTATATTGAATTGGGTTATAATAATTAAGTCGTTTATTTCACAGTTTCTACACTTGGATCAGTTCAGTAAAACTTGAAATTAGTTTTGTTTCTTGTTGAGCATTTGCATTGAAAAATTGTCTCTTGTATCTAAATTTTATATTCATTTAGACGAGATTAGGTTTTGGAATATGATCGAATTTCTCTGCATAAAATATTGGATATGAATATTATATGCTTGTTATTTAGATGATCAATGAGATTGATTTTTTTTTTTAGGTAAATTTCTCGAGAGAAATTTACCTATTGCGGAGAGCATCATATATATATATATATATATATATATATATATATATATATATATATATATATATATATATACAGTATATATCGTTTATAACGACATCGGATATAACGACATATCGGCTTTTACGACGAATTTCAAAAGTCCCGGCCGGGAAAAGCACCACTTTTGTATGTAAGAACTGTCGTTTATAACGACATCGGATATAACGACGAAACTAATATAGCGACGGGAAATTGAAAGATGAACTGGTTAAATTTGAGCCTTATAACGACGGACTCACGAATACAGTAAGATTACTCAAAGGAATTATCGAATAAGGGGAATCACTGGGGTATGAAAACAAACGCGACAGAACATAAACAGTCAGTTCAGTGTTTTGTTTAGTGGAAGTTGATTTCTTAGTTTCCTATAAAAGGTCCAATATTTAAACAGCTTAACGAAGGTCGACATGGCAAAAAGAAAGGCGTTCACAATCGCTGAAAAAGCAGCAATTATTTGGCGTCTGGAAGCTGGAGAGTCAAATTTCTGCATTGCCAAAGAATTTGATGTAAGTTCTAAATAAATATGCAGTTAGTAAAAACACTGTATATGCATGTTATTTCATCTTAGGTGGCACATTCAACAATTTCCACGATGTGGAAAAATCGCGATAAAATACAGAGTGTATATGAAAATAGCTCTAAATCATTAAAATTAAAAAAGGTTAGGTCTTGTAAACAATCTAGAGTAAACGACGCTTTATTTGAATGGTTCAAAATTCAAAGAAGTCGCAATATTCCCATCAGCGGTCCTATTTTGCAAGCAAAAGCGGACGATTTTGCAAGAAAACTTGGATTAAAAGATTTTAAATGCACAGTGGGATGGATCCAAAGGTTTAGAAAAAGGCACAACATTATTTTTGGCAAAATAAGTGGAGAAGCGGCAGATGTACCGGAAGGGATGTGTAACGATTGGTTAACAACAGTATGGCCAAATTTAAGAAAAGGATATAAAGACGAAGAAATATTCAACACAGATGAAACCGGTTTGTTTTTTAGAATGATGCCTGATAAAACAATGAAGTTTAAAGGAGAAAAGTGTGTCGGAGGTAAACTTTCTAAAGAAAGAGTGACTGTTCTTGTAACAGCAAATATGACTGGCTCGGAAAAATTAAAACTAGTGGTTATTGGCAAAGCTAAACGGCCTCGATGTTTTAAAAATGTTAAATCACTACCTGTCGAATATGAAAATAACCCAAGAGCCTGGATGACATCAGCCTTATTTGAAAAAATTATTTTGCGATGGGACAGTAAGCTGATTCGACAAAAAAAGAAAATTTTATTGCTCTTAGACAACTGTCCCGCTCACCCGAATATTCAAAACTTAAAAGCAATAAAATTAGTCTTTCTTCCTCCAAATACTACGGTAGTTCTCCAACCATTGGATCAAGGCGTAATCAAGTCACTGAAAACACATTTTAGAAAAGTTCAAATTATGAAACTTTTAAAAGACATCGACGAAAATGGTGTGCCTAAAAAAATGCATATCCTTGAAGCCATTTTTCTGATTTCAAAAGCTTGGGATCGTGTTTCTCAACGCACAATAACCAATTGTTTTGCACATGCAGGATTTTATTTAAACGCAACAGAAAACTCTTTTGATCAAGATGATTCCACACCCTTAGCGGAATGGCGACGGCTACAAAACGATCAAAATGAAGTTGAGGATAATCTATCTTTGGCTCAATGGGTCTGCGCTTTGGCTGTAGATGACTTGGCATCACAAGAATGTTGGGAACATTTTCCAAGCATTGATGAAGAACTTGAAACGGCGGAGGACATGACGGTAGAGGAAATTTTAGCTATCTCAAATCAAGATTTGGAGTCGGGTATAAATAACGACGAAGAGGAAATGAATCCAACTATCGATTTCCAACCACCTACCTCTAAAGATGCTTTTTCAGCGATTCAAACGGTACAACATTTTTTTACATTTAATGAGGATTTAAAAGAGGCTAAAACAGATTTCGCTTTACTACATTTGGAGAAAGTAATTGAACAACACTTTTTAGAAAACCGAAAATCACAAAAACAAACAATGATCACCGATTTTTTTTCTTAAAATTAAATCTGGCTAAGTTAAGTTGTTGTGTCCATTCTTTAGTATGTATCATTTCTGTTGTATTCAATTAACTTTCTCATTTCTATCATAAATAAAGAGTATATTTGAGTATTATTATTATGTTTGGATATAGCGACCTACGGTTATAACGACGGAATTTCACTGGTCCCTTCAACGTCGTTATAAGAAATATATACTGTATATATATATATATATATATATATATATATATATATATATATATATATATAAATATATATGGGATATAATGAAATTTGTGACCACCCTAGAGGTTGCAATTTTGCTTCGATTTTCACCAAATTTTCAGGATAGGTGTATTGAGTTAATATCTCGGTTAAGTTCGTGAACCAGCTATATCGGCTGGGCAAAAACAAAATGGCGGCCATTTTAGACGAAAAATCGTGATTTCTGTTCTGACCAAAGTATAGCTCCGATTTAGATGAAATTTGGTACAAAGATTCACTGATGTATGTGATGAATCTCACAATAAAAAATCCAAAGTCGGTACAGCAGAAACAAAATGGCGGCCGCTCAAAGGTCGGATAACGTGCAAAATTTTGTTGTTGTAATAGTGGTCAAAGCTTTCAACAGATTTTCATGAAGTTCGGCATTTAGATAGAAATTATGAGTATCTAAAGTATTGCGTGAAAAATTTGGAGGTCAGGTCAAAAAAAACAAAATGGCGGCCAGTTAAAACTCAAAACTTCAAAGGCTTCTAAAAGTCGCAATTTTTATCTGATATACATGAAACTTGGTTTCAAGATAGGCATTACTTAGATCTGCAGACTTAGATATTTTGGTGATCATGCCTGTGCAAATTTCAAGATGGCGGTGTTTTAAATATGCGTTTTTTTCAGATCTTTGTGGCCCTCTAGCGGTCACATTTTCCAGCGGATTTTGATGAAACTTGAGATTATGGATTTCTGTACTATGTTCTTGTATTATGCAGAAAAAATTGAATGAAAAATAAAAAAGTCTAAAATTTAAAACCCAATATTTTTAAGCTGCCATTTTCACTAAAAATTGAATTATTTTGCCCTGTCTTGAGTGAAACTCCGATTTGAACGAGATTTGGCACATTGATTGATGAAGTCCTAGCCCACAAAGATTTAAAATTGTCCAAAATCAAATGCATGCATTCAAAATGGCGGCCCCCAAAGGTCAGGAACAAGCGCAATTCGCTATTTTAGTAGCAACTGAAATAATGAATTTTTTTCATGGAAACGTTTTAAATGACTTATCTTGAACGTATTTATAAATCAGAATATTTTTTAAATATTGTAAAATATTTTTAACAATACTCTAAAAAATTATAAAATCGCGACTTGTCTGTCTGTCTATCCGCCCGTTTGTTCGTGTGTCACAAGTTTTCTCGCAAACCACATGAGCTAGAATGAGGAAATTTTCTACATAGGTCAAAAGTGGTGCCTCTTGAAATTTGCAGTGTAAGAACATATTTTAAAGTGTTTTAGGGGGTATCCCCATACAGGAGGGTGACATAAACATTTTTTTTATTTCTGTAGCCCTCTAGCAGACAAGTTTCTCGACAGATTCCGATAAACTTGAAATTATAAGTTATTAAGGCAAGTTAATTCAATTTGATTATGCAAATCGGATGACAAATAAAAAATTCGGAAACTTACAGCTTAATAATTTTAACAGTCGTTTTCAATAAAAATTCAAAATAACGGCCCCTGATGGTTCAGAAAAGAATCGAAAATGTATATATTAATGGCAATGCAACTGCTGATTAAACTTTTATGGAAATCTTTTAAAATTAACTATTTGAGCTATTTGAGCCAAAAAGTTATCACCTTTGTTTGACAACCACTGTCAAATGTATAAACAGCAAATGTGAGAAGGGCGAAACGAGTATAAATATGTTTAGAACAATTTATTACCCGCCGATTTTCAATATGTGATCCATACGCGTGCAACTCAATTTAATTAGCAAAATATTTGCGCCTCTATGAAGGGTCTCCAAATGCAAACGGTGGCAGATCCTTTCTGTTAATAAATACCCATGCAGTGCTACAAAAATTGCGATAAGAAGTCCAGTAGTAGATAAGCCAATTTCTTTTTCGAAACCTTACGCTACATACGAGAAATTTACCTTTCCCGCTGGTGCTGCCAACGGGGATTTTTTTAATTTGAGAAAACTGATCTAGTTTCATTGACAATGTAAGTAGCAATGATCTCATACAGGAATTGAGTGGTTTCGGATATCGGCTGGGATGAAAGACTTACATCCGATTTAATTTTACTACACAACGCGCTACATTGTGGTGTTTGCAAAACCGATATCCTACCGGCTGCGCCAATTTGTTGCACAATACCAGTACACCCCATGTCTACTGGCATGCACTGGGAGCTTGATATGATATACATATCAATCCTCCCCGGCTGCAGAGAGGAATCTCACTGTTTTACCACTTACATCCTACTGGTTAATGCAATATTTAAAAAATGAATTTTTCTAAGCTGATTAATTTATTGGCAATTCAATACCCTGCTGGGGAAGAGCTTTTTAGCTCAAAATTTTGCGCCTGAGATTAGCAGATGAACATTGGTGAAATTCAAGCGCGGCAAATACCTGCGAGTTGAATAGCATGGGTGAAGATATATGATAGGATAGCTCCATTGTGTTTCTATACATAGTGGTGTCATCGTAGCGAACATTTTAACTCCACATTGGGGGAACCCATGTTTCTGGTGGCGCACGTATCGCTGGTAAATGTCTAAGGTAGAATATCTTTAGTGAAAATCCAATCCAAGTACAAAAACTTTTAAAGCTGCTTTGAAAGTGGTTATGAGTTTTGAGATATATGATGTACATATATCAACATATTGGCAAATCCCAGCGAATGAATTATGTAGGATGGATGTATGTTCGCTATGCGTTTTGTGTGAAGATTCACCACCGCCATGTAGGGCTAAAGCTAGTCGTAAGATTATTTCATTCTTCGCGATTATAGAAGATTGTAAATAAATGTACATGTTTTCGATTTTGTGTGTCCATTCATAAATTTGGGGTGTTCATTTCATGAATGGAAGTGCACAATTTTATTGTGTGAAATATAAGAATTAATACTTTTAAAGAATTTAAAAGATTATAAATCCATTATAAACGAATCGATTTTTTTTATCGCTAAGTGTTCTTTTTATGTGTTTTTCTAAACAATAATAAATATGAAACTAGATTGTTGAGTGTAATCATATTTGTAAACGTTGAATATCTAACTAAGTAAGTATACATCTTGGAGTTAGAAATAGTGATGTTAATAAAATTACAACCATAGGTTTTATTCTTGTCGATTTTAAAGTTATCATTGAATAAATTGCAATGAAAAGACTTTTTGACTCTGACAAACAGTTGGAAATAAAAAATAAACACTCATGTACGATCAGTGAGAAATTTGTTTAAATATTTTTCCTAAATTATTGTAACATCAATGTATGTCTTTGTTTTATATGGTATGTCAAGGGATATCAGCTGAATGCTGATTCATGGTTGCAAGGACTGAAATATAATTGCTTTTATTTTAATGTATAATAATGGTACGTCGATTTCTGCACGAAAAATGGATCACTTGGTATCAAAAAATTTTGTTGTAGCATTATCCAATTAAACTTTTTAAAGTGTTTTGTCTTATTTAACTTTCAAAATGAAAATCATGTTTTCTTTTCGTGACTTAATTTGATTAATTTTTAGCATCTACGGGTTTCGCTGGTACTACCTGTCTCGTGAATATAATAAACTAATTTACTTAAGAACCAATCATAGTCGTCAAATACGTACACACTGAAAGTTAATTAGAAATGAATTTTTAGTTTCATAAAAGTTATAAAATTAATTCTGAGAAGAGTGATTTTCGTTTAGTCTTCTTTTTTTTAGCCCAACAGCCCCTCTCGGGCCTTCGCTTCCTGCAAATAGCGCCTCCAACTATCTCAGTCCGTTGACGGCGTCTTCCAATTCCGAAATTTGAGCAGCGATGAACTGTCTTGTTTCCTCCGTTTCCCCACTGGCCTCCGGCCTTCAGTTCTCCCAACGAATACCTTTTAGGGTATCCGTTGTTCGTCCATACGATTCATGTGGACAGCCCATTGCAGCTTCCGCAGTCTTACAATCCTTGAGACCTCCGGTTTGTCAAAAATTTCATACAGCTCATGGTTGTATCGAATTCACCATTGGTCCCCGTCAAGCTTCATTCCAATTATTCGCCTCAAGACCCGTCGCTCAAAGGCGTTCAATATATTTGCGGATGCTTGGGTTAGGGTCCATGTTTCACACCCATAGCATAACACAGGTGTCATCACAGATTTGTATGCTTGGAGCTTTGTTCTCCTGTGTATGCAGCTGGTCTTCAAGATCGTCAATACTGAATAAAATATTTGATTTGCGAGCTATATTCTTCGACGTATTTCGTCTCTTTAATTACCCGTTAAGTCTTACTTGTGTTTATTTTCAAGCAATGGTAAATATAATTATTCGTCGAGCATAACTCCATTTTGCAATCAGTAAATTGCAAAAAATTAATGATAAAGTCAAATCGATAATAATTGTTACTATGCATTAATTTCAAGCTTGTAATTTCGATGTCAGGAAGGTTTCGAAAATTGTTCTTTCGATGATCTTGTTTTGTAGGGGGCTTATAAAAATTATTTTTTCAACAAAATTGAGAATATCAGTTTGCTCATCCGTGTGCCCGTTTTTGCATTACAGCAAGTTTCTCGAGCAACTACAAACGATATAATCGACCTTTCAGACTCGTTCATAAGCAATAAGCTAATGAACGTTTTTAATAAAAAAAACAACCTCAGAGGCATTTCGGGAGGCCTGAGTATATAAAATACTTTAAAGGGCTCTACGTAAAAAAAAACACGTTTTCCCATACCACTAGGAATAAAGTGCAAGACGTTTTTTTAAAGTGGTATCCCCTGTAAGTTTGTAAGTTTGAGTGCGAAATGCCTATACGCTTTAATTAGACATTGGTTCTCTTGTCCTGAGATATTCCGAAATAACTCAAGGAAAAACCAAACGTATGGCCGTGAAGGTGATTCTATATATGAATTTCTATATAAAAAATCTACATAAATATTTCAAAATAAAATACAATTAAAATTTGATACTTAAGCCTTTCCTTTAATGAATTCACAGTTAAACACTTTCTCACTTCAAATTTAAAGATGTAATGCCCCATTTCAGTACATTGCATTTATTCAAAACTTTCTCACGGTGAAGCCTATGAAACATTAGACACCATGAATTTTCCCCACATTTAGACGCTTTTCATTTAGGCATCTTGATTGTGGAAAGCGATTTCGAAGGTAGCCAAAATCGTTAGGGTGTGGGTTCGATACCCGGTCTGTGTACCAATTTTAGTTTTGTTTTTCCCTTTTATTAGTTGATTGTTTACTTATTTAGAATACATTTTTATGCTTTTGTGTCACAATGGTAGAATTTTCTAAAATGCATCGCAGGATGACATCCATTATAATCAACAATTTTTGTGCTTGTAACTAGGTTCTCAAAGAAGATTTGATTGTGGAATATATTCCAAAATATCTCGTGAAAACTTAGAATAATGGTTATTTGTAGAATTTAGAATTGGATAGCTCTACTCACTAGATAATGTGTACCCATGATGTCTCGGTCATTTTATTGAATATCGATTATCGGTTGTTTTTAAAAGAATTCTGCGCAGGTCATCAATGGCAAAAACATATCACACTGTACTTCGAATGTGAAAAAGTTTTTAAAAAATCTGTGGTTTCAAAAAATGCAGTAAAACGTCCAAAAGTTTCACGGGGTCTCGCCACATCCATTTGCACATATCCCGACGATATAAATTCGCAATTCTGGCCTTTATATGGAATAAGTCATATGGAGTACTACTCTCAATTATTATCATTTTTACTCTTAAGCGTGTTTCCGAGCCAGTTTTGAATTCTTCTTAGAGTTTTCATTTTACAGTCTTTAGCGCTTCTATTGCTTTGTATTTTTTGCGCATTTATTATGTGCACAAAGGCTTATCTAATAACTGAAGAATGTTTCGAATTTCAGAAATTGCTCTAAAACCTGTTTGTAAGATAATTAGGCCATCTTAACTGCTTCTGAACATCTGATTCACATCAAATCCATTTTAAAACAATGCTAATTTGAATTCCTTTATTCTATTTCATTCTTTATTTTAGTGACTTGTCGAAATTATTATCAAATATCATTATTATTTTATACAAAAAAGATGATATTATCATTCTTTTCAACTTTGTTACTAGTAGTTGGCTACTAACTATATTTTCTTTCAATTAGATTCTATTTGATGAGCTATTCCCCTTTAGAAGTGCATCGTACATTTTCTTTGATTCCAACAAAGATAAAAGCAGGATGACTTCGCTAGGTATATCCTGTTCGTGCTTCCTAATCCACTCATTTATTCCAAACATGACAATCATCATTACTCAAAATAAAGAAACTGACACAAAGTCAGGTATATCTTTTTTATTAAATGTGTGTTTACATTTCGAAATTAATTCGCAAAAGCTTACTATCTATGTAAGGTATGGAATTCTTCAAATCAAAATCATAAGAGGAATTATTAAGCATTCGTAATCATAACCTGAAAATCACATATCTAAATTGAATTACACTCAATGCAAAATTCATTTACTCGCGTATCGTAAAGCTTCTATTAACAGCTGCAAAATTTATATTACAAGTTATATCTTCCTACGAATACTCACAAAATATCTTTAAATTTACTTCTCACTTGCCATGTCGCCTCTAACAATGATAATTTTCTCAGCTTCTCATAAGATAATGATAACCAGGCAACTTTGCATCGACGCTACCTTCGAGTTCAATCCCGATATTGTGAACTTTTCGCATTTGAAAGTCACTTAATCACACCTTTTCTCCAATAACTCAACAAAAATACAAGTATCGCATATTTCCTAGATGTTTCAAATAAGAAATTGCTATAATGAAGCGATACAAGCAAACTCTTTTCACTAATTGATACATGAGATTGCGGGTCTCCCTCTTAGTATTAAAATATGTGCTTTGCATTACTGGAAAATAACTATAGAATACAATTTAAAAATTGTACATGAAAAATTATATAATTTATTTCTTTAACATCATGCATTTGTTGGCATGTTTAAAAAGATATTACAATTGACTTTCAAATATTTTGATTTAAACTATAACATGAATTAATTACTTCATTCATAATGGGTTAGTTATTTCCAACTGACAAGCAAATTGTCCTTATTTGGAAATCATAAGTGATTTACTTCTTTTAAAGCAACTCCATTCATTCATTCAACATTCCTATCGCAAATATTATATTCCTCAAAAGAGCCCACGAACATCATTTGCAACGTTGCAATTAACTACGATAAAATTCATTTCCTTCCATAGCAGATTTGATCATTAGCCAACGATGCATTGAAGCTCGCCAAAGCGACATGCATCCATCTTAGACACATCGGCGGAAAGAAACTTTTGCTCGAAATGCTAAAATCGACATCGCAGCGCCATCTATCCTGCCAATTGGCGTTCACCGTGACACCACTATGTATAGAAACACAATGATAGCTCCTATCGTATGTAGCGAAGATGATAACCCATCAGCTGTACTTGTGATATTGACATTGACAGCATTAAGTGTCAAAATGTCAAAATGTATTTTAAATTCTTGAAAATAGTTTAATTTGTTTAGTTTATAAATATAAATCAAAAGCGTTTTTTTAATCGTAGGTGCAGCGTTTTATCAGGGAGGCGGACCGCAATTTTGATAGCCAGGTGAGTGTAAGCAATCAAATTTGCTCTGGACATTTGTGCGAAATGTCCTTGGTTTTCGAGGAAACAAAACTTAAAAATTCTAATTTTTCCTCAAGGAAACTTCGGTTGTCGATTGTTTTATCGAATAATTACCGCTGGACCAATTGGGCTGAAATTTTATATGCCGTAGCACTCACTTGCCGTAGCACTTTTTAATTACATAACCGATGTGGTGAGGAAAAATTAGGTTTAAGTATTTTTTCAATTGCATTTAATGTATTTTAGTTTTGACATAACAGCTGAAAAGCGCCACGTTCTTTCGTCAGTTTACAGCTACCAAATTTATTTCCTTGAGAAGGGTGTCCTTCTAAAGGAAGGAAGGGTGTCCTACAAAAAACAAAACAGGTGCCCTTCTACAAAATACGATTAGAAGGGTGCTCTCTAAACAAGAAGTTTACATCGAATGTCTCCTCACCTTAACATATTCATACTAACAGAAGCCCGATGGCGCTGAAGTAGTTTGTGGCAAATACGAGTATATCAAGATGAGGAGACATTCAATGTTAACTATTCTTCTTTAGGAGGGCATCTGTCTATTTTTTAGAAGGACACCCTTCTTTCCTCTAGGAGACTTTTCCAAAAGAAATAAATTTGGTAGCTGCAAACCGACGAATGAATGTGGTGCTTCTTATCTGTCATGTCAAAACTAAAATACGTTAAATTTAATTGAAAAACATACTTAAAAGCAATTTTTCCTCACCTCTTCGACTTTTCAATCAAAAAGTGCTCCGGAATATAAAATTTCAACCCAATCTGTCCAGCGGTAAAAATTTGATAAAACAGTGCTTCAACAGAAAATTCCATACACAAGTAGTTTTTTTTTTTTTTTTGTTTTTTAAATACCTCCATTTCCTACGACTGTCTCCATCACACTTTTTTCGCCGCACAACGCTCATGCGATCTGCACTTCACATTTCGTCGCTTCTTCTAGTTAACACCCAGACAATGTTTAGAACATCGGTATAAGGGTGCACACAAAAATATGTGAAGTGATTCTATTATTCTTTCCTTGTCCAATTCGTGATCAGCTCTCAGAGATAAATAAGTTGAGTAAGCAGGAGAGTGCGCCTACTAGAAGGTCTTTGTAGACATCCTAGGGTTAGAAGCAAGTTTTCTAATGGCGTGAATCGATAACTTGAATTATTCATCCAATACTTGGATATGAAATCGTTCAAATTTATACAAAAGATGCACAGTTTCTTTCATAAGCTTTCTGAATGCTCGGCTGATTGAACATGTTCAAGTTAAACACTATTCTCCATAAATTTTCATGAAAATTGAAAGAAAATAAAAGTGCCTAAGTCAATTTTAAATATATATAGGGTTTTCCAATAAGAGGTGTTATTTTGAATAGATCTTGTGATTTAACACCTTGCGACTTCTTCCTTTGGAGCCACGTGATAGAGGAAGCCTACGCCGATAGCCCAGCGTCGATTCAAGATCTCAAAGATGAGGCTATCGAGGACATAGGGCAGCCGCTTTGCGATTTGGTTATGGAAAATTTCATGAAGAGGATATGGTCCTGTAAGCGTGTCGTAGTGGTTATTTGCCTGATGTTTATTTTTTCTATTAACGGCATATCTTCTTTACAATAAAATAAAGATCCGATCATTTATATTAAAAAATGGCATTTTTCTTTTAATATTAAAATAACACCTCTTATTGGAAAACCCTATATCAACCATAAACACGTGTTATTGTCGTTGTAATTCCATAGAATTGAAATGGCTATAACTCACTTGATTATGAGATTCGATCTCAATTAAATGTCAGTCTATATAATTGCAAAATTTCAAGAAGTTTAAAGGTACCGTTTTGGTTTTATGGGCAAAAATGTAAAATCTACAAATCATACTATTATTAACAAAGTTGAACGAATTTGGATTTCTAAGGTATTTGTTGCCCTTGTACTCAGAAAGACCTACGTTTGTGATAATTTTCAGATTTTTCGGCTGAAAGGTGTCCAATCGCGAGGGGGGGGGACACAAATTTTGCCTACATTTTGCCTTCCCATGGACCCCCTGATTCATAAAATGATTTTTTTATTTCAGATTATAAGAGTTCTAATCAAGACCTTTCATTTGATACCCCACTCGAATACCTCTGATTAAAAAAAATTTTTAAGGGCCAATTCGTCATTAGGGGGGACCCCCCTTAAAAATTTTTTAAATTTTTGTTAAGTCCTTAACTTTTGAGAGATCATCACTTCTGACCTTTTCACAAAGTTTGAGCATTCTAGCTTCTATAGTTTCTGGGGAAATCAGCTGTGACGCACGGACAGACGGACGGACAGACGAACGGACAGACGGACAGACAGGTCGCGAAACTAGTAGGTCTTTGTAAAAAAAATTTTTACAAAGACCTAAAAATTACAAATTCGACGCAGTAAAAAAATACTCTGAGTTATAAAATAGCTGTCTCTTCAAGCATCTCGACGATAGGGTTTCAAAAATGCCCTAAGATGCTATGTTGAACTTTACTGAACTGAATTTGAAACGTTATTAATTACATATTCTTTAAGCCTTTTCTTAAAGACTATAAGTCAGTTTGCTTCCTTAACTGAATCAGGAAGATTGTTGTATATTCGCAGCGCACCATTGGCAGCATCGTTCTTCAGACGGTCCGTTCTTGCAAAAGGTATTACTTTTGCGATACTTTAATAAATTGAAATTGTGATGACGATTTTGATAGTAAACATTTGAAGATAAAATTGGCTTTCTCCATTTCAATGATTTGAGGAAAGGTTAATGCTTTCACTGATTGGTACACTAATCTGGTTTGATGGAGCATCGGAAGATTTAGAATGTTTTCATACGCTTTGGTGAGCATTCTACAGATGATATTAAGGTGCTGCTTTGATGACTGGCTCCAAATTACTACTCCATAATGTAGTTTTAACAGTACGAATGCATTTAGGATCATCTGCTTGCTGTTTTTTGGAAAACCTTCATATCTTCTAAGTAGTCCGACAATAGGAGCTAATTGTCTCCTTAGGTTATTAATGTGTGATAACCATGTTAGTCTATGGTCAATGATAAGTCCAAGATACTTGATCTCCGTTAACCTTTCTAGTTTTTCGTCATTAATTTTTATGTCAATGTCACCTTTATTATTTTGCTTGAAAATGACGAATTTTGTTTTTGAAGTATTCAGTGCTAGTTTACTATCAAACAGATCCTCATTAATGGTGTTTTCGAGGTAATCTCTTTCGTGTCCCGAGGAAAGTAGTATTGTCTCATATGTGTATAGTGCATAATGTCCTTTAAGTCCACATGTATTCAAATTATTAGTGTATAACAAGAAGAAGGTTGGGCCAAGTATCGAGCCTTGTGGAACGCCCGATTTCATAGGAGCAGCATCGCTCAAAACTTTATTGACTGCTGTTCTCTGCGATCTGCCTTTCAAGTAATTTCTAAATAGCTGATTTGAATTGCCTTGAATACCATATAATTCAATTTTACGAAGTAGAAGAAGTAGTTCACCCTCAAATCATACTCGTACCAAGATCCGAACAAAGTATCCATCACTGACTTTTTCGGCTCAATTCGGCCCTCGAGCTAATACCGAAAAAATCAATACTACCCCAGCGAAGTGTAAATAAAAAATTGTAAGTTAACTCCGTAAGATTGTTTCATGTTGAGGGTTTGCATCATAAGCATCCGCCAGTTGCCGCTGCAGATTATAAATTTGTGGTGCGCTATAGATACGTTTATATGAGCGAGATGAGTGAGCCCAGAAAAAACTAACAGCACGAAAAAATAATTCTGCCGCAATACATTTTCCACAACACTTTTCGCCGACGCTGTCTCAACTCCTCCAAAGCTGTTTTTGCTCGCCCACGCTGTCTTAGCTCGTCCTACCTAAACACTCCAAGAATGATCCACCACGTTCACTCGTTCCAATGTCGCAACACCTACACGCCACAAGAAGATTACGCCAAAACAGTAGTGAGGCACTCTGGGTGTGTCCGGTTGCAAATGATTATGTAAAGAATAAAAAGTTGTGTATAGATAAATGCAGGGAAAACTCAGGAATTAATGTGACAAATTTGAAAATCTAGGATGTATATAATTTTTTATTTTTCGTATTAGATTTTTGAATTTGTCACAGTAACTCCTGAATTTTTCTTATATATATATATATATATATATATATATATATATATATATATATATATATATATATATATATATATATATATATATATATATATATACAACTTTTTAATCCTTACATAGTCATTTGCAAAAAGAAACTAAACTTCCGACCGGACACTCCCAGAGTGGCTCACTGTGATTATATGGGCAGTACTTATATAATTCTATAAATTTGTTATCTTCGTTTTACGTAGGATAATTTTAAGCATGTTATAACCAATTAAGTCGACACCAGGAGTAGTGGGCTTCCTTTGCGCCTTGAAAATTGGTTGTACCTCTTTGGCTTTATATAGGATTCTTGGAGTTATTGGCTGTTACAGCTTCCTTGGTAATATTGGTGTTAGAATGTTGCTTGTTCTAGATATCCTGAAGATATATAGAGGTCCAGCAGCATTTAATATTACCTCCTTCGCGGTCACTAAGCATAATTTTTAAGGTCTTTGCAAAAAAAATTTTTCATGAAGACATTAGTTTCTGTGCCTCCGTCCGTCCGTCTGTCCGTGCGCCACAGGAGTTTCCTCTGAAACCATAGATGCTAGAAAGCTCAAACTTTGTGGAAAGGTCAAAAGTGGTGGTCTCTCAAAAGTTAGGTCTTACCAAGCATTTCAAAACTTTTAAATGGGGGTCACCCCTTATAAGAAAGTGGCCCTTAAATTTTTTTTAATTAAGTAGTAGTAGTCGAGTAGAGTATCAAATAAAAGGTCTTGATTGAAACTTTTAGAATCTGAATTTATAAAGCTATTTTGAGCAGCAGGGGTGCAGATGGAGGCATAATATACCAACATTTTCTATCTCCCCCTCGCGGTTGGTCATCTTTGAGCCAACAATCTGAAAAAATCAAGAAGAAAGGTCTTTATGAATACAAGGGCAATAAATACCTCAGAAATCGAAATTCCCATAAACTCAAAACGGTATCTTCAAATTTCTTAGAATTCAGCAATTATATAGATTGAAATAAGATCCTTTATGGAAATCCAATCATAACCAAGTGAGTTATAGTCATTTCAATTGTTTGGTATTACAACAACAACAACACGTGTTCATGGGTGATACATACTCTAGGGTGGTTACAAAGACCTTCTGGTAGGCCCACTCTCCTACTTATTAAATTTGTTTCCACTCATGTTTTGCTTCATTCTTTCCCAGACCTTCATTAATTCTTTCGACCACCAGTACTTGTTGTTGTATTTAACTCTCTTGTGTGTGGTATTATTGTTGATTATTTGGCTCAAGTCATTGATGATCTCCCTGAAATTTCTGTTGAAAGAACTAGTCGCGATATCATTACTCATATTGTCCTTGTATCGACACAGCCGCCAAGTATTCGAGTCCGTTTTTATTGTGATCTTTATTGGACAATGACTGATTTTCACAGATCATAATATCCGGAGAGGACAAAATACATTTGCCGTTAACTGTAATTCTTCTAAAAGTATAGATTTTCAACCCATTAGAGAAGAATTTCGCCTTTGATTGATTGTTGAGAGATTGTTACCCCAATATGTGTGTCTCACATTAGCATCACATCCGATGACAATGCGTCTGGTGTGTTTGGTTTTATCTCGAATCAATGACACGTTACCATACGTTATAGGTGAAATGGCCATCGCTTCCATCGCTCCGTAATAAAGTGATGAAACCAAGTACTACTTGTGAAAGGAATTCTTTGAGGAAAAATTAAATTTTTAAGTTTCATTTTCTAGAAAGCCAAGGACATTTCGCGCAAGCTTGCGATACAAACACGATTGCTTACACTGATCTGGATTGAATGCCATCAAAATTGGGCCTTGTCTCCCATATCGTACTCATAATGTGAAGCAGATATTCTGCACGTTTCCGTGCGATGTTACATCAATTTTGACTTATTCAAAGATGCCAGTTCGTGCGATATTCACGCTAGGCATATCACCATGATGATCAACTTGTTCGTCATATTCATGGTGAACGTTCGCAAAATGATTGAAAAATGGCCCTTTTCAGGGCTGAAAAACTATTTCCAAAGAGTAAATTCACTCAAGGTGTGTGATGGTTGGTTTGTTCAGAGATGCCCATTTGTGAAGCGTATCAGCATCATGGCCAAGGATTTTATGTACTTTTCCATAGTTTGGATGTGATGGTTCCTCAATTTGGTTTATTCGTTACATTCGTGGTAAGCGATATATCATAAAATAATTTGCAAAGATTAAATTTAATGGTCTTACAGGAAATATTTGGGCAATCTAAAAAGGATAGTATTCAACGGATTCACTGATCCATGGACAACTGTTTATGTACTATTCATATTAAGTGTGTCACCATCGTGGCCAAGGATATCAACTTACTCGTTGCATTTGTTGTGAACGTCCCTGAATTTTTAATTCTTACTTCAACCAGCATAAAATTATATACTAACTACAAATTGTAATTCCTACACACGAATAAGAATAAATGTGCGCAGGAAACCAGTGTTTTATAAACTTAAATTTGCTTTAAACTAGAGAATATAATATTGAAAGTAAAGTAACATATAAAGTGAAATTTTAAAGCAGAGATATTATAAAGAAAATTTAGAGATAATAGTACCTAAAACCAAAAACGAGGGAAAATATTAGCCAGCGTTCTTAAGAATTTCAATTTCTAATTTTTGTAACAGTAGTAATAATACAAAACATTTTTATTGCTTTAGTTTCATCTTAAGATATTTATTCATTTCAATTGGTACTTTATAATTATTAGAAAATTGATTAAAAAATTTTATAAAACTTTTATATATGCTGTTTCTTGTTGACATTTCATATTGATTTGTAAATTTACAGTAAAATAGTAAACACGCTAAATACATAATTCGTCAGTATTATGTGGATCGTTTTTAAGAACAGATTGTTTTTTGTTTATAATTGGTAAAACCGCTGCAGTAGATTTAGATTTTTTGAATAAGCTCCACCCTAAGCAGTTATTTCAGATTGTAGTCCATTTGAAAGTTAAAAATTTTTAAGAAGCAACCCCTCAGGCCATAATAATATAATTTTTGCAATTATATTTCATGATTTATAGTATCAAAAGCTGTAGCGAGAGTATGAAAAGTAACAATAATTGAGTTAGTTTTATCGAAAAATTTGTTTATTGCATTACTTATATAAGCGCAAGCGTCTTTTGTTTCTAGTCTTTTAATGAATTCGAACCGCTTATTGGACAATATTTTATGTTTCTTCAAAAAATTCTGTCATAAATATTGTAATCCTTTCAAAGATTTTTGCCACATTTGAATATAAGGATGTAGGTCTATAATTTATTGACTTGCTTATATCATTAGTCTTGTAAATTGGAGCAACTACAGTTTTTTTAAGATATGTGACCATATCAACAGTTCAATGCACATATTGATAATTTGTGCTAAAAGTTCAGATATGTAATTGGAAATAGCTTTCAGGACTCTCGAATGAATATTGCCTAGTTGTTTCCTTAGCTGTTGGATCTAGAAAAATGCTATTTTGAGTTATATGTGGCATTTCCAAATTATTCCTGCTAGATGTAATTATTTTGTTACTTAAATTTACTCATATTCCACAGAAATATATATTCTAATATTCAGCAATATTGTCAGGCTTATCTGTAGTTCTTTATGATCACAAGGCCGACAAATATTTGAAAATGGAAATCCGATCAACTTTTTCAATAATTTTACATTTAATGAATTTTACTTTTATACCCATAAAATCAAAAGGAAGCCCTTAAATTAGTCAAAAACATGTATCTAAGTTTCATAGTAACATATGTATGTGTCCTGAAAATTTCTCAATAATCGCACTATAAACAACTAAGTTACAGCTGATTGAAAATTTAACAATTACATGCAATACATGATTCTGTTCAGATACACATTTGCAAACGACCTACACCCTACAGATATGTAGGAATTTCGATAAATATTTTATAAATGGTTTATAAAATTGATATGTTACTATACTCCTGAAACAATGGAATCAGCAAACTGGAAACAAAATGGAATTCAAATGCATATTAACCATATTTAGTTTTTTGAACTCAATTTATGCTATCTATATATGGCGCGTTTTGATATTTAAGAACTTGTTTAATTTACTAATTAGTTAAGAACACTCTCCATCTACTCCGACTTGTATTCTATTAAATCTCTTCTATATTTGATCTTAGCGGTAGCTATAAGTTTATTTAAAAATTTTACATGTTTTTTATATTAAGCCTTCAAGGTTTCATAATCAGGATCCAATCGCGAAATTTAATATAATTGCGAGAATTCATAATACTTTCAGTTATCCACGATTTTCTGGGAAGGTACTTAGATTTGTTTATTCGATCAGCATTACTAAATCGATATTTTAGAACGTTGAAGGCTATTAAACATTGAAGGCTAAATTAGGCTCGTTAAGTAAAATTTGATTCCATTTTGGTTTGCTAGCAGAAATCTTTATTTTTTTATAATAGATTTTATAAAAGGCACTACTTCATTTCTTACTAATGTTCTGTTTAATAGTAATATGGAGGGGATAATGTTCAAGAAAAACTATACTAAGCCTTAGAGATTGAATATTGATAGAATTTGGTTGAATGAACATATTAGCAACACAAGAACCTCCTACTTAATTGTCGGAAGGCCTTGTTACCTCTTGAAAAAAAGTAGCGTATCCTCTTTCCAAAAGATTACTCAAACGTTCTTGGGTTATCATATTAAGATCTAATAAATCAATACAATAAAGTCATTTTTGGAATTTGGATAGTATTCCAAATTCTAAGTCTCAGAACATACAATACAATAATAACCGGTTTATTATTAAGCCTTTGTATAAAGATTCATAGTTGATCATGATTTGAATTTAAACTTTTGATACTAATATAAAATATTAAATTATTATTAGGTATAGTCAATTATTTTGTTTAATTCATATCTGCAGGCCAATTCTCTTTTTTCTTCAAAAGCCGTCGGGCCTTGCCTTTTTAGGTGAGCAGATGCGCTTCGACTCCTTCAAGATATATAAGATGACTCAAAGGAGTCGAAATGCATCTGCTCAGTTTAAAAGGCAAGGCCCAACGGCTTTTGAAGAAGAAAAAAGAAATTATTGTTATTATATTATTGATACAAAAAATGTTGGATTAATACAAAAAGGGTCCTATTCAAGATTGCAATATTTTATTCAAGGAGTGAAATTGATAGTTTTTTGGTGAATATTTACAAAGTGGGGAAATTTACGATGGATATTCAACGTATTTACAAATCCATAGTTCGGATGTGTTGACTCTTCAAGAAACTAATGAAGCTTGTTTGGTTGGTTTGTTCGAAGATACCAAGCTCGTGCGCTATTCATGCTAAGCTTGTTACCATAATGGCCAGAAGATCAATTCCCTCGTCACATTCATGGTTAATGTGACTAAATTGATTCAAAAAATATTGAATTCATTAGAAATTGTCCTTTTCAGGACTAGAAAATTGCATTTAAAGAGATTTATTCGAAAATACAAATTCATGCACTATTCATGCTAAACTTATCACCACCATGCCGAAGCATATTCAAGATTTTGTTTATTTGATAACCGCAGGCAATTTTTTTTTCTTTAAAAGCGGTCGGGCCTTGCTTTGTTGTATGTACTTACATAACAAAGCAGGGCCCGACGGCTTTTCAAGAAAAAAAATTAAATAAAGTTTATAGTTCCATAGTCAGTAGTGTGTTGGCGCTTAAAGAAGCAAGTGAAGCTCATTTAGTTAGTTTGAGCTTAGGAAAAATATTTTTTCAGGTAGGTTAAAGAATCTTGCAAAGCATAAAAAATATAGCAGCAGCATAATGATTCTTCTTCATTCATGGATCAGTCAAATGGATGAAATTGCAGAAACTACTGGCGATTCAGCCAACCAATGAGGACCCATTGAATTAAACAGGTACAGAAGGAATCAATACAATCACAAGAAATGACATCGCTTGTTGCAGGAATTGAAAAGAATCTTTCAACAAAATATTTTCAGAAGCCTATGCAAATTTAGAAGATGCAATGAAATATTTTGAACCAGGGATATAAATTTGGACAGAAGTCTTAACGTTAATAACAAAATTAGTGCAGCTTATGAATGCTATCGAGACTTATATGATAATTGGAAAAAACAAGCTCAAAAAGTTCGAATTGGAACATTCTTCAATCCTAAGGTAGTATGCATTGCATTTCGTATATTTTTTTCCATAGTGATAAAACCAATCAAAAGGTTCTACGAAAGTAAGTAATAAAAATAATTACTGATTGGATAAATATGTACTCAGAGGTCAAATTCAAAATCAAAAGTACTTTATTATAAATTTTCAAAAATTATAAAGCAAATTCCAAACAATATAAATACTAAAAACTTAATGGCCCAAATGGCTCTCTAAATTTATACATAGTTAATCAATATTATTTAATCAAAAAGCACTATCAAATTCAATTTAATTAAAATTAACAAACAAATACTATTCAAAAATTAATTATAATATTAACACAACATAACTTTTATCCTACATCTATATTAATATCTTAAAACCTAATTTTAAACAATTTAATCAAAAGCTTTAACTTAGACTAATACAATTCTATGACAAAATTCCTAGCCTAAACGTTTAACCTTATCTCTAATATGTATAAAAAAAAGCCTAAATCTAATTTTCGCCAGCGAGCCCTGGAAGGTAATTCATCATTAAATCTTTCACAAAGATAGTTATTGTTTTGTTTATTTACCTTTAAATATCGTTAGGGTTGAATATTTCCCCAGCCCACTTGAAAAATTCCAAAGTAGGGTCCAACTTCATTTGCTTTGCCCGTTTAAGAAATATATATTTGGCAAAGTAGCCAGGAAGGTCTGTTTTCCTAGCTCCAAAGCTGGGAAGCGATCGTTTCAAATGCGACCACTACCCCTCTATGGTGTTAGTATGTGCACCACTCTCGGGGTCAACAAAATTCAGCGAGTGGTTCACTTTTAGATGGCTGAACCCTTCGTCCTCAAGGCAATCGTAAGCCTGTAAGCAATATTGAAATGCAATACTTATCCTTAATTAGAAATAAAAAAAACTTACTCTCCAGCAATCTGAAATGATTGTGGTGCCGGGCAATATGTAGGTTTTTATTATTGGGAGTAGTTCTCCTTTACTCCTTTGTGGAACGGGGACAAAAAAACATCTCCCCGTTCCTCTCTCCACACCTCCAAACACCCATTGCCCTTTGACAATTCGCCCTCTGTTGTATTTTCGCTTCCCGAATTTAGATTCGTCGATTTCTACAATGTGGTTCACCCCTGAACGAAATAAAAGAATCAGAAACATTCTTAGTAATAAGAATTTTCACAAT
>OZ017742.1:197592012-197627012 GCA_963969285.1 Odontomyia ornata | reverse complement strand
GTTTGGAATTTGCTTTATAATTTTTGAAAATTTATAATAAAGTACTTTTGATTTTGAATTTGACCTCTGAGTACATATTTATCCAATCAGTAATTATTTTTATTACTTACTTTCGTAGAACCTTTTGATTGGTTTTATCACTATGGAAAAAAATATACGAAATGCAATGCATACTACCTTAGGATTGAAGAATGTTCCAATTCGAACTTTTTGAGCTTGTTTTTTCCAATTATCATATAAGTCTCGATAGCATTCATAAGCTGCACTAATTTTGTTATTAACGTTAAGACTTCTGTCCAAATTTATATCCCTGGTTCAAAATATTTCATTGCATCTTCTAAATTTGCATAGGCTTCTGAAAATATTTTGTTGAAAGATTCTTTTCAATTCCTGCAACAAGCGATGTCATTTCTTGTGATTGTATTGATTCCTTCTGTACCTGTTTAATTCAATGGGTCCTCATTGGTTGGCTGAATCGCCAGTAGTTTCTGCAATTTCATCCATTTGACTGATCCATGAATGAAGAAGAATCATTATGCTGCTGCTATATTTTTTATGCTTTGCAAGATTCTTTAACCTACCTGAAAAAATATTTTTCCTAAGCTCAAACTAACTAAATGAGCTTCACTTGCTTCTTTAAGCGCCAACACACTACTGACTATGGAACTATAAACTTTATTTAATTTTTTTTCTTGAAAAGCCGTCGGGCCCTGCTTTGTTATGTAAGTACATACAACAAAGCAAGGCCCGACCGCTTTTAAAGAAAAAAAAATTGCCTGCGGTTATCAAATAAACAAAATCGTTGAATATGCTTCGGCATGGTGGTGATAAGTTTAGCATGAATAGTGCATGAATTTGTATTTTCGAATAAATCTCTTTAAATGCAATTTTCTAGTCCTGAAAAGGACAATTTCTAATGAATTCAATATTTTTTGAATCAATTTAGTCACATTAACCATGAATGTGACGAGGGAATTGATCTTCTGGCCATTATGGTAACAAGCTTAGCATGAATAGCGCACGAGCTTGGTATCTTCGAACAAACCAACCAAACAAGCTTCATTAGTTTCTTGAAGAGTCAACACATCCGAACTATGGATTTGTAAATACGTTGAATATCCATCGTAAATTTCCCCACTTTGTAAATATTCACCAAAAAACTATCAATTTCACTCCTTGAATAAAATATTGCAATCTTGAATAGGACCCTTTTTGTATTAATCCAACATTTTTTGTATCAATAATATAATAACAATAATTTCTTTTTTCTTCTTCAAAAGCCGTTGGGCCTTGCCTTTTAAACTGAGCAGATGCATTTCGACTCCTTTGAGTCATCTTATATATCTTGAAGGAGTCGAAGCGCATCTGCTCACCTAAAAAGGCAAGGCCCGACGGCTTTTGAAGAAAAAAGAGAATTGGCCTGCAGATATGAATTAAACAAAATAATTGACTATACCTAATAATAATTTAATATTTTATATTAGTATCAAAAGTTTAAATTCAAATCATGATCAACTATGAATCTTTATACAAAGGCTTAATAATAAACCGGTTATTATTGTATTGTATGTTCTGAGACTTAGAATTTGGAATACTATCCAAATTCCAAAAATGACTTTATTGTATTGATTTATTAGATCTTAATATGATAACCCAAGAACGTTTGAGTAATCTTTTGGAAAGAGGATACGCTACTTTTTTTCAAGAGGTAACAAGGCCTTCCGACAATTAAGTAGGAGGTTCTTGTGTTGCTAATATGTTCATTCAACCAAATTCTATCAATATTCAATCTCTAAGGCTTAGTATAGTTTTTCTTGAACATTATCCCCTCCATATTACTATTAAACAGAACATTAGTAAGAAATGAAGTAGTGCCTTTTATAAAATCTATTATAAAAAAATAAAGATTTCTGCTAGCAAACCAAAATGGAATCAAATTTTACTTAACGAGCCTAATTTAGCCTTCAATGTTTAATAGCCTTCAACGTTCTAAAATATCGATTTAGTAATGCTGATCGAATAAACAAATCTAAGTACCTTCCCAGAAAATCGTGGATAACTGAAAGTATTATGAATTCTCGCAATTATATTAAATTTCGCGATTGGATCCTGATTATGAAACCTTGAAGGCTTAATATAAAAAACATGTAAAATTTTTAAATAAACTTATAGCTACCGCTAAGATCAAATATAGAAGAGATTTAATAGAATACAAGTCGGAGTAGATGGAGAGTGTTCTTAACTAATTAGTAAATTAAACAAGTTCTTAAATATCAAAACGCGCCATATATAGATAGCATAAATTGAGTTCAAAAAACTAAATATGGTTAATATGCATTTGAATTCCATTTTGTTTCCAGTTTGCTGATTCCATTGTTTCAGGAGTATAGTAACATATCAATTTTATAAACCATTTATAAAATATTTATCGAAATTCCTACATATCTGTAGGGTGTAGGTCGTTTGCAAATGTGTATCTGAACAGAATCATGTATTGCATGTAATTGTTAAATTTTCAATCAGCTGTAACTTAGTTGTTTATAGTGCGATTATTGAGAAATTTTCAGGACACATACATATGTTACTATGAAACTTAGATACATGTTTTTGACTAATTTAAGGGCTTCCTTTTGATTTTATGGGTATAAAAGTAAAATTCATTAAATGTAAAATTATTGAAAAAGTTGATCGGATTTCCATTTTCAAATATTTGTCGGCCTTGTGATCATAAAGAACTACAGATAAGCCTGACAATATTGCTGAATATTAGAATATATATTTCTGTGGAATATGAGTAAATTTAAGTAACAAAATAATTACATCTAGCAGGAATAATTTGGAAATGCCACATATAACTCAAAATAGCATTTTTCTAGATCCAACAGCTAAGGAAACAATTAGGCAATATTCATTCGAGAGTCCTGAAAGCTATTTCCAATTACATATCTGAACTTTTAGCACAAATTATCAATATGTGCATTGAACTGTTGATATGGTCACATATCTTAAAAAAACTGTAGTTGCTCCAATTTTCAAGACTAATGATATAAGCAAGTCAATAAATTATAGACCTATATCCTTATATTCAAATGTGGCAAAAATCTTTGAAAGGATTACAATATTTATGACAGATTTTTTTGAAGAAACATAAAATATTGTCCAATAAGCGGTTCGAATTCATTAAAAGACTAGAAACAAAAGACGCTTGTGCTTATATAAGTAATGCAATAAACAAATTTTTCGATAAAACTAACTCAATTATTGTTACTTTTCATAATCTCGCTAAAGCTTTTGATACTATAAATCATGAAATATAATTGCAAAAATTATATTATTATGGCCTGAGGGGTTGCTTCTTAAAATTTTTAACTTTCAAATGGACTACAATCTGAAATAACTGCTTAGGGTGGAGCATATCCAAAAAATCTAAATCTACTGCAGCGGTTTTACCAATTATAAACAAAAAACAATCTGTTCTTAAAAACGATCCACATAATACTGACGAATTATGTATTTAGCGTGTTTACTATTTTACTGTAAATTTACAAATCAATATGAAATGTCAACAAGAAACAGCATATATAAAAGTTTTATAAAATTTTTCAATCAATTTTCTAATAATTATAAAGTACCAATTGAAATGAATAAATATCTTAAGATGAAACTAAAGCAATAAAAATGTTTTGTATTATTACTACTGTTACAAAAATTAGAAATTGAAATTCTTAAGAACGCTGGCTAATATTTTCCCTCGTTTTTGGTTTTAGGTACTATTATCTCTAAATTTTCTTTATAATATCTCTGCTTTAAAATTTCACTTTATATGTTACTTTACTTTCAATATTATATTCTCTAGTTTAAAGCAAATTGAAGTTTATAAAACACTGGTTTCCTGCGCACATATATTCTTATTCGTGTGTAGGAATTACAATTTGTAGTTAGTATATAATTTTATGCTGGTTGAAGTAAGAATTAAAAATTCAGGGACGTTCACAACAAATGCAACGAGTAAGTTGATATCCTTGGCCACGATGGTGACACACTTAATATGAATAGTACATAAACAGTTGTCCATGGATCAGTGAATCCGTTGAATACTATCCTTTTTAGATTGCCCAAATATTTCCTGTAAGACCATTAAATTTAATCTTTGCAAATTATTTTATGATATATCGCTTACCACGAATGTAACGAACAAACCAAATTGAGGAACCATCACATCCAAACTATGGAAAAGTACATAAAGTCCTTGGCCATGATGCTGATACGCTTCACAAATGGGCATCTCTGAACAAACCAACCATCACACACCTTGAGTGAATTTACTCTTTGGAAATAGTTTTTCAGCCCTGAAAAGGGCCATTTTTCAATCATTTTGCGAACGTTCACCATGAATATGACGAACAAGTTGATCATCATGGTGATATGCCTAGCGTGAATATCGCACGAACTGGCATCTTTGAATAAGTCAAAATTGATGTAACATCGCACGGAAACGTGCAGAATATCTGCTTCACATTATGAGTACGATATGGGAGACAAGGCCCAATTTTGATGGCATTCAATCCAGATCAGTGTAAGCAATCGTGTTTGTATCGCAAGCTTGCGCGAAATGTCCTTGGCTTTCTAGAAAATGAAACTTAAAAATTTAATTTTTCCTCAAAGAATTCCTTTCACAAGTAGTTCTTGGTTTCATCACTTTTTTACGGAGCGATGGAAGCGATGGCCATTTCACCTATAACGTATGGTAATGTGTCATTGATTCGAGATAAAACCAAACACACCAGACGCATTGTCATCGGATGTGATGTTAATGTGAGACACACATATTGGGGTAACAATCTCTCAATATCAAAGGCGAAATTCTTCTCTAATGGGTTGAAAATCTATACTTTTAGAAGAATTACAGTTAACGGCAAATGTATTTTGTCCTCTCCGGATATTATGATCTGTGAAAATCAGTCATTGTCCAATAAAGATCACAATAAAAACGGACTCGAATACTTGGCGGCTGTGTCGATACAAGGACAATATGAGTAATGATATCGCGACTAGTTCTTTCAACAGAAATTTCAGGGAGATCATCAATGACTTGAGCCAAATGATCAACAATAATACCACACACAAGAGAGTTAAATACAACAACAATTACTGGTGGTCGAAAGAATTAATGAAGGTCTGGGAAAGAATGAAGCAAAACATGAGTGGAAACAAATTTAATAAGTAGGAGAGTGGGCCTACCAGAAGGTCTTTGTAACCACCCTAGAGTATGTATCACCCATGAACACGTGTTGTTGTTGTTGTAATACCAAACGATTGAAATCACTATAACTCACTTGGTTATGATTGGATTTCCATAAAGGATCTTATTTCAATCTATATAATTGCTGAATTCTAAGAAATTTGAAGATACCGTTTTGAGTTTATGGGCAAAAATGTGACTTCTACAAATCATACTATTATAACAAAGTTGAGTGAATTTCGATTTCTGAGGTATTTATTGCCCTTGTATTCATAAAGACCTATCTTCTTGATTTTTTCAGATTGTTGGCTCAAAGATGACCAACCGCGAGGGGGAGATAGAAAATGTTGGTATATTATGCCTCCATCTGGACCCCTGATGCTCAAAATAGCTTTATAAATTCAGATTCTAAAAGTTTCAATCAAGACCTTTTATTTGACACTCTACTCGACTACTACTACTTAATTAAAAAAAATTTAAGGGCCACTTTCTTATAAGGGGTGACCCCCCTTTAAAAGTTTTGAAATGCTTGGTAAGACCTAACTTTTGAGAGACCACCACTTTTGACCTTTCCACAAAGTTTGAGCTTTCTAGCATCTATAGTTTCAGAGGAAACTCCTGTGGCGCACGGACAGACGGACGGACGGAGGCACAGAAACTAATATGTCTTCATGAAAAATTTTTTTTGCAAAGACCTTAAAAATTATGCTTAGTGACCGCGAAGGAGGTAATATTAAATGCTGCTGGACCTCTATATATCTTCAGGATATCTGGAACAAGCAACATTCTAACACCAATATTACCAAGGAAGCTGTAACAGCCAATAACTCCAAGAATCCTATATAAAGCCAAAGAGGTACAACCAATTTTCAAGGCGCAAAGGAAGCCCACTACTCCTGGTGTCGACTTAATTGGTTATTACATGCTAAAAATTATCCTACGTAAAACGAAGATAACAAATTTATAGAATTATATAAGTACTGCCCATATAATCACAGTGAGCCACTCTGGGAGTGTCCGGTCGGAAGTTTAGTTTCTTTTTGCAAATGACTATGTAAGGATTAAAAAGTTGTATATATATATATATATATATATATATATATATATATATATATATATATATATATATATATATATATATGAAAAATTCAGGAGTTACTGTGACAAATTCAAAAATCTAATATGAAAAATAAAAAATTATATACATCCTAGATTTTCAAATTTGTCACATTAATTCCTGAGTTTTCCCTGCATTTATCTATACACAACTTTTTATCCTTTACATAATCATTTGCAACCGGACACACCCAGAGTGCCTCACTACTGTTTTGGCGTAATCTTCTTGTGGCGTGTAGGTGTTGCGACATTGGAACGAGTAAACGTGGTGGATCATTCTTGGAGTGTTTAGGGAGGACGAGCTAAGACAGCGTGGGCGAGCAAAAACAGCTTTGGAGGAGTTGAGACAGCGTCGCCGAAAAGTGTTGTGGAAAAAGTATTGCGGCAGAATTATTTTTTCGTGCTGTTAGTTTTTTCTGGGCTCACTCATCTCGCTCATATAAACGTATCTATAGCGCACCACAAATTTATAATCTGCAACGGCAACTGGCGGATGCTTATGATGCAAATCCTCAACATGAAACAATCTTACGGAGTTAACTTACAATTTTTTATTTACACTTCGCTGGGGTAGTATTGATTTTTTCGGTATTAGCTCGAGGGCCGAATCGAGCCGAAAAAGTCAGTGATGGATACTTTGTTCGGATCTTGGTACGAGTATGATTTGAGGGTGAACTACTTCTTCTACTTCGTAAAATTGAATTATATGGTATTCAAGGCAATGCAAATCAGCTATTTAGAAATTACTTGAAAGGCAGATCGCAGAGAACAGCAGTCAATAAAGTTTTGAGCGATGCTGCTCCTATGAAATCGGGCGTTCCACAAGGCTTGATACTTGGCCCAACCTTATTCTTGTTATACATTAATAATTTGAATACATGTGGACTTAAAGGACATTATGCACTATACACATATGAGACAATACTACTTTCCTCGGGACACGAAAGAGATTACCTCGAAAACACCATTAATGAGGATCTGTTTGATAGTAAACTAGCACTGAATACTTCAAAAACAAAATTCGTCATTTTCAAGCAAAATAATAAAGGTGACATTGACATAAAAATTAATGACGAAAAACTAGAAAGGTTAACGGAGATCAAGTATCTTGGACTTATCATTGACCATAGACTAACATGGTTATCACACATTAATAACCTAAGGAGACAATTAGCTCCTATTGTCGGACTACTTAGAAGAGATGAAGGTTTTCCAAAAAACAGCAAGCAGATGATCCTAAATGCATTCGTACTGTTAAAACTACATTATGGAGTAGTAATTTGGAGCCAGTCATCAAAGCAGCACCTTAATATCATCTGTAGAATGCTCACCAAAGCGTATGAAAACATTCTAAATCTTCCGATGCTCCATCAAACCAGATTAGTGTACCAATCAGTGAAAGCATTAACCTTTCCTCAAATCATTGAAATGGAGAAAGCCAAGTTTATCTTCAAATGTTTATTATCAAAATCGTCATCACAATTTCAATTTATTAAAGTATCGCAAAAGTAATACCTTTTGCAAGAACGGACCGTCTGAAGAACGATGCTGCAAATGGTGCGCTGCGAATATACAACAATCTTCCTGATTCAGTTAAGGAAGCAAACTGACTTATAGTCTTTAAGAAAAGGCTTAAAGAATATGTAATTAATAACGTTTCAAATTCAGTTCAGTAAAGTTCAACATAGCATCTTAGGGCATTTTTGAAACCCTATTGTCGAGATGCTTGAAGAGACAGCTATTTTATAACTCAGAGTATTTTTTTACTGCGTCGAATTTGTAATTTTTAGGTCTTTGTAAAAATTTTTTTTACAAAGACCTACTAGTTTCGCGACCTGTCTGTCCGTCTGTCCGTTCGTCTGTCCGTCCGTCTGTCCGTGGGTCACAGCTGATTTCCCCAGAAACTATAGAAGCTAGAATGCTCAAACTTTGTGAAAAGGTCAGAAGTGATGATCTCTCAAAAGTTAAGGACTTAACAAAAATTTAAAAAATTTTTAAGGGGGGTCCCCCCTAATGACGAATTGGCCCTTAAAAATTTTTTTTAATCAGAGGTATTCGAGTGGGGTATCAAATGAAAGGTCTTGATTAGAACTCTTATAATCTGAAATAAAAAAATCATTTTATGAATCAGGGGGTCCAGGGGAAGGCAAAATGTAGGCAAAATTTGTGTCCCCCCCCCCTCGCGATTGGACACCTTTCAGCCGAAAAATCTGAAAATTATCACAAACGTAGGTCTTTCTGAGTACAAGGGCAACAAATACCTTAGAAATCCAAATTCGTTCAACTTTGTTAATAATAGTATGATTTGTAGATTTTACATTTTTGCCCATAAAACCAAAACGGTACCTTTAAACTTCTTGAAATTTTGCAATTATATAGACTGACATTTAATTGAGATCGAATCTCATAATCAAGTGAGTTATAGCCATTTCAATTCTATGGAATTACAACGACAATAACACGTGTTTATGGTTGATATAGGGTTTTCCAATAAGAGGTGTTATTTTAATATTAAAAGAAAAATGCCATTTTTTAATATAACTGATCGGATCTTTATTTTATTGTAAAGAAGATATGCCGTTAATAGAAAAAATTAACATCAGGCAAATAACCACTACGACACGCTTACAGGACCATATCCTCTTCATGAAATTTTCCATAACCAAATCGCAAAGCGGCTGCCCTATGTCCTCGATAGCCTCATCTTTGAGATCTTGAATCGACGCTGGGCTATCGGCGTAGGCTTCCTCTATCACGTGGCTCCAAAGGAAGAAGTCGCAAGGTGTTAAATCACAAGATCTATTCAAAATAACACCTCTTATTGGAAAACCCTACATATATTTCAAATTGACTTAGGCACTTTTATTTTCTTTCAATTTTCATGAAAATTTATGGAATAGTGTTTAACTTGAACATGTTCAATCAGCCGAGCATTCAGAAAGCTTATGAAAGAAACTGTGCATCTTTTGTATAACTTTGAACGATTTCAGATCCAAGTATTGGATGAATAATTCAAGTTATCGATTCACGCCATTAGAAAACTTGTTTCTAACCCTAGGATGGTTACAAAGACCTGCTGGTAGGAGCACTCTCCTGCTTACTCAACTTGTTTATCTCTGAGAGCTGATCACGAATTGGAAAAGGAAAGAATAATAGAATCACTTCACATATTTTTGTGTGCACCCTTATACCGATGTTCTAAACATTGTCTGGGTGTTACACTAGAAGACGCGACGAAATGTGAAGTGCAGATCGCACGAGCGTTGTGCGGCGAAAAAGTGTGATGGAGAGAGTCGTAGGAAATGGAGGTATTTAAAAAACAAAAAACAAAACTACTTGTGTATGGAATTTTCTGTTGAAGCACTGTTTTATCAAATTTTTACCGCTGGACAGATTGGGTTGAAATTTTATATTCCGGAGCACTTTTTGATTGAAAAGTCGAAGAGGTGAGGAAAACTTGGATTTAAGTATGTTTTTCAATTAAATTTAACGTATTTTAGTTTTGACATGACAGATAAGAAGCACCACATTCATTCGTCGGTTTGCAGCTACCAAATTTATTTCTTTTGGAAAAGTCTCCTAGAGGAAAGAAGGGTGTCCTTCTAAAAAATAGACAGATGCCCTCTTAAAGAAGAATAGTTAACATTGAATGTCTCCTCATCTTGATATACTCGTATTTGCCACAAACTATTTCAGCGCCATCGGGCTTCTGTTAGTATGAATATGTTAAGGTGAGGAGACATTCGATGTAAACTTCTTGTTTAGAGAGCACCCTTCTAATCGTATTTTGTAGAAGGGCACCTGTTTTGTTTTTTGTAGGACACCCTTCCTTCCTTTAGAAGGACACCCTTCTCAAGGAAATAAATTTGGTAGCTGTAAACTGACGAAAGAACGTGGCGCTTTTCAGCTGTTATGTCAAAACTAAAATACATTAAATGCAATTGAAA
The DNA here is from genome assembly GCA_963969285.1 of Odontomyia ornata. Taxonomy (NCBI): domain Eukaryota; kingdom Metazoa; phylum Arthropoda; class Insecta; order Diptera; family Stratiomyidae; genus Odontomyia; species Odontomyia ornata. Next base: position 197,616,707 of record OZ017742.1, on the reverse strand, counting down.
AAATACTTAAATCTAATTTTTCCTCACCTCATCGGTTATGTAATTAAAAAGTGCTACGGCAAGTGAGTGCTACGGCATATAAAATTTCAGCCCAATTGGTCCAGCGGTAATTATTCGATAAAACAATCGACAACCGAAGTTTCCTTGAGGAAAAATTAGAATTTTTAAGCTTTGTTTCCTCGAAAACCACGGACATTTCGCACAAATGTCCAGAGCAAATATGATTGCTTACACTTACCTGGCTATCAAAATTGCTCTGCGCCTCCCTTACAATACGCCGCACCAGTAAATTAAACTATTTCTAAGAATTTAAAATACATTTTGACATTTTGACACTTAATGCTGTCAATGTCAATATCACAAGTACAGCTGATGGGTTATCATCTTCGCTAAATACGATAGGAGCTATCCTATCATATACCTTCACCCATGCTATTCAACTCGCAGGTATTTCCCGCGCTTGAATTTCACCAATGTTCATCTGCTAATCTCAGGCGCAAAATTTTGTCCTAAAAAGCTCTTCCCCAGCAGGGTATTGAATTGCCCCACTATGTATAGAAACACAATGGTTGAAACTTTTTATCATAGTTTTAAACCACGAGATTCCCCTTTGCCGCTAGCAGTGCCAGCTACGGGGTAATAGCGTCATTTTCTAGTTAACTTTCTACTTGACTTTCTAACCAGTGGTGCTCAACCTGGAAACTTTGTTTTTGTTTCTGTTTATTTTTCTTGTCATTGATCATTTTAAAATAGATATTAAAATAAATAAAAACATTGAAAATAACTTTCGGTTATCGCGAACATTCAATAAAAAGTTACGAACAAAGAATTTTATCATTCACGCCAACTAATTCGCCACACTTCATGACCCTCTGCGTCACACGTAATTGTGTTGATAAAGCCAACAAATCGGCTTTGGTATCCTGCTATGGATTTTGCGGTTTGTCGTTTCACGCGAAATGCGTTAGCCTACCAGGACCCATCGCTGACAATATCATGAAGGCAGACTCTGGCGTATATTGGTACTGCGGATCATGCCGTAAGTACACCATTACCACTTACATTAGTAGATTACGTACGGCTGAACGCACCATTGCAACCATCTCATCGACGTTCAACAATATGAAAGAAAAATGTGATGCTGCGTATATAGAAATTGCTTCGCTTTTGAAAACTGTTGATATAAACCACCCGCCCACACAGCCTTCTCAGACTGGTGGCACGTCTCTCTTGAAAACAGCGGATGTAACAATGCCTTCAACTTTGACCAGTCCCTCTTCGCTGGTCCCAAACAACATTTTGCCGAGTACCACAGATAGGAATGATGGCCTCACCATTAGCATCCCCACATCTCCAGCAGCGGATGATACTACTAAAGAAACAGGCATGGTCTCTCTCAGTCCATGTATTCAACAAATCCAAACTAGGAGCATGGCGAACAATCGGAATGCACGACTGAACGCCTCACCGAATGGATTAACATCGAACAGGACCTCTCCCATAGGCATTTATTCTGAACCGATAGAAACCACCTCTTGTTTGTCCGATCAGCATCCCCAGTGAACTGCAGATCCCCTACTTCCGCCGGCCCTGTCAAGTCACAGTATTGCCCAGGATGTTGCTGCTATACAAGCTGGAAATTCGCACATGCAGCTTAACGGAGTAGCGGCAAATGTTACTGAACGAGTCTTTACGCAGTCAATGCCGAATTGTATACAATCGGATCTCTCTTCTTGGGTGGTTTCTCCTCCACTTCAACTACTGGTTTCCCGTCTTGCGTTTGACACGCCTACTGATGAGCTGAAAAAATACATTGTATCTAAGCTGGGCTACACTCCGCAGCTATTAGATTGCATTAAACTAACGCGCGAAAATCAACTGAACCGAGTAATTGCCTCCTTTAAAATTACAATCCCGGCGGAGTTGCAGCTTATGCTTAAACCAAAATTTTGGCCGCGAGGTATTTTTGTAAAACGTTTCGAACGTTCATCGCGTAAAAATTTTCGTACAGCCAGCAGATCACAACCAAGAATTTAAAACAAAAATGTAAAAGCAGCGCTATGAACGTATACTATCAAAACGTCCGTGGTCTGAGGACCAAGCTGGAATCCATAAAACTTGCTTCTGTTCTTGCCAACGACGATGTAATATGGCTGACTGAAACCTGGCTTACCGACGAGATTACGGACAATGAAATCTTCTCTCACCATACTGTATTTAGGAAGGACCGAGATCGGATCACTACCGGTAAATCTGATGGTGGTGGTGCGCTCATTGCCGTTAATCCTCTATTGAATGGTATCTTCTGCACGGAATTATCCTTGTCACCGCCGGTTGAAGTCATGGCAGTCCGCATTTACCTTCAAAACGTTCCACTTTTTATTGTAAGCATTTACGTTCCCTGCAACTCCCCCTTAACAACTTTTCAAATCCTTTTCAGCGAATTAAGTAACTTTATAAACAACGCCAAACCTTCCGCCCAGTTTCTCATCTGCGGAGACTTCAATATGCCCTCTGTCCACTGGGATATTGACACCGGCACTCCATCATCTTGCAATGACTTCTCTATTGCCATTTCCTTATTTCTGTCTCTTTGCTCCCTCTCCCAATAAAATACTATAAAGAACATTTCCAACCGTATTTTGGATCTGATTCTTTCGAGTAATCCCCATACTGCAGACCCTGTCTTCCCCACCTCTTCCCCTTATGCTACCCCTGATCCCCACCATCCACCATTAGAATTACGTCTATTAATAGAATTGCCACGTACAAAGAAACGAGCAAACTCATCTCGCTTTAATTTCTTTAAAGCTAGTTACGAAGGCTTAGCATCTGAACTTATGGCCGTGAACTGGCACGAAGTTCTGGACCATACTGATCCAAATGGTGCTGTTCAGATGTTTTACTCAGTCCTCCATAATATAATTCCTTTACACACGCCATCCTCTCGTTCTTCAGGTAGTAAATGGTCACCCTGGTTTACCAAAGATGTTGCCCAGGCAGTGCGACTGAAAGACGCAGCCCGCAAACGCTACCAACGTTCACGATCCGACATTGACCTTTCGGTGTTCCGTCAACTTCGGGCGATTGCCAAAAAAGTAATTTCGCGAGCAATGCTCGCTCACTTCAAGTCCATAGAAACTACCTTCCTAACTAACAATCCCAAATCCTTTTGGTCCTATGTCCACTCCTTTTTTTTTTGTGGTAGGGAGGTGAAGGCATTTATGCCCGTCGAGTCTGGCAGTGTGGGACTCCCATGGAGGATACCTTTGGACTACCCACTAAACACCTCCCCTGTCAATCTGAGAACCTAGCCTGGAACCGTTTGACACATTACTTCGGGCCAGGTCTCGTTTTGTTACGCCGTGGGGCGCCTTCAAGCTGGAGAGTCCCATTCCTAGCGGGAGGGGAGAGGGGAAGAGGAATTGCCAGAAGAGCGATCCCCCAGCCCCAGCGCCTCCGGCTGCTGTGAGTCCCTTTTATATTTTAGGACTGCCCGAGCATAATGTGCCACCTGGTTCCATTTGTCAACCGATTCGAGCATCACCGCAACTATATTATCCGGGGTGAGCTCTCCCGTCTCCCTGTAGAGTTCCCTTCGCAGCCTGGCCCATTTGGTACACGCAAAAAATGTGTGACAGGCATTGTCCTCCTCTCCTGAGCAAAACCGACAATCGGGAGACCGTGACTTGCCGATCTTGTGCAGGTAAGACTGAAAACACCCGTGCCCGCTCAAAAGCTGGGTCAGATAGAAGTCAGTCTCACCATGCCTTCGATTTAGCCACGGTCTCACATCCGGGATGAGGCGCGCAGTCCACCTTCCCTTCGTGCAATTCCTCCAAGACTGTTGCCAATCGTTGAGCGAGCGTTGTCTCTCCTCGCGGACAACCATCTCCCTCGCATCCTCGTTTCGGCGCAGGTAAATAGCGCGGCGCTCTCTAGCAAGGAGGGCGACAGGTATCACGCCTGCAATCACTCTCACCGCCGAGTCGGAGACTGTTGGATACGAAGATGCAATTCTCAGTGCTCCTCTTCTCTGTACCTGTGCCAATCGTTTTCGGTATACCTCCTTGCTGAGAGCGTCGCCCCATACCTCTGCTCCGTACAGTAGCACTGACCCTACAGCACTCATCAAGAGGCGTCTTCTTGATGGGCTGGGTCCCCCTACGTTGGCCATAAGTCGACTCAGGGCCGATATTCCCGAAGCAGCCTTCTCAGCCGTTGCCCTGAGTTGCTCAGAGAAACTCATCTTCGAGTCGATCAGTAGCCCCAGGTACTTCACCGCTGGCTTCGATTCGATCTGTATATCTCCAATACTGATCATCCTTACTCTAGGGATTCTCTTTTTTGTCAAGATGACGACTTCGGTTTTCTCCAGTGCTAAACTGAGCCCACTAGCAGTCATCCAGTCCCTCACTCGGCGCATCAGCATACCTAGCCTAAGTTGCGCTTGGTCAACGGTGCGTCCGGCGACCAGAGCCGCAACATCATCCGCATAGCCGACCAAGCGCGACTCATCTGGTATCTCAAGTCTCAGTAGCCTACCGTAAGGCACATTCCACAGGTCCGGACCAAGGATGGATCCCTGGGCAACACCCGATGTAATTTCCATCCTTCGTTGGCCCTGTGTCGTGTCGTAGAGCAGGCTTCGGTCCTTTAGGTAGTTCCTCAAAAGCTGCATTAGATATTCTGGAACTTGAAAAGAGTTTTCCAGCGTATCCAGAATATCCACCCATCTAGCGGAGTTGAAGGCATTCCTGACGTCGAGTGTCACCAACAGGACGATCCGTCGCTTGGTGCGACTATATGCCTCTGCCTTTTGGACCGCGTTCACCACCTCTGCAATCGCATCAATGGTAGAACGTCCTGCTCTAAAGCCGTACCGCCGAGGAGATAGGTCCCCAGCAGCACGAATCGCGTCAGTGAGTCTTCCCTTGATGAGTTTCTCTAGCACTTTCCCAGCCGTGTCTAGCATGCATAACGGGCGGTATGCAGACGGCGATTCGGGATTTCCCTTCCCCTTGCTGACCAGCACGAGCCTCGCCACCTTCCATCGTACCGGGAAAACCCCGTCCCGTAGGCAAGCGTTGAATGTGCTGAGCAGCAAGTCAGGACAATGGTTATAGACGAGCTGCAAAACCTCAGCTGGAACACCATCTGGACCTGGAGCCTTCCTCGCTTTCAGGGAGAGGACTGCCTCCTCCAGTTCCAGCTGTGTAAAGAGTGGGCACTCCAATCCTTAAAATCATCCCACAGCTCTGTTAGTTCTTTATCATTCCAGAACAATACTGTCAACAATGAGCAGGCCATGTGTGACTTGTTTGCTGACTTTTTTTCTTCAGTCTATATCTCATCCTCTCCCTCAATCGTTACCAACTCTAGAGCTTCCCTGAACAAGTTAAGTGTTTTTTCTACGTGCCCTTCTGAAGTCGCTGCTGTAATCGCATCGCTAAACGCTAGCAGCGCAGTTGGTCCGGACGGGATCCCGAACGTTTTCATTAAATCGCTCGCTTCTTCCTTGAGTGTCCCACTTGCCCTTATCTTTAATATGAGTCTAGCAACAGGTATTTTCCCAGACATCTGGAAGCGAGCCAACATTCTCCCTATCCATAAGGCAGGGGACCGCTCCTCTGCTCATAATTATCGACCCATTTCTTTGTTATCCTGCTTTGGCAAAATCCTAGAACGTATTGTGCATTTGGGGATTTATGATGCTTTACAGCTAAGTTTCTCCGATAGGCAACATGGTTTCATAAAAGGGCGTTCCACTGTAACCAATTTACTTGAAATTACAGATACTATTGCCTCTGCACTTGACTCAGGTGGTCAAGTGGATGTGATTTACACAGATTTCGCTAAAGCATTTGATAGCGTAGATCACAACATTCTGACTGCAAAACTCCAACAATTTGGCATTAGTGGTCCCCTCCTGGCATGGCTGGACTCGTTTTTCAAAAATAGATCCTGTACAGTGATTTGGGGTGGACAAGCTTCATATTCTTTCAGTCCCGCTTCTGGCGTTCCACAAGGTTCTATTCTAAGTCCTCTCCTCTTCAATCTATTCATTAATGATCTCCCGTCTATTTTTACTTCTAAATCCCTTTTATATGCAGACGACTTGAAAATCTTTAGAGTCATCAGCTCAAATCAAGATTGCCTGGATCTTCAAAATGACTTAGACCTCTTAAACTCATGGTGTCGAAATAATCGACTCACTCTTAACATCTCTAAATGTTATTGGATGTACTTTTCCAGGAAAGAAAATCGCATTCCTTTCGCTTACTCAATCGACCACTCAGTGAGTGCTCGTTTGCGTCGATAGGTTTAAGGATTTAGGCGTAACGTTTGACCCCCATCTGAAGTTCGACATCCACATACTTCAAATGACAACTATCGCCTCTAGAGTTGCAGGCTTTGTTTTACGCTCCTCTCATAAATATTTCAGTATTCAAACCGGAATACGTCTGTTCTCTATGCTTGTGCGCCCGATTTTAGAATATGCATGTCAGGTGTGGTCACCGCACCTAATTTATCTCTCAGACACAGTGGAATCTGTTCAGCGAAAATTCACACGCACGCTCCTCTTCAAGCATAAGGTTCCGTATCGTCCTTACAATGACCGCCTGAGTTTCCTGTTCATGCCTTCGCTTCAAGAGAGGAGGCTCTTCCTCGACCAATGCTTTCTCTTTAAACTTGCCAGTGGTTTACTTTCATCTAACCTAATCAACGCGATAAGCACACGCCCACTTTATCGAACCAGATCCTTTCAGTACTATATAGTACCGTACGCTAGAACAGAAACGTGTCGTCAATCTCCGTTAGTTCGAATGGTTAGAGATCATCATCGTCTCCAGCTTGGTCCTCCTTTAGACTCGATTGCGAGCTTCAAATTAAAGCTGCGGAGAATACTCTGCCATCTAGAAATTTAATTCTATCTTGTCTTTTTATAATGTACGTATCACTTTTTCCTTGAAATGTGCTTAATTTTTATAGATTTTTTCTTTTTAAAGTTCTTTTTTCTTATTAAGAAACGACCTTGTAATTGGAATTTCATACGGTAAGATAGTTTTGTAAATAAAATAAATAAAAATAAATGAATAAAAAAAAGAAGGAAGGAAGAGGCACTTGATGGGCGTAGAGCACCAGATCACGGGTTCCAGACAGTGCTTACAAATGGAGCGAAGAAAGCCGCAAAGAAACTCCTTCAAAAAAGCCAGAAAGTAAAGTTCGCACGGACGCCCAATCAGCAAAAGGACCTGATGCAAAACAGGAGAGGCAGAAGTCACGACAAAGACCCCGGCAGCAGGCACTGCTCGTAAAGCCCCAAGATGGCCGATCCTACGCGGAGGTACTGCGGGACATCAGGGGAAACGTAAGGCCCGTAGACACCAATACTACCATTAAAGTAGTACGACCAACGCGGTCGGGCCACATACTGGTCGAGTTCGGAGCAGAGGCCGGCAATAAAGAAGCATTCTGTGACGCAGTAAAGAAAGTCCTTAGCAAAAGTGCAACTATAGCCCCGCTCGAGCTGATGGCAACGATCGAAATACGAGACATTGACTACGTGACGGATCTGGCCGAGGTAGAAGAGGCCATCAAAAGGATCAAAGCGAGACTGACACCAGAAAACAACAGGGGACAACGCATGGCCATAGTTGACGACAGAAAAGGATGCCGAACAATTCCTGAACAAGGGCAAAGTACGAATAGGGTGGGTTGTCTGTAGGATACGGCGAAGAGCAACGCCTCTTCAATGTTTCAAATGCCTTGGTTATGGTCACACCACACAAGTATGCAAAGGACCCGATAGGAGTTCCCTATGTTACAAATGCGGTGAAATGGGACATAAAAGAAAAGGGTGTACGAAGGAGGCACACTTTTTTCTTTGCAAGGATGCTGATCCAAAACCTGATTTTGGACATGTCTTGGGATCAGGAAAATGCCGGGTGTCCCAGGAAACCCTAGCCAAGGCAAAATCAGAACTCCGATGACCCGCATCCTGCAGCTAAACCTACACCGCAGTTCAACCGCCCAAAATCTGCTTGAGCAGTTTGCGAGGGACATGAAAGCCGATTTCTTGCTGCTGAGTGAGCAACACCATAATAAAAGTCCTGCATTGTGGTATTCTGATGAAACTGGTACTGCCGCCATCTGGGTTCGGAACAGTGACTTTCAAGTGGAGAGTTGTGGACGGGGGGATGGTTTCGTGTGGGGTCGGTGCTCAGGGACCATCTTCTTTAGTGTGTACCTAACGCCCAACGAAACGATATCATCTTTCCAAGCCAAGCGTAATGCTCTGGAGGGCGCTGTCTCGAACACAGAGGGCAAAGTGCTCGTTGGGGACGACTTCAATGCTAAAGCAATCGAATGGGGCATGCCTCAGACGGATCCGCGGGGAAAACGAATCCTGGAAATGGCAGCCAGGACGGCCCTCATCGTACTAAACTCCGGAAATACGCCGACTTTCCGCCATATTGGCTATGAGAGAACCATACCGGACGTGACATTCGCCTCGGAGTCCTTAGTACGGAGGATACACAACTGGAAAGTATTAGAGGACTACTCAGCCAGTGATCATCAGTGCATTCTGCTTTAGATAAGTGATGCGTCTCCCGACGTCCGTGCTCTTGGCCTTCTACAACTGGATGGAACATCGGAAGGATGGACGTCGAGAGGTTCGTCGAGGTGCTTACAGCAGGTGAGCCGCTGCAGGGAGCTTCGGAGGGGATGGAAGAACGGGCAGCTCAAGACGTAGTGAACTCTACTATGAGCATAATTACGACTGCTTGCTGCGCTTCTATGCCCCGTCAAAGACCCCGGCACGGCAAGCCACCAGTGTACTGGTGGTCAACTGAAATCGCTGACAAGCGAAAGGAGTGTCACAAGCTTTGACGTGAGGCTCAACGGGCGCGGAACGGTGACGAGGCATGCAACTGGGTGGCAGCATATAAGACGGCCAGGAAATGCCTTCGCAAACTGATCAACAGTAGCAAGGCTCGCTGCTGGCAAGATCTGGTGGACAATGTGAACAAGGATCCGTGGGGCCTTGGCTACAAGCTGGTCATGCGGAAGCTTGGTGCCCTACGGAGGCCTTGTATACATGACGCGGAAAAGATGGGCGCGATAGTGCAGGGACTCTTCCCCGCCCATCCCGTCCGTGTTGACGCTGTCCATGGTGAAACAGCAGTCGAGTGTCCACTCTTCACACAGCCGGAACTGGAGGAGGCAGTCCGCTCATTGAAAGCGAGGTAGGCTCCAGGTCCAGATGGTGTTCCGGCTGAGGTGTTGCGGCTCGTGTGTCACCATTGTCCTGACTTGCTGCTCAGCACATTCAACGCTTGCCTTCGGGACGGGATTTTTCCGATACGATGGAAGGGTGCGAGGCTCGTGCTGATCAGCAAGGGGAAGGGAAATCCCAAATCACCGTCTGCATACCGCCCGTTATGTGCTAGAGAAACTCATCAAGGGAAGACTCACTGACGTGATTCGTTTTGCTGGGGACCTATCTCCTCGACAGTACGGCTTTAGAGCAGGACGTTCTACCATTGATGCGATTGTAGAGGTTGTGAACGCGGTCCAAAGGGCAGAGGCATATAGTCGCACCAAGCGACGGATCGTCCTGTTGGTGACACTCGACGTCAGGAATGCCTTCAACTCCGCTAGATGGGTGGATATTCTGGATACGCTGGAAAACTCTTTTCAAGTTCCAGAATATCTAATGCAGCTTTTGAGGAACTACCTAAAGGACCGAAGCCTGCTCTACGACACGACACAGGGCCAACGAAGGATGGAAATTACATCGGGTGTTGCCCAGGGATCCATCCTTGGTCCGGACCTTTGGAATGTGCCTTACGGTAGGCTACTGAGACTTGAGATACCAGTTGATTCGCACTTGGCCGGCTATGCGGATGATGTTGTGGCTCTGGTCGCCGGACGCACCGTTAACCAAGCACAACTTAGGCTAGGTATGCTAATGCGCCGAGTGAGGGACTGGATGACTGCTAGTGGGCTCAGTTTAGCACTGGAGAAAACCGAAGTGGTCATCTTGAAAAAAAAGAGAATCCCTAGAGTAAGGATGATCAGTATTGGCGACTTACGAATCGAATCGAAGTCAGCGGTGAAGTACCTGGGGCTACTGATCGACTCAAAGATGAGTTTCTCTGAGCAACTCAGGGCGACGGCTGAGAAGGCTTCTTCGGGAATATCGGCCCTGAGTTGACTTATGGCCAACGTAGGGGGACCCAGCCCATCAAGAAGACGCCTCTTGATGAGTGCTATAGGGTCAGTGCTACTGTACGGAGCAGAGGTATGGGGCGATGCTCTCAGTAAGGAGGTATACCGAAAACGTTTGGCACAGGTACAGTGAAGAGGAGCACTGAGAATTGCATCTTCGTATCCAACAGTCTCCGACTCGGCGGTGAGAGTGATTGCAGGCGTGATACCTGTCGCCCTCCTTGCTAGAGAGCGCCGCGCTATTTACCTGCGCCGAAACGAGATTGCGAGGGAGATGGTTGCTGCGAGGAGAGACAACGCTCACTCAACGCTTGGCAGCAGTCTTGGGTCAATTGCACGAAGGGAAGGTGGACTGCGCCCCTCATCCCGGATGTGAGACCGTGGCTAAATTGAAGGCATGGTGAGACTGACTTCTATCTGACCCAGCTTTTCAGCGGGCATGGGTGTTTTCAGTCTTACCTGCATAAGATCGATAAGTCATGGTCCCCCGATTGTCAGTTTTGCCCAGGAGAGGAGGACAATGCCTGCCACACATTTTTTGCGTGTTCCAAATGGGTCAGGCTGCGAAGGGACCTCTACAGGGAGACGGGAGACCTCACCTCGGATAATATAGTTGCGGTGATGCTCGAATCGGTTGACAAATGGAACCAGGTGGCACATTATGCTCGGGCAGTCCTAAAATATAAAAGGGACTCACAGCAGCCGGAGGCGCTGGGGCTGGGGCTGGGGGATCGCTCTTCTGGCAATTCCTCTTCCCCTCTCCCCTCCCGCTAGCATAGGGACTCTCCAGCTTGAAGGCGCCCCACGGCGTAACAAAACGAGACCTGGCCCGAAGTAATGTGTCAAACGGTTCCAGGCTGGGTTCTCAGGTTGACAGGGGAGGTGTTTAGTGGGTATTCCAGTCGTGCATGGGAGTCCCACACTCTGTGCATAAATAGCATTCACCTCCCTACCACAAAAAAAAACGTTTGCTTGGCGTTGCAAATAACAATTAAATTTTTTGAATAAAACCAAAAAATGATTTTGCTGCCATGGAAGAATTAGCTGCATCTACTAACAGTAGGTTCCAACAATGATAACTACAAGGTGTAAAAAATGCCCACGGCATATTATTCAAAATTCGAGTTTTAGCTCCGTTTTTAATGCCTACCATGTTCGCACCATTCTTGTACCCTTAGCCGTGACAATTATGAATATCTAATTCATTTGTTCCTAATTCTTCAAGTATTGCATTAGTTAAGTAGTCCCCAGGTGACTCAGCGACAACAAGAAACCCGATAAAATGTTCTTCTATTTTACCGAATGTTATGTTGCAAAATCATAAAATGACCGACATTTGTTCAACTCGATTATAGTCTCTTGTGCAGTCAAGCAAAATAGAATAATATTTTGCCACTTTTACCTTTCGAATCACTTTACCAGTCACTCTTCCGCCATCAGCCTTATCAAATGATTTTAAATATCGTGGCTTAGATAATATTTTACAAGTTGTTGGTCATTAATACGTTTCATGTGTTCTCGAAGGGTGGAATCATATTTCGAAAACAATTTGAATGTCTACGCAGTTCCGGGGATTTCCACTACACTCTATTTTAGGAAATTATCTATGCCCTCTGAATGCCAGATTATGTGAGGCTAAGAATTTAATGATGTTAATTAATATTTCAAATAAATTGTACCATTATTTTTGAGATTCATGAACTAGCCTTTTTTTTTCTTTATCCATTATTTTCTCATGCTTAATTCGCTTCTCAAATGTTAGCCATTGAAACATAAATGACATATGCTCTCTGGTATTCGCGTGTCTTTGTAAAATATTTGTTAAGTGTTTCCAGTGACAGCATCCTCCGTGAACCATCTGAGTTTGAGAATTGCTTAAAAGTTGACAAGGGAAACCGTAAACTTTCTTTTGATAACTAGAATAAGCTAGCCAACGACGAGGTTGAGTTTCACCATTATTGAGTCTTCTTAAAAAATAAAAATGAAAAAAGCGCCTACGATCATCATTTTTGGGATAACCATCATGGCTGTTATTTGATGGGTGCATTGGACCACTTTGAACAATATCATGACGCTGAGAATCAGTTAGGGGACACGACCACATTCCTGGATCAGAGCTTATAAACATTTCTTTGATAAACTTTGAACTTAGTTTTTGTTCAACGATTCCGCTCTCCAATCAGATTCTGATTGGTAGAGTTTGATACTATTTCTACTTCCAACTGTAGCTTTCTACTCAATACATCTGAAGTGCTTTCCGAATCGAATGAAATATTGGCTGTTGCAATATCCGACGTCAAAGAAATCAATTCATCTGATTTTGTCATGCTGAGATGTTTTTTTTTGAGGTAGTTCATCAATCCTGAGCCTAAAGCCCGATTCCCTTTTTCTCCCGATATCTCGATCTCTTGGGACCTGGGCGTGACATGAAGAATGTCGTTTAACATATACTGAGCCTGTTAATAATAATTTTATTTTTAACACATACCTACAGTCACTCCATATGTCTACAGTTAGTTTATGAAAAATTACCTTAAGTAGCTTACTGAAATTATATTTGAAGAAATCGAGCTGATCAACAATCACTACGTATTAATTTAATAGTTATTATTTTCAAAAACACAATATTACCCATTCTCACACACCATAAAATAATAGAAATGCTTACGGTACTCTGTTTTGTCTCGCGAGCCATGGAGAAAAAGTGGAGGTAGACACGAATCAACCGAAATCAGAATCGTTTGCAGGTACGGAACTCCCTTGATAGCCGTTGCCATGTTCATCAACGCATGTAGCATTTGGCCTCGCATACGAATAAATACTTTCGATTCTTTCTCGGAAGTGGCGAGGGGATGGAAAAATAACCTTTTAGCTGACTCAAACCCATTTCGGGACATTTATCATGGTCCTTGGATAAAATTAGACCGGTCGTCACGTATGTCTTACATATACCGGTTAGACCGGTTTCTGTAGTCCATTGGTAAGTGTGGACTGGGATGCACTGCAACTTATGAGTGCGGGTTCGTTATGTGTATGAAATAGAACGTTGCGCATGAAGAGTTGCATAAAAATTGCATATCCTGTCAAGATAAAAAGGTGTTCCCACGGTAAAGAGAACTCATTCTTTATATCGTTTTAAGGTTGATATTGATTACTGGAATGATGTACTTGCCCATTATGCAAATTTCCCAGCCCAAACATTAAGTGAGATATGCATATGTTAGTAAATGCCATCGGATACCTCTTTTGAGCTTCATAGAAGTGGGCTTGCATTCTACGAAAGGGTCAAGGAACCCTATAAGCACAATTTAATTATAAGTTACATGAGAATTGTAGATATAACATTTAAGATAGGATTGCAACTGTGATGTGAGAGACAACATTGAGGGCGGTTGCGTAAGAATGCTGTAAGCCAAGACGATCGCCGTCGATATTCTCATCCGTTACTGTAGTTGAGTTGATCGTGGCCACTATTTCACTATACTATACTATGGACTGGACAATTGATGCGTAACACCAAATGCTAGGAATTTGAATAGTTTTATTGTTTAGCTTTGAGTAAAATCATTCACAGCTTTTACTGGTATCAATACTTTTCAAACTTTTATTGAGTTAGAAAGGGCTTTCAAGCGTCGCCATTTTTTTGTGGTGAGGGCTATTTACACCGAGTAAGGGGCTGGCAGATACGTTAAAAACCTGCCCCGCCAACCTGTGAACCTAGCCTATAACCGTTTGGCACATTATCTCGGGCTTAACCTCATTTTGCTACGCCATGGGGCGCCTTCAAGTTGGGGGATCTTTCCTCTAGTGGAAGGGGAAGGAGGAAGAGCGTTTGCCAGAGAAGTCATCCGAAACCTCGATGTCCCGGCTGCTGTGTCCTTTTTAAACTGTTAGGATTGCCTGAACATAATGCGCCCCGTAATTTCTTTTATCAACCGATGCAAGCTTGTCCCCGATTAGACTATCCGGGGAGAGCTCTCCTATTTCATTGCATCGTCTTTCTCTCCTGCGCAAAACATAGTCGGGAGACCGCGACTTATCAATCTTGAACAAGAAAACTTAAAACACTCATGCCTGCTCAAGAGCTGGGTCTGGTAGAAGTCAGTCTCACCGTGCGTTCGATTGAGCCACGGTCTCAAAATCAGGGATAAGGCGCGAGACTGCTGCCAACAATTGAGTGAGCGTTGTCTCTCCCCGCGGGCAACTGTATCCCCCGTTTCTAGATTTCGAGGCAGGTGGATAGTACGGCACTCTCTACCAAAGAGGGCGATAGATATCAGGCCTTCGATGACTAGCTCCGCCGAGAGACTGTCGGATATGAAGATACAATGCTCCTCTTGTCTGTACCTGTGCCAAGTATTTTGAGTACAGCTCCTTGCTGAGAGTATGGCCCCATATTTCTGCTCCGTCTAGTAGCACCCACTCTACAGACCTCATCAAAAGTCGCCTTCTTGATGGGCTGGGTCCTCCCTACCTTGACCATAAGACGACTCAGAGCCGGTACGCCAGAAGTAGTCTTCTCAGCCGTCGCCCCGATTTATTCAGAGAAACATCTTCGAGTCGATCAGCCACCCCAGCTATTTTACTGATGGTTTCGATTTAACCAGTACTTCCCTAATGCTAATCGTCCTTACTCTGAGGATTCTCTTCGTTATCAAGGTAACCACTTCGATATTCTCCAGTGCAAGAATGAACCCGCAAAGTCATCCAGTCTCTCACCCGGCGCATTAGTATACCTAGTCTAAGTTGCTCTTGTTCGACGGTGCGCGCAGCAAGTAGCACCGCAACACTATCCGTATAGCCGGTCAGGCGCGACTTATTCGACTGCTCTAGCCTCAGTAGTCCACCGTACGGTATCTTGCACAGGTCTGGACCAAGGATAGATTCCTGAGTAACACCCGATGTAACTCCCATCCTTCATTGGCTCTGCATCCTATCATAGAGCAGACTTCAGTCCTTCAGGTAGCCCCTCAAAAGCCGCATAAGATATTATGGAACTTGAAAAGGGTTCAGCGTATTCAGAACATCCACCTAGCAAGCGGAGCTGCAGACGTTCCGAACATCGTGTCACCAACAGAACCATTCGTCGCTTGATATGCCTATGCATCTCCGCCTCTGCAATTGCATCAATGGTAGAGCACCCTGCTCTAAGGCCGTACTGCCGAGAAGATAGGTCCCCAGCAGCAGAAATCGCGTCTTTCCTTGGTAAGTTTCTAGTGTTTTCCAATCGTGTTTAGCATGCATAACGGATGGTATGTAGACGGCGACCCAGGATTTCCCTTCTCCCTGTTGATCAGCACAAGCCTTGCTTCCTTCCAACATTTCGGGAAATCGTCTTCCCGCAGACGAGCATTTAATGTAAAGAGGAGCAAGTTGGTACAATGGTGAAAGACGAGCTGCAACACCTCAGCTGGACCTGATGCAAAGGAGATACTGTAATGGAATGTAAAGGATGATCCAACCAAAACGCACGATGTTAATTGGAAATAAAACAAAAAGTTTTCGGAGAATTATATTAATATTTTTTATTATAATAGAAGGATCAATGGCAATTATGTTTGAAATAAAATATCGCCCAAATGCTCGCCACGGCTACGGTGGCATACTTCTATCCGATGATCCATATTTTCAAGGACACTGAGACATCATGAAGGTTTAACGTCGTTAATGTGCTGAGTTATCTCATCCTTTAGCTCTTGAAACGTTCCTGGCTTAACGACGTACACTTTTTCTTTTAAATATCCCCAGAGAAAGAAGTCAAAAGGTGTCAAATCACATGATCTTGGCGGCTAAATAACGTCGCCGCAACGTGAGATAACACGGCCATTGAATTTCTCGCACAAAAGAGCTGTTGTTTCGTTGGCGGTCCAGGTCCATAACCTCAATTTCTGGCCACAAGAAATCCGTTATCATCTCGTAATAGTGAACACCATTCACGGTAACTGCCTGGCCGTCCTCATTTTCGAAGAAGTACGGCCTGATGACACAGCCAGCCCATAAACCGCATCAAACAGTCACTCTTTGCGGATGCATCACTCGTGGATTCGTCGTCCAGGTCCATAACCTCAATTTCTGGCCACAAGAAATCCGTTATCATCTCGTAATAGTGAACACCATTCACGGTAACTGTCTGGCCGTCCTCATTTTCGAAGAAGTACGGCCTGATGACACAGCCAGCCCATAAACCGCACCAAACAGTCACTCTTTGCGGATGCATCACTCGTGGATTCTCATTTGCCCAAATGCGGCAATTCTACTTGTTATTGTCGTCCAGGTCCATAACCTCAATTTCTGGCCACAAGAAATCCGTTATCATCTCGTAATAGTGAACACAATTCACGGTAACTGCCTGGCCGTCCTCATTTTCGAAGAAGTACGGCCTGATGACACAGCCAGCCCATAAACCGCACCAAACAGTCACTCTTTGCGGATGCATCACTCGTGGATTCTCATTTGCCCAAATGCGGCAATTCTACTTGTTAACGAACCCAATGAGGTGAAAGTGTGCCTCGTCGCTGAAGATGATTTTCTTTGTAAAGTCACCATTCCCTTCTGTCTGTTCAACCAACCATTCGGCGTATTGTCGACGCTTGGAATGGTCAGTAGGCGTCAGCTCTTGAGGCAATTGAATCTTGTAAGCGATGAAATTCAAATCTTTATTCAAAATTCGCATCAGTGATATTCGTGAGATGTTCAATTGTTGGGCACGACGACGAGTCGAGCATGCACAGGTGATTTCACATTTCCTACAGACCCGGTTTGCTGAAATTAGCGCACAATTCTCCCGATTGTGGACACATTTGGTCGATTATGCTGAGCAAAAAATCAGGAAGTGCACGAACTGCATTTTGATTTGAACACCAATTTTCGTAAAAGGCTTCAGCAACCTTAACGCGCTGCTCAATTGTGTACCTCTTCATGGTTGAATTTGTCAAACACTGAAACAAAGAAATGTCAAATTAAGTTGGGCGAAAAACTTGACGTTAACGTGTGACACAATTAACATCGTGCATTATGGTTGGGCCACCCTATAACAATGCCTCTTAACTTCACTGCAATATTTTTGACCCTGAAATCATGAAGAATCCTAAGCGTATCTCGTTTTTAGATTAAGCTTGATTGTGTAACTCTATGTTCTAGGAAAATGTAAAATCCTTTTTGTTCAACTTTACAAATCATTTTTATTTGATATTTAAGCAATTTAACTTGAGTAAATTTTCAATGTCAGGATTGAAAACATTCAATGCCATGCGAAAAATGTGTTGTTACTCAATAACTTTTAAACATTCCCACTGCTAATAGGAGATTCCTTCGGGTGAAATGAAGAGCGATGAAAGGGGATGATTTTGTGGGGAATGATCGTAGCAAATACGTGTCACCATCTTTAACATCAGGATTATGTGATGCATTGGCACTTTGCGAGGTGTAGTCTTCGGTTAGTTTACTGAAGTCCCAGAGTTTTAAAGTGCAATCGAGAGATCCTGCAAATAAAAATAAATTTTGACGATTACAGCCAAATTTTTTGATATTTTTTAAGAAAAATATGTAAATCTAAACTTTGCTCCATTTCTTAAAAGCTATATCTTTTAAACTTATTACTGAGTTCCAATATTCATAAACAGCAGAAGTTTTTAATTATCAAATATCAGCGTTAAAATATTTAACAGTATGAATAATATATTTGATGGTCTAAAAGTATTGAACCTTTTTTGTCACTAAATGGTGTTCGTTGTCATATATGGGGCAATACTAATCAAATTGAGTCAAACTGACATGCGTTTGAGAGGTGACATTCCAGTCTACAATTTTCATATGGACAGTTTTGTATTTCGTCATTCGTGTCAAAAGTTGTATTCATTTAAAAATGAGTGAAATTTCGGAAAAATTTGTCATATTTTACAATATCACACGATCAAGGTGAGAATGCATCGCAACCTCGTGAAAAAAATTGTGGTGTCTACGGTCAAGATACTTTATCAAAAGCCACAGCCAAGAGATGGTTAGCTTGCTTTCGTTCTGTTCGACCAATCACTGAAAAAGTCGATGAAATCTTACAAAAAATTGAAGAAGACCGTCACATAAGCAGCCATGACATTGCTAAGGAACTGAATATCCATCACCAAACAGTTTTCAACCATTTGCGTAAGGCTTGATACACAAAGAAGCTCGACGTTTGGGTGCCGCATGAATTAACACAAAAAAATTGATCGACCGAATTTCCATTTGCAAAATGCTAATAAAACGCAACGAAATCGAGCAAATTTTTGAAGCAAATCATTACGGGCGATGAAAAATGGGTAAGATACGAGAATGTCGTTCGAAAAAGATCATGGTAAAAAAAGGTGAATCATCACAAACGACTTCAAAGCCAGGATTGACACCAAATAAGGTAATGCTGTGTGTATGGTGGGAATGAAAGGGAATTGTTTATCGTGAGGTACTAGAACCTGGCCCAACACTGAATTTGGCTCTGTACTGTCAGCAATTAACAAGATTGCAACAAGCAATTCAAAAAACCCGGCCAGAATTGATCAATAGAAAGGGCGTTGTCTTCCATCATGACAATGCCAGACCACACACATCTTTGATGACCCGGCAAAAATTGGCAGAGCTGGGCTGGGAAGTTTTGATGCATCTACCATATAGCCCAGACCTTGCACCATCAGACTACCATTTGATTCGGTCTCTGCAAAACTTCCTTAATGAAAATAAATTTACTTCAAAAAGGGACTGTGAAAATCACTTGGCCAAGTTTTTCGCCGATAAACCACAAGTTCAACACAGATGAAATAATGGCTATACCCAAAAAATGGCAAAAGGTCATAGATAATAATGGACAATATGCACTTAAATAAAATCCATTTTAAATAAAAACAATATTCAATCGAAAAATGACCAAAAAAGGTTAATACTTTTTAGACTTACCAATAAGTGCCTGACTTTACTCAGTATTCATTACAGCTGAAAAAGTTGTAACATTTATTGCCACCATTAAAAATCAACCCATTGAGCTTCTGGATTGGACTCAAACGCTTTAAATCATAAATAACTCAGAACTGATGAACTTCTTACGTAACTATGAACTTCCGTGTTGTATTATTTATTGAGAAATTATTATGAAAAAAGCAGTGATTAAGAATTTAAAAGTTTAGGTGGACTGCTTTCTTATCCAAAAACAAATTCGTGTCATAAAAATTAAATAACAATCGATCGCACAATCCAAATCTAGCCTTTGCCATAGATTTGTTAAAGAATATCATTTAGTAACCTAATACTCTATCAGTTATTCATCGTTCTTATTGTTAGTACGTGTAAATTATTTACCTTGAAGCTATCAGCAATTACAATTAAAATTCTGTACAATTTAGTATGAATCCTCTATAGAATGAACTTACCCGAAGCTAAAACTGTTCCATCTCTGCTGAAGCAAAGACTATGAATTGATTCCATGTGATTTTTCAAGGATGCGATAAGCTGCCCATGAGACAGATCCCAAATTAAAAGACGATTATCAGAAGCACCTGACGCTAAATACCTACCACACATAGAGAATGCAAGACTGCACACACACGCCTGATCGTAAAAATTATGCAGAAACAAATAAACTAATATTCACTCATTACCTTATGACCAGTCATGAGTCTGACATAGTTTCCAGTTAACACGTCCCACAAGCGGACTGTTCGGTCGCTGGAACCAGTTGCAATATAATTGGAATTGGGATGAAATTGAATAACCTACCAAAACGGATGAATCTGAGCATTACTGTTTTTAAATCGAAAGAACTTACATCAACATCTGAAAGATGTCCTGCGAAAATTCGGAGAGGTTGATGCGAATCCGTGGCCCAAAGTCGTGCAGTTTTATCATGAGAACAAGAAGCGAAATAATATCCATGTGAGGAAAATTTTACATCCCAAACCGGATATTGATGTCCTTTGTATACAACCTATGTAGTATAAACCATAAGATGTATTTGAGTCGTATTCGAGTTTTGTATCTTTGTCTTGCATACCACACAGGTCCATGTGTTAAATGACCAAAGACGTAATGTGGAGTCTTCCGAACAAGAAAGTAACAGACTTTTATCTGGAGAAAAGGAGCATCGATATATAGGACCGCTATGACCCAGCAGCATTCGTGACGATTCTGAGGTTCTGTCATCCATCATACGTACAAGTACGTCTTCTGCATCACGATCGATTTCTTTCAATTGTTCTGCTGGTTTCATTTCTCGAAGTTTCGATGGTGTAAGTGACCACACCTTGATAGTGGCATCCGAAAATCCAATAGCTATCATACTTGAATCGTCGGAGATCTCGGCACTGTAATTTTGAAAGCATCAATTATTAGTAGGAAAAATCGTTAACATAAAAATTTACTTTCAAAGGAATGAGATAATTTGCCGAACATGCCAAGTCAGATCGGCTGCTTTAATTTCGTTTTCTTTTAATACTTTTTTGTATTCAATTGGCATAGATGGCCGTCAGATCGCACTTGCCGTTCTTGATAATATGGCAGTTCTGTTTGGCCACTCATGAGTAAGATCCTATTGTTCGATCTAAAATTTCCAATATTAAGTATTGTATCCCTGCGATGAATGATTGTGAGATTTATTGTAATTGCTATGAGCCGATACTTT
Source organism: Odontomyia ornata (assembly GCA_963969285.1). Taxonomy (NCBI): domain Eukaryota; kingdom Metazoa; phylum Arthropoda; class Insecta; order Diptera; family Stratiomyidae; genus Odontomyia; species Odontomyia ornata. The sequence continues at coordinate 197,595,829 of OZ017742.1, read as the reverse complement.
GCTGAAGAGACGAATATTTTATCTTTGGGTGTTGAAGGGGGAAGCACATTGCTAGAATCAGCAACTTTGATCAGAGCATGTGACCAAGTGGTGATACTCCCACATGGTGGCACAGTTGGAAACAACGAAACTTCTCAAGGCAAAACACACACCGTACTCTATGTTCGATCTGTTGTAATGAATAGTGGTTAGATAAATCTCCGTAAAGGACTGCAGCGATGGTCTGCTGACCCGGCGAGAGGATGAAGACGCGTGAATGCGCTGTCAGGCTGGCATTGCGGTGCCGTGGGGCGGGTTCTTTTGCCCAGTACAAGTACCCACTACAAAAAATTTCGCATTCACGAATTGAAAGGATCTAATGCCGATCGGCTGGTGTCGAGGCCGAGGTAATCTACTGAGGGTTGAACTTGCTTATAGCCAGTAACAATCTGGGCCAGGAGAAAACAGACGGGCTTGAGCGGACATCGTCGTTACCGACGATACTTATGGCCCCCAAATAAGAGCGGGGCATCCAGGTGGAAGCAGTGCCCCCTCGCACCCTCCCAACCGGATCAAGATCCAAATGTTAGCGTGGCCATATTTTCCATTTAAGTGAAAACTCATACAAACATAATTTGAATGAATTTTTCCTTTAAATGAAAAATATAAACGTGGCAAATTTATGTCATAGTATTATGTGAGGGAATCACATACCTCTATGCCATAAATAGGCACGCGAGCGGAGGGCTACCTTACCCTGCAAGAGCACCTATAACGCTTCAAGAGGCTCGAGCTCACCCGATGGCTAGCTAGTTTCGCAGCGAGGCGTGGGCGAGCATAAAAAAAATAATTAATTCCACAGAAGTTGAATGAAACACACTTTTAACAGGAAAACAATTATTACTTTATTATTTCACTCGCGTTACACGTCGTTTACGTAAATTACATAGATTGACTGGGGGCGACGTCATTTATGCGAGAAGTTTAAATAGATGATTTTTGCTGACGCTATGTCTGCGGTCAGACATGTGTCGTTTCCGAAATCTTCACGTTGCATTTTCCTGAATGAGGTAAATGCAACGTTTGCAGTAAATCTTCAACAGAAATGTTATTTTTTATAGGTTTTTCAGTTACCGGATAAATGACTTCTCCCCCCTTTGAATGAGAATTCTCCTGGATTCTATAAATGTTTTCAATTTTTCCTTTTACATTTTTAAATGATGTTAACATGCTTTTGTTTCTTTTGAAATTCACAAACATCCATAAAGCCAAATTTATTAAAATGATAGAAATGATTGCAAAAGTGATATAATTTATATTTGTATGTATTTTCAAATGGTTTATGTGTTTTACATTTTCTATATTTTTCAAAACTATGTCTTCAAAGCTTATTTTTTTTTGTAAAATTATAGGTTTCATCATCCATGTGAAAGTATCTATCTACAAATTTTTCATTATTGTTACGTTTTGTTTGAAATTTTTACTGTACAATTATTTATGACTAACAAGTAACTTCTATTTAATGTTATTTTTCTATCATCGCAATAGTTGATAATTACTTCACTTTTTAAGTTTTTACATATTATTGTATTTTCGTCTATTTTGCTTATTTCCGTTTCTATATTCTCGGTCAATTTACAATTGTTATTCGTAATACAATTATTTAAGGGTTTAAGTTCATCTAAATATAAAGTTTCTCCATCATAATGGTATCTAGTTGAATTCATTTCAATAACAAATTGGTCTTTAAGGACGATTTTGAGATTGTCTTCATTAGGCATTGCTATAATTACTTTATAATTAATAAGTTTATAAGAGTCTGGAATTTTCATCGCAAGAATAATCGTATCATCGTCATGTTTCAAGAGTCCAGTTCGTACGTGTTATAGTTTGTAAAAGTCGAGTTTTGTTTCTTTAATTTTGTTTGCAGTCAATAAGCTAGGATGGATAATGCCATGTCTGATCAGTCCTACATTGTCTATCAATTGATTTAATTTGTCCTTTAACATTTCAATTTTGAAAATTTGGTCCGATTTTACCTGATGTTTAATAATATTCTTTTCATTTTCAGTCGTCTCTTGGTACGTTTTAATTATCCTATTTCTATCTGATTCAATAATATGCTTTAAAGTTGTAATGGAATCATTAAGAAAAGAATTTATTTCAATTTTTTTGTTTAAATTTGTAATTTCTTCCTTCTGGTTTCCTTTAATTGTTTCTAAATGATCAAATATGACTTGACGATCTTCATCATTCATTGTGCCGAAAAGAAATTTTTGTGCTGTCCCTACTAAGTTAATAAGTCCTCTTCTTTTTCTATTCGTGGGATTTATAGCAGATAATTTTGCATGTAGGTTTTCTATTTCATTTTGAATGAAAGGGTCGTTAATGATTCCTAGTTTTTTCAAGTTATCTTCAACTGTGTTTATTGTTGATTTAATCTCGTCAATGTTGATGATATGTAAAATAGTCCTGGTCGTCATTATTAATTCAGTTTGTCCTAAATTTATCGTTGTGTATCCGTTTTTTGTCACTAATGGATTCAGTAAAAGTGTCCCAGTGGTTGACTGAACAAATGCAAAAATACAGATGAATACCGCGGTTAGGATCTGTAATTTATCTAAAGAAGTTTTGATTGTACTATTTCTATTATCATTTTCTGTCTAAAATAAGGCATTTTTTCCTGCGAAAAGTTAAATTCTTGGTTTCTACTAATATACTCTGCGAACATACAACTCAACACTCCACAGTCACTTCCGTTAGTTTGTTTTGGAATATTCTTTACGTTCTTTTATAAATTCGCCCGTATTTAAAGGTTGATTTAATTTGTCAAGTGATTCTTCGATTAGATAATTTTCTAAGATAGTTAGGGCAATGGGATTATGGTTACTCAGTGAATCGTAGTATTTTATGTAATTATTTTTGAGATTTATTGCAGCTAAGCACCAGTGATTCTTTTGAAAGTGTACTGGAACCAATATTATATCGAAAGTGAATAGATTAACTCGCCTTGTCCATTTGCGGACTGCAATATACCCTGCTTCCAGTAACCGGGGTAGGAAGAATGTGTTCATAGCATAAATTTTTGGCATGTTTCCAGAACTGTGTATTTCACTACGTTCGGCTATTAATCTGAGGTAAAAATTTATTATCTTATCGTTTAACCAGTTTAAATATTTCAGTGTTTGGATGTCGTCTCGTGTTATATTTAAATTGAATTTGGAAACTAGAACTTCATTTTTAGGTCTTTTCTGAATTGCGTTTTCTAGGACTCATTTCTGGCCTTCATTAAAACTTTCACCCTTTTCAGTATTATTTGATTTTTTTATGGCTGCAGGTTTACAATCAAAATCTATTTCTTTACTTTTATCCGAATACTTTAGCTCCTTTTTAATATTTGTTGGGTGGATGTTGTCTTACTTTGTTTTCCTGTATTTAGGGAGATGTTTAAGTCTTGCAGCTTTATAATTTTTTATAAATCCTGTCGAACGAGTTTCCTCATAATCTTCTTTTGTTTCGTTTAATTTATCTAAGTTTTTCGTTTCTTCGATATTTGTTTTTACTTTCTCCACATTAACCTGTCCAAACTGTACTTCTTTAGGTGTGCATTTTATAGTTTAATGGTATCTCTCGTTATAATTTCTTATTGTTCGTTGAATGGTATTCTTGAGAGAAATTTTTGTTTTGTCGATCGTTAGAGTTCTAAATTTTTCTAAAAGACTATTGTGTAGCCTTTCAACATCAGCAATTCCCGTATGGCTATTAGGCTTCGTTAAATGCAAGGTAATGTCTTCAGATTGTAAGAAGTCTTTTACTAGGACTCCACTGAATTCATTTC